>CM053793.1:449883074-450055574 GCA_028749045.1 Cupressus sempervirens
AAAACCCCAAGTGATCAATAACCCAGTTTATAATGCCGAACCCGAGCCCAGTTTATGTTTTTTAACATTGTTTGCCTGCAGAGTAATTGAAGTATGGATGTTCGACAATTAAAATCTTTTGACTGGGAATCCATCATGGGTTGAAAATTTGCAGTGTGATAGAGTATGCAGGATTGAACACTCATGCCGATTTTCATGGCCTGGTTACTTGATTGAGTTAGTTTTTACGGCCACTTGGTGGGCCTTCAGACACAAATTTCACACTAGTGCAGAAATGATTTAAAATGAAATTTTAAATTGATTGTTTTACATACAATCATTACAATGCTTCACTGTAGTCATTGCCATTATCTTAGTTCACTAAATGTATGAGATTGGACTTTTTCTCAATGATAAAAGAATCAAATAAATGTGAGGGGCTATTTGTTTTGACAATATAATGTTTCAACACAAGAAGAAAACTAAGAAAATGTGCAGATGCATTGAGCAAAATAGAGGGTTTTCATGCCATAACAGAGGCATCACCAGGAAAAGAGTCAAACATCCACAGAGGAAGAAGCATCCATGTTTTTTTAGAGAAATGAACAAATTTGTTGGTGAAACAAAGCTCAAGGCAGCATGTGATTCACGTTTTTGCAGCAAGAAATCAATAAAAGACCATATGTGCATAAAAAAGGAAGCAAAGAACCCCCATTTTTCAAGCCCATGGCTTCTCTAAAGGTGCATCCACATTTTTGAAGGGAGCAGCAGCATTATAAATGCCCATGTGCATAAGAAATGACTATTACCATGAAAAGTTTGTAGATTCATAGTAAAAAATGACCAACAAGATGGAGCTCCACATTTAGAATAAGCAACTCATGCCAAAGGAGCTGGATAGCTCTTCATTGTGTAGAAATCAGCATCTATAGGGGAGTTGAGGAAAATGCAGCAAGTATTATCCCACATTGAGTGGGAAATGATTTTCTTATGTCTTTAAATACAAAGGCTTACACATCTTATAGTGTCTAAAAGACAAGAGGCTTTTGTGAAAGCCAGCTCATGTGCATGGGCCTATGGTTGGCCAGCTGGCAGGACGCCTATGTTAAATTTTGAAGCAAAATCCAAAAACGTTGCTGGAAAATTCAAGTTTGCCGAAAAATTCAAATTCGACCGAAAAAGTCCAAAAATCCGGCGGTTGCTACCTCGCTAGTTGGAAAATCTTGAAAAATTCGGCTAGCGACATAGCGAGGTCGTCGAAAAACTCAGGAATCTGGCAAGAGTCAACAGCCAATCAGAAAGTGACACGTGGCATTGGTCAAACCTGGAGTTGACCCAAAATTAAAGAGGCTAGGAAAAATAAAATGATTTTAAAATTTTCATTTTAAAATTATTTTGCCAAGAAACTGACATGGACTTTTTAAAAAAAAATAAAGTTTGAACTTCTGATATAGTTTTAACTTTTGAAAGTTCATATATTTGTGAAATATTGTCATAGAGACATGAGCAGAGGCTTGAACTTCAGAGGGCTATATCTGGGTCAAATTTTGCCCAAAATAGATGTTCCAATATACCATCGAAATCGGGAAGAGCTGAATTTTTCAATTTTGAGGTTGGTTCTTGCACAGGTGCCTCCTGGCTTGAGTTATAACCAAAAATGTAAATTTTGGGGTTTTTCTCAATGAAACGGGTAAAAAATTAAAAATCCAATTAGGGGATCAGTAAAACTTGGTAAGAATGCGGTTGGAGTTCACGTCTCTCACATTCACTCAATTTAACCCAATTTTTGCCAAGCATTTCAATGAGTAAATCAGATATTGTGGTGACTCAACAATGTTGCATCATTTCAACAGAGATATTGTGGAAGTCAGTAACAGAAATGATGAAACAAGATCAGATTAGAGTGAGAGATGGAAGAAAGAAGTTTCTCAGTTATAGAGGATTGCTTTTCAAATGGACACTTATCACATGAAGATCAGATCCGAGATTCTTTCCTTTGCTATATCTTTCTATCTTTCATTGTTTGATGGGTTCCAGTTTCTAGGAAGAAAAAGTTCATTGTTGTGATACCATTTGGGATTCTAGTTTTTGCACTGTGAGACCATTGGTTCCAGTATTTTGACATGTTTCCATAATTGTGACACCATTTTCTTCAGCAAAACTCTTATGTGAACAGCATTGTAGAGATAATATAGATAGTTCTGAGATATTAGGTTGTTTCATGTTTTAATCTTATGCATCTGAATGTATAGTTTCAAGGAAATGAATACATATGAGCAATAATTTCACTAGTTTTGTCCTAGTTCTTGTCTCCTGTCTCAGCATTCTATAAATCTTATGTGGTTTTGGAACAAAGATTTGAGACCCATTTGCATCCCTTTCAGGTTGTATGTTTGATGTATTTTGTTGTTGGACCAAAGGGCCAAGTAAATGCTCAATATGTTTAAACAAGGTTATTGGTTGTTTGAGAAGGATATTTTGTGAGAATGAGACCTGAATGAACACTGATGTCTGAATCACAAGGTGGTTGGACATATCTGATGTCTGGGTATATGAGATATGCCCTGATGTCACAGATGTATGTTTTGAACTCATGGAATTTCCCAATGGGTTAGGCACTGATCAGTTATAGGATCACTGGTTATACTATTGCATTTTTGAGATTTTGTTGAATCAATATCTTTAATCAAATGAATTTCCCTTTCATTTTGAAGAGCTATAAACAGAATGCCCTCACTCAGCCTATGAATTTCATTGTTTTGCATCTAGCTACTGCAGATATATGTTATTTTATAAGTTATTAGGAGAAATAAGGGTTTCTATCTGCTTTGTATTAGATTCAGTGTATGCTTTGATAACTGGTACCATATAAGGAATCTATAGGTTCACCCGCCTAGGTTTTGCAGAGCCTAAAGTGCAGAAGGAGTATAGCCTTATAGTTGGCCTGGTGTACGAATGGGCATGTTGAAAATGGGAGTTAGCTGCCCCTGGATGTGCTTTGTTCTCATCAGGGTAATTGGAAATGGGTAACATTTTCAAACTCCAACAAAGTCTTTGGCATTGTTATCAAATAGGGAGATGGTAACTGATAAGAAGAGATATTGAAGATAGACATTGTTAACAACACATAAAGGAACTAAATAAAGAGGGAGAAATCATAACACACAATATGAGAGAGAAATTTTGACCATAGAGAATGAAAGCATATCTGCTGATTACATCTACCTAGTAAGAGGAAGATAATGTAGAAGGAGATATAAGAAGTAATTCAAAGGGAGTAATAAGGATGAGTTAATTGTCTGTTGAAAGTTGTTGATAGAGGGAGACGTTTCAATCCAAGGAATTTTTTTTTTTTTGGTATTTTGTTGGTCTTACTATTTAAACCGATTTAGTTTGGTTGATCAGTTTGGTTTGCCATCAATACAAAATAGGAAGATTGTTAAAGATAGATTGATACAAGTATGATAAATGTGTTTCAATCATTATTTTGTCACTAATTTCAAACTTTCTATTTTCTAGTAAGATAATTTCTTATATGATTTAAGTACTAACATTTATTTGATTGATGGCAAGGATTTGATCAAATAATGTAACAATAGCACCTATAGGAAAGATTGAGTTATGATATAAAAAGGAGTATAAGAATCATCTAATATAGTGACATCATAGTGAAAATTGATAATCTACTTATGGTTGCAAATATTGGTTGCACTAAGAAAGTTTAAAAGAATAAGATAAACACGTTTTTCTACTAAGCTTGACAAAATAGGTAGTAGGTTTCAAGCAAAGTTAGTACAAATCAAGTAGAAAATCATTTGGAATTGGGTAAAAGTCTATTTTAGTGTATGCCAAGTAAAACAATTGATACTAAGCAAAGTTTAGTTGGTGTAAAGTGCTAGTAAACTTTAGTTTGTGCCAAATGATTTTACAAAGGATGCTAAACAATGCAATATGTGTTGAGCATCAGAAGCTAATCAATATCAAGTTGCAGCATTATTTGAAAGATTGTGAATTTGATAGATCTAAGCTGATAAATTTTTTTTCTTGGATTGATGAGTTGGTGGTGTAGAATCCATGGTAAACCATTTTGAGGTGAATTAAAAGAGGATTAAAGGATAAGTTTATGGAAAGAGATGAAATGAAATAAGGGGTAGATTCATTGAATCCTACCTAATCTATCCTAACCCTAAATTGGATGATGAAGAATGAACAACAAAATATCTTGATTCTTTATTTGTAGGGATGGCTAGTCAGAAGCAAAGGTTTTCATGTGTGAGAACCAAAGGAAGCCAAGGAGTCTAGGGTGTTGCTTCATTTATGACCTAAGTGAAGAGTCTATAATGGAAAGTTAAGCAAGAAGGCTTAAGGGTGTGGAAGCTTGAAGGGTGAACAAGCTATCAGAGCTAAAGTGTGTAAAAGCCAAGCAGAATAGAGGAGTAAAACAAAGATCTATAATCTGAAAATGGAGTTGTAAGTTGTTATTAGATCAAGCCTTACTGTTACTCTCTAATAATTGTATCAGTCTAGGGTAAATCCTTTCGATTAAGGTTGACCTAATAGTCATTTTTAAATCCTTTAACTGGGTGACATTCCAAGTGAATGGTCTAAAGTCCTTTAGAAAAGATCACTCCTAATAGGGTGAATGAAATCCTTTGACCAGGTCACATCTACCAATGTGCATTATAAGCTTTAATAGGGTTGGCATTTCAAAGGGCATCACTTCCAAAGAGTGAGAAAGACTAGCATGTTACTGGTGGTTTATCCCAAATTGGGTTTCCAAATTAATCATTGTGTCAAGTGTTTTATTGAATCTATTATGTTTCATGTTTACATTTCTACAAATTGATTTGACAGTAACCTACAAGTTTTAAGTGATTAAATAATCTTATGGATGTATGCATGATGATAAATGTTTTATGGGTTCACTAAGCTGTGAAAATTTTTAATAGTACATTTGGACCTTGGATAACTAATTCATCCCCCCAGTTATTCAAAAGAATTCCAACACAAAGCACAGAGCAGGGTACTATGATTATGTGGAGCTTAGAAGGAACCTTTGGGGTAAAAATTTCCAAGGCCTTAAATCATTTCTCATTCATGAATGAAGAAAAGTTAGAGAAAATAGAGACAAGACTAACCAAGTATGTCCATGATAAGATCAAGAAGAGCCATTTTTACAAAGAAAAAATTGAAGAGCTTGAGGCTAAGATCAAGGTATTAGAGGCTAAAGTTGCATGTCTTAGAGAGAAACTATCCAATGTTGAGTAGGTTGACATTGAAGAATAGGATAAGGAACAGAGTGCTCAAGAACATCCATCCAAGGTCAAAGGAGTTGACTACATAGAGGTTGAGTAGGCTATTAGAGGATACGACAAAGCCTGAAAGGGTGAGTATTGTTACCCCAAGAACTCAGCAAGGAGATGAGGTAAGGACATCTACCCTTGAGATTGTGATGAGCCATAGGGTTGAAACTCTAAAGAATATATCACAACATCCTCATACTTTTTATGTTTCTTTATAAAGTGTTGAGCAATTTTGCAATGAGGCACTTTCATGGCTATCACCCACAATCAATTTGTGGTGGACATATACTCAATTCTTAGAGAAGCTTATTATATTAATGGCTAAAAAGCTAGATTTGATTGATAAGATAATTACAATGGATGTCTTAGACATAGTTAAAGAACTAATTGGCTTCTTTGCTAGGAAATTGCAATTCATATAGGGGAAGTTAAAAATTTTATCTCAAGGAATTCAACTCTGTATACCAACAATTTTGGATGCTACTAATACAGTGAGAAATTGGTAGGAATGGTCTAATTCCTTTGGTGCCATTTTGACTCAGGAGGCCACAGTGACAATTTTTTAAGATAATAGTGATGCGCCCTTTAATAAATTAGTTGACTCCTTGTTCAGAGTAGAGTTAGACTTGAACAAAATTTTAGCTGAGTTTAAAGCTATCACGTATGCTAGGTGGACTAAAGCCAGAAAGGACCTAAAAGAGATTAAAACCATAGAGTGACCCACAAAGCAAGAGATTTATGTTTGGGAAGTGGTGGGAGAAAGAATGGCCTTACCAATAGGAAGCAACTAACAAATAATTAAGGTTTAAGGCAATGAGAGATTAAAAGATAAGATCAGATACACTGAGCACTTCATCAGAAGGATAAAACCCTCATAAATATTCATATCAAATTTTGAAACTTTTGAGGAAGTGGATGGAAGAAGAACACAAAGGGGAGTAAAATCAAAATGCACGACATAAATTTTACCTGTGACTTTTCAACCACTTCCCTATTTAGGTCAAACATTGAGGATTGTCTTGTATAACTTTATGGGTATGTCTTGCCACCTTTTGTATCTATTCTAGTTTTGAGATGTTTTATCCTCCCATCTATAGCTTGTTGCAATCCTATATAAGGATTTCTAGGATGTGGAGTTAAGGTTGGAAGTCTATATAATTTTTAGTCTTATGTCATTTTACAATCCGTCCAATTTTTGTGAATATATGAATGTGTTCAGTTTTGTATACTTGAGAATACAATGAATATGAATGATCAAATTGCCAAGTTTTGAGTTATACTATGAGTCTATGTCAGTAACATATTCATTTTCAAAGAAAACAATACTAATAGAAATTTTGGAAATATGTGTATCTAAATTTTGTCTATTTTGTTACATATCTGTGACCTTGAGATTGAAATGAACAATGTTCTTTTAGTTTGATACAATTTAGATAAATTTAATATCTTTTATTGATTGCTTTTAGTTCAAAGAACTATGCAATTTCTTTCATTAAGTGATAGGACTTCGGGTGTATAAAGAAGATATGATAAGAATGAGATTCAAAGTCCATTGTTGACAAATTTAGTTGTAAGTCAATTGAATAGGTTTAAGATTACTAGTTTTGACTCTATATAACAATGGATAAGGCACTGATCAATTAATTTTAGTTACAACTTGATGGTTTATAAAGTTGAAAAATACACACATCAATCAAAATCAATTTACCATTTTATGTAATGAAGAACTAAATTTGCTAGTTGTCACTTATTTGCATTACTTTTTGGTTATAGTTAGCTACTGTGATCAGGAAGTTTATAAGAAAATTATAGAAGAACATTGTCCATTTTATGTTATAGGGGATAGTCTCAAAGAGAAGAATATTATAAAATTTGTCATATCAATCCCTTAGGTTTTCCCACCTTGGCCCTGTAGAGCTTAAAGTGAAGGGAGCCCTAGTGATTCTATTGAAGTTGGTCTAGAGCTAAGATTATCCCAGTTGAATATAGGTTTTAGCTATTCCTTAGGCTCAGTCTCTATCTTGTGCACCCTAGTATTAGGTTTAAATCTACCTAATATGTTCCTTACTAGAAAGAAATGCAACATAGAGTATGAGCCAATAGTGCTATTGTAATTACAAATTAATTAATTATTTTATTATAATTAATTAGAAAAGCCTCAAGGATGACTCAAGATATTATTTTAAAGATGTAGTATAAAGGAAAGATTTTTTCCTTGTTTGTAATGAGAAGTGAGCATTGTATTCAATAAAAAGTGTGAAATAGAGTAGAAGGTTTGGTGAATACGAGTAAGCAATCTAAAGGATTATTAGATGCAATATTTGTGATCTGGTTACAAGATTAAAATTAGTAGATGCCCAATTTATAGGACAAAGAAAGAGGAAGGAGAAATACTATTCATTTCTATTATTATGCAAAGAATAATATATAGATCATTTGGACAGAGGGTTCATTAGTCTTGTCCCTAATGCTATTTGGATAGTGGATCCATCTATCTTCCACAACTCTTAAGAGGGTTGGCACAACTCCTAAAAGGGTTGGAATCTCCTCACAATGATTCAAAGTCTCCTAATTGGGATTGATATGTATTGAATTTTGTTATAGAGTCCTAACAGGGTCTATCCTCTAACAAGGAATATCTATATTAGTAAATCATCTTATGGGTTCCATCTTGACTAGGGTTTTCCCTCTGATCAAGGGTTTACTTAGTTAACACATCTGGTGTTATTGTGCATGAGTATCTTGTTGTGGTTTCTAATTATATTGTTCATATGGTTAAAGTTTAATAAGGTTGATCATTGTAATATTTGTTAGATAAATAATTCACCCCACTGCCCCCTTCTTATTTATATTGGTGGACTATATATTTTAACAATTGGTAACAAAGTTATTATCACTTCCCTCTCTAATAATATTTACCATAATCTAATGGCGAGTGGGAGTGGTAGGGGTAGAGGACAGAGAAGTGTGGCTTTTAAAAATTCAAAACCTATCTTGGGTAGGATTCCTTTGGTTGGGAGGGATTAGAAACATGGTCTATGGCATAGATCATAGGGAGGTGATGGATTTTATCAAGGGAATTCAGAGATAAGAGATGTAACAAAGAATGGAGATGGGGACCCATGTAACCATGGTAAGGATTTGGAAAAGTTTTTTTTGTCCTCCAAGGTGGCTTAGCTTGGGGCACATATGCAAAATGGTCTTCTCTATTTGGAGTTAAACCAACTGGTAAGTCTTCTTTTCCCCTAATTAAGATACTCACTGGGTTGAAAAAGGGTGCATGTGTGATTGCAATTCTAGATGAGCTTGTAGATCATAGCATTGCTTCAATGGCCTCTACCCTAGTGGGTAATTTTATTGGTCAAATGCAAAAAATAGATATTGTCAAAGCTTTCACACAGAAGAAATAGAACCTTAAGGGATAGGTCACTATAACTGTGATGGCCAAAGGTTTCCTATCTTTTGAATTTTCATGCAATGAGGATTTATCAAGTATTTTGTGTGAAGGATCTTGGGTTATAGGTTGCTCAACTTTGGTCCTCTAGAAGTGGTCTTCAAAGCTAGATTTGAATGATTCTTTTTTTTATGCAAGCTCTAGTATGGATAAGACTTCTAGATCTATCATTGGAGTTTTGGAATGAGAATGTGTTTGTGGGAGTGGAAAACTCCTTTGGTGAGCTTCTATCCATAGATCAAATAACTGCATCCAGAAGAAGAATCATGTATGCTTGTATCTATATTAGATTTTGGGCAGGGTATGATATGCTAGAGGTTGTGAGCTTTCATTCTAAACTTGGTATGCATGTCTAGAAGTTGGTTTATGAAAGTGTATCTTTTTCATTCTTTCATTGTTTGAAATTAGGTCATAAGGCTAATTAGTGCCTGAAGGCTAAAGAGGAAAAGAGTAGGAAAAAAGAAACTTCAAAATCTAGAAAGGAGAAAAAGATTTGGAAAAAGAAGGAAATTAAGGATAGTCATGGGAATCAGGAGGTGAGAGTGGAAATCCCTATTAAATAAGTGCATGAACCAGACCAAATTGGATCCAAGGTGGGAAAGTAGGTTAAAGAATTGGTTTCCACAATGCTTGATTCTTAGACCATAGAATTAGACCAAATTGGACCCAAGTTGGGTAAGGAGGATGAACATTTGGTTTCTCAAACCATAGAGGGAGCTATCCCACCAAAGGAATTGATGGTCATAGAGAAGGTTGTTCCCTAGGTCAATGAGGGGATAAATGAGTCAATAAGCAGAGATATAGGGATTAATAAGGAGATATTTAGATTACCTTTTAAAGAGGAAAGGGTTTAGTATGTGATACCCCTATAGGAAACAAATATGATTTCCTCTCAAGTGGAGAGGGGGGAGGAGCAAAGTATGATTTCCTCTCAAGTGGAGAGGGGGGAGGAGCAAATATTGGTTGATGAAATGGAGGTAGTGAGGGAAACATAAGGACATTAGGGAATCATGGTGGTTCGCTCATCTCCTATGAAGGATCATTTTGCTTCCTGTAATTTGGAAGAGAGGCTTATGGACATGGTCAAATTTTCTTCCCCTAGAAAGATTTTGAGAATTGAAGAATGGCTTGATAATAACAAGGGGAGTGAGATAAAGGCCAAAAAGAAGAATAGTAGGGATCCTTCCCCTATATCACTAGCAATGATCATAAGCTATGTAAAAGAAGATGTGGGAGTTAAACAAAATTTAGCAAGAAAAAAGAGTTCAAGCCAAGTCATGTAAGAGGAGGTTAGAAGGAATTTGGCGGATGGGAGCCAAAGAACCATTTTGGAATGCTCTGTTAAAAAGAAATGAAGATAATATCTTGGAATATAAGGGGGCTAAATGGGCACATAAATGGGAGGTAGTAGGAATATGATTAGAGATCAAAGACCTAATTTTATGCTGATCCAAGAAACAAAAATGAAGGAAATTTTGGGTAAGATTTCCTTTAGCAATACCATGGCTGGTGAGGCCACCAATTCTGAGGGTGCCTTGGGAGGCCTGCTTACTCTATTTAACAATAAACATTTTAAAGTCACTTCTTTGTATAATGAAGGTAACATTATGTTATGTTATGTGTTCCATAGGAATAGCAATGATTCAGGGTTTCTTTTGAATGTGCATGCCCCAAACACTAAGAGGGAGAGGAAGGATTATTGGATGAAACTTTGCTCTATTATTCATAATAGTAATCTTAATAAGGGTATTATAATGGGAGATTTCAATACTCCCCTTACCGATGAGGAAAAATTAGGGGTCTAGCCCTAGATTTGGATAGAAAGTTGGATCTTTCAAAATTCATTAATAGTTTGGCTCTGCTTGATGTTGATCTCTCAGGTGGGGTTGATGCATGGTCTAATAGGAGAATCAGGAGGGGTTGCATCTAGGTTCATTTGGATCGTTCTCTCATCACTCCAGATTGGTTAAATTCCTTTTCCTATAAGCTCTCCCTTCTCCCTAGAGTTGGGTCTGATCATTCCCCCATTTCCCTTTCAATTGCTGCTCTTGAGGCTAGGAGAAATCATCCTTTTTAGTTTGAAAAGATGTGGATATCTCATCTAGACCTTTTGGATAGAATCTCCTCTTGGTGGAATATTGAGGTGGAAGGGACTACTATGTTTAGGGTTGCCAAGAAATTAAGTAATGTTAAATGCAATATTAAAGTCTGGAATAAGACAGATTTTGAATAATTTTTAAAGGAAAAATAGGAGATGTTAGATAAGCTTGCTAGTATTTAGGATATTATCCAGAAGGATGGATATAATGTTTAGAATAGGAATATAGAGATGTCAATTCTCACTAATTTGCATAACATTATAAGCAAAGAAGACAACTATTGGAAACAAAGATCTTGTATTAATTGGCTTAAAGAGGGCGATCAAAACACCAATTTTTTTCACCTTTCCACCCTTAATCATAGAGCTAATAATATGATTATAGTGATTAAGAAGGGCCAGGCTCTTTTGACACAAGAAAATGATATTTTTGCTGATGCTATTTTCTTTTTCTCTTCTCTTGTTTCCTAGGATCCCTTGTTATCTATGGAGGATCAGAAGGAAATTGTTTCATCTCTCCCCCAATTAATTCAACCACACCACAAAAAAATTTTGTGGGCGATTCCTAAAGCTCAAGAAGTTAAACAAGATTTGTTCTCTCTTCCAATAGATAAAGCCCCAGTCTTGGATGGTTTCCCTACATTCTTCTTTCAAGTATTTTGGGAGGTGGTTATGGAGGATGTTGTCAAGGTGGTGCAAGAATTTTTTGGGGCTAGGAATCTCCTTAAAGAACTCAACCCTACTTTTTTGGTTCTCATTCCTAAAGTTGAAGGGATAGATTCAATGGATGAATTTATGCCCATTAGTCTTTGTAATTCATCCTAAAAGATCATTTTGAAGGTGTTGACATCCAGAATTCTTAATATTCTTCCTTTGATCATATCCTAGTAGCAAATAGGTTTTGTACATAGAAGATAGATCCTAGATTCTATCATGTTGGTTCATGAAGTCATTCATTCACTAGAAGTAGGTAAAAGAGGACTCCTTCTCTAGTTGGAACTTTCTAAAGTGTATGATTGGGTGGACTAGACTTTCCTTAGTTCTATTCTCCAGGATTTTGGTTTTGATCACGAGGTGCATAAACTCATTTCTCAACTTATTTCTACTTCTTCGCTTGCCATACTGATTAATGGAATTTCCTCTAATTTTTTCAAACCTTTGAGAGGCTTACGGTAGGGGGATCCCCTATGTCCTATCTTATTCATTATCATGGCTGAGTGTATTGGTAGGTTGATTCAAAGAAAAAGGTAGGATGGGATATTAAGAGGTATCAAGCCTTCTTCAAGACATGTTTCTTTTACTCATCAATAGTTTGTGGATGACACTATCACGGGAGGGGAAGCTTTAGTTCAAGAGGCTAAAGAGATGAAGAAATTACTAGATGGGTATGTTAAGGGATTAGGCTAGCTTATTAATTGGGAAAAAATCTTAGTTTTCTTTATTAATACTCCTATTGAAAAATAAAGGAAGATTGTTGGGATTCTTGGGTGTGGGGTTGGAAAACTTCCAACTAACTATCTTGGTTTGCCATTGGAAACTAAGCCACCAGATCAATTATGGAATGGGATTCTTAATCGGCTTAGTAAGAAGTTGGTAGGTTGGAAAGGTACTACTTTAAACCAAGCTAGAAAATGTCTTTTGGTGAAGTCCTCACATCAAAATCTTCCAATGTATGCTCTAAGTCTCTTTGGGATACCAGCTAAACATGCTGATAAAATGGAAAAGATCTAGAGAGATTTTCTTTGGTCTAGACTTGAGAAACACAAAAGATACCCTCTTCTAACTTGGGATAATGTTTGCCTCCCTAAGATCTATGGAGGTCTTGGAATAAGGAAACTAAGACATCTTAATAAGGCTCTTCTAGCTAAGCGGATGTAGCAAATTTTTAATAGCTTGGGGGAATGGAGAGATGTTTTAGTGGAGAAGTGTATTAGAAGACCTTCTCTATGGTTTTTTCTCAATGATCCTAACATCTCAAATGGCTAGGTCATCTGGAATGGTATTCTTAAGGAAAGAGACTTGGCTAATTCTAAGACCAAGTGGAAAGTGGGAAATCATGAAGATATCCTCTTCTAGCATGATAACTAGTTGTTCTAGGGTCCTCCCATTAACAATCCTATCTATGAAAACTAGGAAAATAACTATATTATGCAATTTGGAGTGAAAGTTAGAGACTATAGAATAGACCAGGGATGGAAAGACCTGTCTCTCATCTCGAATGATCTCAAGTTGATAATGGTGATGCTGAACACAATGATCTTGAACAATAAGATGGATGAATTAATATGGGAGGATAATTATAATGGTTTCTTCTTGGTGGCATCGAGGTATAATTCCCTTTGGAGCCTAAAAGAGAAACCTCCATGGGCTAAGGCCTGATTGCTAGGCCTTACCCCTAAGATTAATATATTCTTTTGGTTGATGTTACAAGATAAAACTCTCACTTTGGTTAATTTGGAAAAGAAAGATTAGTATATCCTAAATAGATGTGTTCTCTATAAGCATCATTTGGAGTCAATCATATTTTTATTCATTGTTCATACTCCATGGGCATTTGGGATTTGCTAACAAAGAAATATGGTGTTAGTTGGTGCAAGCCAGATTTTGTCAATGGGATAGTATGTATAAAGGAAAAAATTTGCATGCTATAAGCTCCTAAAATTTGCCTCACTTTTGTTGGGAAGTTTTAAAGGAGAGAAATAATCAAATATTTAGAGACAGGGAGGTACTTTCTTATGTTCTTATGAACAAAATCAATAGCACTATGAAGGAAAATTTCTAGATAAGAAAGGGGGGAGATATTGAAGATGAAGATAGGAATAAGGGAAAGGAAAAGGATAGGAGGACAAAAAGATAGGAGGTGAAGTAGAAACTCCTACTTGAGGGTTGACATGAAGCCAACTTTGATGGAGTGGCTAAAGAGAATCTTGGTCTTTGCATATGTGGAGGAATAATTTGAAACTGTCATGGTGGAGGAGTTGTTTCTCTCTCCTACCCCCTGGGAATCCAAAAAAATCATTATGCTAAAGCCAGTGTTGCTCTCCACACTATTAAATTAACCCTAGAAGTGGAAGTCAAAAAATTATTGTAGGAAGGGAACTCAAATAATATTATTAGATGTATTATAGGGAGTCTTCATCCTGCTTGGACAGTTGCAAATATAATTGAAGAAATCCATATAACACTTGGCAAATTTGAATGCATTTATGTTAGCCATGAGTACAAGGAGGCTAACTCAATGGTTGATTGGTTTTCCAATGAAGAAATAAAGAAAGAAATGGTGATGATATGGAATACTAATAGGAATATTTTGGCAGATGCAAAAAGCCTAATTGATCAAGAGAGGATCTAGGGAGGTACAGGTGTAATCTTAAGTTAATTATGGAAATTAATACTAGTATGACTAAAAGCCACTACAAGTATGGTAAATACAGATTGAACAGGCAGGTGACATTTATCATGTCAAATCAACATGCTTTTTGGGTTGTCTATTTCCTTTACCACTTTTACGGTATCAAAAGACAAAATGGTGAAAGACAAGGAAATTTAAAATAGAGTATCTAGCGGAATTAGAAAGGGAAATAGATTGTGAAATGTATGAGAATTGTAAACATTTAGGCTATAGAGATGGTGGGTGAAAGGAGTAGGAAAGAACTAGTAGGTGAGGTAGACAAATGGAAGCAAAGAACAAAAGTTTGGGAGAAGCTTGAAAAGGGTAAAATTGCAAATTATATCACCAAGCTTCATAGATATGACCCAGTGATAACCAATCTTATGTTAAATTTGTGAAAGGATGGTAGGGTCAAAGTGGAGGGGATGTCATATCAAATTACTATGGAAGCTATTGCTCATGTCACTAAAATTCTATACGAGGGGTTAAAATTCTACAAAGACAAAAAGGTGTCTACGAATGTGGTTAAGGACTTCGCCAAGAATATAGAAGAGAAAAAGGAACCAGTGAAATGTGAGACCTACTATGAGATGAATTCTATTAAAAAGCTTTGGAGGTATGTGTTGAGGGCCATTATTGAATATATATCTCTGGATACTAGATTTGATAGGGTTAGAATCCATCACTTTATTTTACCTAATCATTTTTGTTATGGGGTTAAGATTTCCTTTCCATTTTATTTGTATTCTTCTATGCACAAGAGCATTTCTAGGCACAACAAAAAAACTACTTCTAACCTAGCCCTACATGAGGGTTTACTGCTCTTGATATATGATCATTTTAAGGCTCAATCTAGGAGTAAAACCCTAGCTTATGTAGGGGCTTCCTCTGAGGATACAAAGAGCTCTAACTTCTCCTCAGATTCTTAAGAGGTTTAGAGTATAAGCTTAGAGGAGGAGGAAGCTTATCATTCATCCAGAAAGAATGTAAGGGGAAAAGATAAGCATACACCTACTTCATCTAAGGTTCCATGTAGGAAAAGTCCCAAGGGCCTTGGACACAAAATTGTTGGTCAAGGGGAAGAGGAATATAATGAAGAAGGTGAAGACATGGATATAGATGAGGAGAGTAAGTGTGAGGAAGATGAAGATAGAGAGGAGCTAGTTGAAAACCCTAGAAAGAAATAGAGGATGAAAGAGGAGGACACACCCTTAGAGGGGAAAACTATTTTTTGTCTAGAGATATCAGTGCTTCCACCCTCTCCAAGTCCCCCATAGGAGCATGAAAAGGAGAAAACAAAGGAAGGAAGTGGTGAGGTGGTTATAAAAGATAGGCATTTGGCTTGGAAAAATTTCAATGTTAGAACTCCAAAGATGGGGATCATGAGAGAAGTCATGAATCCCCAAATCCTTGAAGGAAAAAGAGGGAAAGATCCAAATGGAGGAAATTATTGATTTGGTGATGGTGGCCATAACTAACAATGCAAGGGAAGTGGGAATGAACCTGCTTAACAATGCAAGAAATAGCATGATAGACAATTTTAGATCAATTAAATAGTTATTTCATGAACTATAGGAGGTAAAAGAAATAATGGGATGGTTGGAAAGCTAGGAGAAGAAATTCGAGAGAGGGAATGAAATAGCTCAAGGGGATGGTATTAGGTTGGTAAAAAAAAAGATGAAAAATTTAGAGAAGTACAACCATAACATGGCTAACTAGATGATCTCTATTGTAAACTCTCTCAATGAAAACATTGTTACCCTTGCTAGAAAGCTAAAAGCTAGGGTTCTTCTAAAGGATCATGAGGAAAAGGGTAGAGATGAAGATAGGAAGGATGATGGAACCATCATGGCCATATCCCATAGCTAGCTAGATCAGACCTACTTGAAAAAATAGGAGTAAATGGCTGAGGAGTGTTAGAAAGCCTATGAAGTGGAAAAAACTATGTAGGACCTTGAAAGTAAGGCATAGGAGTAGGATTATCAATATTTGTCTTTTGGATTTTTGGTTTCCATAGGTTTTTT
This sequence comes from Cupressus sempervirens, assembly GCA_028749045.1. Classification (NCBI taxonomy): domain Eukaryota; kingdom Viridiplantae; phylum Streptophyta; class Pinopsida; order Cupressales; family Cupressaceae; genus Cupressus; species Cupressus sempervirens. The sequence continues at coordinate 449,899,324 of CM053793.1, forward strand.
ACTTAGCTTTTTATTTATCTTTTGATTTGGCCTTTTTGTTGGTCATAGTACTATTACTGGGCTTTTGTTGTTTTGTTTTTAACCCTATTATATGTAACAACTTTTGGGTTTTTGGATCCTTGTAAAATCTATTTTTTCTAATATGTAACAACTTTTGGGTTTCAAGATCCCTGTAAAATCTATTTTCTTTATAAAAAATAATTGGTATCAAAGCATCAGGTCTTTCTAAAGAAAGAATAATAGCTTTGGGTGATCAATGGTGAGTCATTTCAAAAAAGATAGTCCCAGGTTAGATAGAGGAAATTTTGACACCTAGAAGATGGAGATTCTTAGTGAGTTGTCATATTTGTGTAAAGAAGAGAGTATTGAGTTTTTAGATCTAGAATCCTTTTGTTGCATACAAAAGAATAGAAGCACAAGCAAAGACATATCCTATCTGAAGAAGACATGAAGATCAAGGAAGGTATGAAAATTTTTGTTTGTTTGACATGTAAAGATTTTGGTCATTTTTTGTCTAGATGTCCTAAGAGAGTAAGAAGAATTAGAAAGAGTTCACTTTCTGATGAAGATGAAGAATTTAAAGAAAGTATGGAAATATTCTTGAATGACTATGATGATAAAGATAATGAGATTGAATTGGTTAATAAAGAGGAACTAGTAGAAGAGATAGCTTTGGTAACTATTATTTTTTATAAGAAAAATAGGTTTTACAGGGAATCTGAAACCCAATAGTCAGTACAAAAATCAAAGCTGATAATAAGCAAATAAAGCCTAGCCAAACATAGACAAGTCAAAAGACTAAAAATAGGCATGAAAACCTAGCCAAACACAAAGGAAAATGAAAAGGCTAGTTCAACTTACATCCAAAAAGATAGAACAAGAAAAAGTCAACTTGACAAAAAAGGCAGTAAACTAATAGCAAAAGATAGGAAAAAATAAACCATGATTACCCTTCTATCTTTTGCTCAAGCTCCTACATTGTCTAAGCTACTTCATAGACTTTGTGAGTCTCCTCAGCCATCTACTCTTGACTCTTCTAGGCTTCCTAGTCCAAGCTACTAAAATTAATTTCTATCACTGCATCCTCTTCTATCCTAGCTCTTTCTCTATCCTTGTCCTCACTCTCGTCCAGCAGGCCTCTGGCTTATAACATTCTAGTAAGGGATAGAATGTTATCATTGATAGAATTGAGGATGGAGATCATTTAATTCAACAGGTTATGATTATAATTTTCCAAGTTTAAGATTCTCTTCTCAACTAAACTGATTCTATCCTCCTTATTCTTCTGATTTCCTAGACCTAGCTCCTTCCTATTGTTTTCCATTTGGCCAATTTTTTTCCTAACCTCTTCCAATTCATGGTAAAGCCATTTGATTGACCTAAAATTGTTAATCATTCTATTATGAGCATTATTCAATAGATTCATTCTTGATTCCCTAACATTATCCGTTATTGCCAATATAGCAAGATCGATGAGTTCTCAAACTAGAGCTGGCCTTGTTTTTCTTCTAGAATTTGGGGATTCATTATCTCTCTAATCATCCCTAGCTTGGATGTTCTAACATTGAAATTTCTCCATACATTTAGCCTATCCTTAATAATCACTTCTCCACCCTCTCCTCCAATTTTCTCTTTCTCTTGCTCCTAGGGATGAATAGGGGAAAGAGGAATAGCTAAGATATCCAACCCTAACCCCAAAACCCCCTTAGCATTCATCTATTTTTTCCTCTTCCTTTTCTTAGCAACTAGATCCTCACTTTTAATTTCCATCTCCTTCTCATCATCATCATTATATTTCATTACCTCCCCTTTCGCATTGTTTTCTTCATCACCCTAGGTTGTAACTTTAGGCCCATGTCCTTTAGGGATCTTCCTACTTGGGTTAATAGATGAGGGTATTTTTTCTCTAATTCTTTGGCCTTCTTTCTAGAAGAAACATTTTCCTCCCCCTCTAAGCTGATACTCTGAATGTCCTCTAAATCAAAGGAAAAACTAGAGCTTCCTGAGTCCTTAGAGGTATTCGCAACAAGTTGAGGAGATTTACTTAAAGTCTAAGCTTTAAAATGCTCATAAATTAACAATAATAATCCCTCATCTAGGGTAGGATTCATAGAGGGATTTTTCTTGTATCCTATGATAGCCTTGCTCATAGAAGTAAATAAATAAAATGGGAAAGAAATCTTGATGCCATGGTAGAAATGGTTGAGAAAAAAAAAGTGATGGGTTCTCACCTGGTCCAATCTAGTATCCAACAAAATGTACTCTATAATAGCTCATAAAACATACCTCCAAAGTTTTTTGAAAGAATCCATTTCATTGTACATTTCACATTTTACTAGATCATTCCTCTCCTCCATTTTCTTTGTAAAATCCTTGACCACATTCATCAACAGCTTCTTGTCTCTATAAAATTTGAAGCCCTTTGTTAGAATTTTAAACACAAGAGCAATGACTTCCTCTATAATTTGAAATGAAACTCCATTCACTTTGACTCTCCCATCATTCCAAGAGTTGACCATACTGTTAGTTACATTTGGGTCAAATCCATGGAGTTTAATACTGTAATTTTCTATACCTCCCTTCTCCAATTTCTCCCATACTTTTGCCCTTTCTTTCCATTTTTCTACTTCTTGCATAGGCTCCTTCCTACTCTATTCCCCCACCATTTATACACTCTCCACCCCTACAATTCTCATAAATGCCAACCTCTGCAAACCCTTCTCAACCCTTTACTTTGGTAACTATTGTTGATCCAAAGGCTAACCATGAACATATGAAATTTATAATTGAGACTAACAATGATTTGCAAAATAGGAATTAGATTGAAGAGAAGAGATTTGAGCCTAAAGCATAAGAAAGAGTTGATTTGACAATTCCTAGTAGAAGTATATCAATGAACCATCCTCTTGGATAGAACATTGGGAGTAGAAATAGTAATCAAGTAAATGAAGAAGTATGTGAATTATGTTTTTTTCTCAAGTTAACCTAAGAGTGTAGATGAAACATGTAAAGATGATCATTGGATTCAAGCAATGAAGGAAGAAGTGTATCAGATGGATGTCAAATTAGCCTTCCTAAATGGAGAACTTAAAGAAGAGGTACTATTCATTGAGTGTCCTAAAGGTTTCCCTCTAATAGAAGAAAAAGATGTGGTATGCAGGTTGAAGAAAGATCTATAAGGTATGAAGCAAGCACCTAAAACATGGTATGCAAGGTTGGATAAGTATTTGGAAAAGCTTAGATTTTTTAAAGGTGTGGTAGATAGTAACTTATATTTAAGAGAAATTGAGAATGGTTTGTTGATACTAGTAATATTTTATGATGACATAATATTTGGAGGTAATAATGAAGCGAGTGATAAGTTTTTTGAAGAAATGAAGAATGAGTTTGAAATGAGTATGATAGGAGGAATTAAGATTTCCTAGGTTTGCAAATTGTACAAAATAGTGATAGTATTTTTAGTTTGCAAGCTAATTACTTGAAAGATTTGTTGAAGAAATTTGGATTGGAAAGTTGTAAGCCTGTTGGTACACCTATGATAATTGGTCACAAGTTATCTAGCAAGGATGAGACACCTATAGCTAAATAGAAGAAGTACATATCCATGATTAGAGTTTTGCATTATCTGACTCACATCAGATGAGATATAGAAAATGCAATTGGGATTGTAGCTAGGTTTCAAGTTGATCCTAAGGAGTATCATTATGCAATAGTAAAAAGGATATTCAAATATTTGAAAGGAACATCTAATTATGGAATATGGTATGATAGATCAAGTGTTTTCACTCTATGTGCTTATATTGATGTGGATTGGGAAGGTAGTATAGATGATAGAAATAGAACTAGTGGTGAAGTATTCTTTCTTGGAGGAAGATTGGTTTCTTGGGTGAGCAAGAAACAAGATTGTATCTCATAGTGTATAGCTAAAGTAGAGTATGTAGTAGTATCAAGTAATTAAAATCAACTTATGTGGATGAAGCAGAAACTAAAGGATATTGAGATAGAAATTGCAGAACCTGTTATCATATATTATGATAACACAAGTATAGTAAGTATGTCTAAGAATCCTGTATTGCATTCTAAGATTCAGCATATATATATATATATATATATATATATATATATATATATATATATATATACATATATATATATATATATATATATATATATACATATATATATATATATATATATACATATATATATATATGTATATATATATATATATATACATACATAGATAGATAGATAGATAGATAGAGTATCATGTCTTGAGAGAGAAAACAATAAGAAAATATTAGATTGGAATATGTGATTACTAAAGATTAGATTGCATATATATTTATGAAGCCCTTACCTAAAGATAAATTTGAGTACTTAAAAGGTATGCTTGAGGTTATGTCCCTTCCTACTTTTAAGTAGATGATGTAGAGATTGCACATCTATCTAGTGGTAAAGAGCACTAATGTTAGACTGGACTGAATGTTGATGCTTCCTATATGGGAGAGTACCTATGATGAGTTGATTCATTAAGGACTCTTGGTATTTGGTATTTAACAATATCTTTGGACACTCAAGCTGGATGTAAATTGAAGTAGTAAGTTGAAAAAATGAGGCCTTTATCATTGATGTCAATGGGGGAGAGATTGCAAGAAAAACATCTCCTAAGTATGAATGGGGGAGACACAATTATTGGGGAGATTTAGAAAGGTTCATGTAAGAAAGAAGGAGGAATATCTCTATGTAGGAGATATGTAGCATGAAGAGCTTTGATGTATGGGGGAGAAGATAAAAGTTTTTTAGCATGTGAACAACTATTGCTAGTCCTAAGAAGATGTAGAATAGAGTAGTGTTCTAGAGGTTTTTCAAATTTGATTGATTATGAGGATTTGAAAAGATGAGAATAGTAGCAACACCAGAGTATTGTTTGGTATTCTTGAAACTTAGATATTTTTCATCTATGTTGCCATCAATGCCAAAGGGGGAGATTGCTATCATGAATGGTGATGATAGTCCTTTGGGGGAGTATCTGAAGTATTGAAGAGTATTGACATTTTGCATTCATGACTGTGTTTGTCATTGATGTCAACATAGAAATAAGTCTATGAAGACAAACAGAGTAATAGATAGAGATCATAGTTGTATGAACAAGGTTTTGATTGTTTAGTGATGTGAGGTCAAGGATAAGTTCTATATGGTGTCTTGATGTTATGATTCAATGTGCAGTAAGTCAAAGATGTACAAAAGATATGCCTGATTTATAGAGGTATTACAATGAAAGTGTACCTAAGAAGTTGTTTATGATATTCGTATTATATCTTCTAATAGAGATATAACCTAGAGTTACAAGATTAGTAAGTAACATAAGATAGTATGATGATAATATTAACAAATGCGCAAGTCCTAGTGTCACAAATGTGATAAGTTGTATAGACTATGAGCCAATAGTGCTATGGTAATTATGAATTAATTAATTATCTTATTATAATTAATTAGGAAATTCTCAAGGCTGACTCAAGAAATTATTTTAAAGATTTGGTGTAAAGGAAAGATGTTTTCATTTTTTTTAATGAGAGGTGATCATTGTATTGAATAAAAAGTGAGAAATGAAGCAAAGTGCTTGGTGAATGTGAGTAAGCAATCCAAGGGATTATTGGATGCAAGACTTGTGATTTGGTTACAAGATTAGAAGGATTAGAAGTCTGATTGATAGGATAGAGAAAGAGGAAGGAGAAGTACTATTCATTTTTATTGTTTTGCAAGGAATAATATAAAGATCAATTGGATAGTGGGTTCATTGGTCTTGCCCCTAAATTTGTTTGGACAGTGGGTCCATTTACCTTCCACATCTCCTAACAAGGTTGACACAACTCCTAACAGGGTTGGGATCTCCTAATATTGATTCAAAGTCTCCTATCAGGGACTGATATGTATTGAATATTGTTATAGGTTCCTAACAAGGTCCATCCTCCAATAAGGAATATTTATATTAGTACATCATCTTGTGGGTTCCATCCCCATTGAGGTTTTCCCTTTAATCAAGCATTTCCCTAGTGAATATATCTAGTGTTATTATGCATGAGTATCATGTTCTAGTTTCTAGTTATATTGCTCATATGGTTAAAGTTTAATAAGGTTGACAATTAAGATATTAGTTGGATAATTGATTCACCCACCTCTCTTAGTTATATTGGTGGACTATATATTCTAACACCAAGATCTACAATGGTTCACGAGAATTTTTTGGAAGTGAAACTAGAGGTGATTTGTTCTATCTAGACCTATCTAATGACACTTATTTGTTTGCACAGTGTGACTATCTCAGTTCTATTTTCCCAAGAATAATGCTTGCTATAGACATAGGTGCATTGGAAAAACTCTTCAGAGAAGTAATTACCTTTACTACACAAGCCAATCCTAATGGAAGAGGATTGATGATCCTAACTCAAGCTACTACAACAGTACTGCCATATCCTCCTAGAGCACAAGTGATACCTAGTCAATTCATTCCAATGAATCCAATTCCATTACAATAGGAACCTATTGTAAAAGTTCCATCCATAACTTACCTAGGATATGAATCTCCAAAATTTTCTTTCTTTGAGTAGAAGACATCAGCATCCACTGAAGTAGAAAATAATGTTGCATTTGAGATTGGCCAAATGAAGAAGACCATATCTCAAATTACCAATGAACTAAAAAATTTGAGGCTATCACAAGGGAAAAACAATAAATTTCATAGAATTAATGTGGACCCCTACAAACAAAACTATGGTCATAATTACAACAAGAATTTCAATAGAAATAACAATGCAGGGAATAATTTCAATTCTCTAGATCGTAACAATGGTTTCCAAAGGCACAATCGACAATGGAACACCCATCCAAATAATAGAAGCATCCCTACAGATAAAAAAAAAAATTCTCAGTTTGTGGACATCAATCAATATGATAGTAATCAAAATATACCCAATGATGACGACTCATATTTCAATGGAAATCAAGAAGTGAACCAAAATTCACAAGGCAATAATAATGATCCCCCTATGTAGTTCAAAACTATTTTGTTGGAATCTTATGATTTTCCATAGAATTTAGAAATGAAGAACAAGTCAAAAAAGAATTTTCTTTTCCATTCATTCAAGAATCAAATCCTTAACCAGAAGAGATGTTATCTGTTTGAAATGACAATCAAAATACTTATAATTTGTAGAACTGAAAGGAACCCATAACTGATGGAATTCCTCCAACTTTGGAACCAACTCCTCCAGATCCAAGAGCAAACAACAATCTATTACCAACTAGAGCACTCTATATTAGACAAAATCAAAACTAAGGAAATGTGCCTACAATCCTTAAGAATCATACATGGTCAACTGAAAACTACATTTCAATGAAAGATTTACAAAGAATGAAGGCCAACATGTCTGTGTTTGATATGCTACAAAATTTTCCTAATCAGAGGGAAGCACTATTAAAGAATCTTGATCATACAAAGGTGTTGTGATTTCACAAAACATGCCCCATTTCACTTAGAAATGGGGACTCCCTAGTTTAATTTTTAGCTTTTCAAATCCCTAGTCCAGGGTCTGAGTCTTTTTCGGTTTTTTTATACTATTTTTACCTAACCTGGGTCTCTTCTTGAAAACCCAATTTTCAAAAACCATGTTTCTTGGGGAAAGCATCAATTATTTTTATAAGGGGCACACTAGTGCACCTAGCACACCCTTCAAGGTGTGCTAGTACATTGGTCACACAAAAGGAAAAGGCACATCCCCCTTGTAAGTGTGCACCTACACACCTGCATAGTTGTACACCTCCAAGAGGTGTGCTCAATCCTAGACCTATAAAACTTGGGACCCCACCCCCTTTCTTCACTTCACTTCCTTCCTCTAGCTCCCAGCTACCACACCTTTGCACCTTGCTAGGTGTGCCACTCTACTTCACTACTTGCACACACAACACAAACATTAAAAAATAAACTAAGGCAAAAGTGTGAACCTTTTTTTGCATTAACAAAAAAAAACAAAAATAAAAGGAAATTTAAAACACTTATGCAAAAAATACCTCACCCAAGATAAACTTGCATAGGTGCACAACTTTATTAAGGTTAAACATCCCCCAAGTATAGTAAAGGGTGCACAAATAGCACACCCCATAAGTTGTGCTAAGTGTGCACCCTTTTTGTTTACACTTGTCTTACCTTTGTACCATAAGGGTGCACACCTACCACACCCTGTGAGGTGGGATATGTGCACACCCTTAGTATTAAAAGCTTTGGTCTAGGAAGGCACACCTAGTGTACAAGGTGCACCATTTTTTTGTTTTCTAGAGGGTTTTAGTTAGGTTTTAAAGTGTTTTTTAATAGTTTGTGTAGGATTATAGTTTCTAGGTTATATTTTTTAGTAATTGGGGTTTATGTAAGTTAATTTTTATTCACCTCTAGACTAATAGATATTGGTTTTGGGAAGATTTAATGGCTTCCTCCTCATCCTTTGTCACTACAAAGATGGCCCCAAAACTAGTAGTCCTCAAATTCCATGGTGTTCTAGCAAAGTCATGCTTCTAGGATCAATATTTAGATATCCAAGATACTAAACTTGGCCATATTGATTGGAATGCATTCCTAGTTTTATGAAACAACCCAACTAAGAGGTCTCCAATGGTATCTACATTTATTAGAATAGTTCTAGTAAATGCAGTGTCACACCTAGTATCAGTATAGTCTTTGAAGTTGATCATGACATTTGTAGAGAACTATGTTTTAGAGGAAAGGGTTGTGAAAAGTATAACTTGAGAGATTGTCTTGGATCCAAGGCTAAATAATATAGATAAGGTATTCCATCTTTTGAGAGCATATCAGTACATCAAGTTAACATATCATCAATCAGAAAGGTGGTATAGAGAGCATGGAGAGTGTTGGTGTTTTAAAACTACTGAATAACACAAGGTTCAATACCAAATTGATATTTCTCACACAACTTAAGGATTAGCCAATTTCTATTAACAGTTACATGTGCAAAACACTTGGACCCAATGTCAACAAAACCAAGGGTGATTTTCTACTCTTTAGGCTTTGAAAAACTAGGGTGGGTATACCCAGGGGATGATTCAAGACTGGAAGCTACTGTATGAGAATTATTTTAGTTTCATTTTGATTTTCATCTCATATCCTCAAATACATGCATAATTTTGACATTTGGAATAAACACATCCCATATAACAGATTTGGTCAAAATTCTTCTATAAATTTGCAAGTGTTCCTAGCAACAGTGGTTAACTAAGGCTAAAACATTCTGTGCAAACAAGTGTTGACCATCATTTAAAATCTTCAAAAATGTAAATTAAAGTTGATTTTGATTTTAAAATTGATGCTTCTTCATAGTATACCTATACTACATACTGAGTAAATTTTGATTAGTGCCTATTCCATTGAGATTCAGAGTCTACTCCAATGTGTGGATCTAATTTGTTGCTTTACAACAATAATTATCAAAAATTCTTACTAAATTTCATTCTTACTGAATTTCATTCTTACATACACCCTTTTTATTACCATGACCATCCCATCAAACCATCAAAGCATTTACATAATTCATTGAATTGATAGCAGTAATGATTTGACATACAATCTAAATGAATTGCATTCAATTGAGCAAGCTTTACTCACATAATCTCAAAACAAACAGGTAATAGAAAAGGAAACAAAATTGAATAGGAACTAATATGGGGACAGCTCAAAACTTGTATTAATTTTCCTTGGAAATTTGTATACAATTGTAGTAAACTCAAAATGACCTTAGAAAGAGACATAAAGATCATTCCATATTGATGTATTCTCAAAAAATATGTAGAGAAAATAAATTTTAAATTTTTGCTCAAAGACTAGACTAAAAACATCCTAAGTGTAATACTAAAATGCATTAGAAATTAGACCCTTCTCTAGCCCTAGAATCTCACTTATATAATGTAAGATGCAACAAGCTTCAGGTGTAGATAACTAACAGGTGTCACTAAAAGATATTTACATTTGCACAACAAAAAAAGACAAAACTTTATATAATAGAAAGGTAACATCATATCACTCTCTTGGTAGTCCCACCTTTTTATTACATCTTCAAGATGTTACAAACTCTATGATATGGTCCTTTGTCATTTTGGTTCATCAAATTATGTAGACATCAGGCTTTCCAATGATGAATTCTTCTTTAATGTTTGCAGCTTTACTTCAATTCATGGCTCTTCGCTATCACCATCATGAACTATTAAAACAACCCTTATTTGTGAATCCTCTACTATCACATCATCAACTAGGACAATGATGCTTTCATCCTAGATTGGTTCCTCCTCTTTGTCCTACCCTACATGTTCTAATGTATCATCTACTTGACTTTCTTCTTGGTTAGTAGTTATGACTGGTTGTTTTATTTCCATTGTTGAGATCAACTACTCTATTTTGTCTCCTTCATTTTCATGTGCTGATGGAAGTGAATCGATGATTTTTATTTCATCTTCATGTATCTCTTCATCATCAATTTCAACTTCCTCTAACTATTCGCTAGAAAGAATATCTGCCATCCACTTGTCATAAAGTGTATCATTTGGTCAATCAAATTGAAGAATATCTTGTTGTTTCTTGATGATATATTCACCTTCTTTATCAATAGTAACAAAATCTTGCTTCAAAGAATCAAAGAATAATTGAACCTTTACCATTTCTTCTATAGTTGTGGCCCACAATGCATGCCCTATTTCATTGATAACTTTATTCATTCTTAAACAAAAAACATCATCAAGTTCCTTAGCCCATTTATCTTTACTTTTCAAATTATTCCTTCTATCTAGGGCATGAGGAAATAAGCTAAACTTTTGCCTCTTATATTTGTATAAGTAGCCAACTATTATTCTTTGTAGACAAACCTTCCTATCATCAAAATTTGGCAGATTAGTGATAATATCATAAGTTATTTCAATTTTATCATGAGATCATCTTATGACATAGTAGCACAAGAATGTCACTTCTTTCTTTCTCTTTTTCTTCGCCCATTTATTCACACTAGGCTTTAATACCTCATTTTCTTTCAATTCTTCCCAAATGTTTACTACCTTTGTTAATTGGTCATAAAACAATGGCCATTCAATCTTATGTTCTAAGTATGTGAGAGCCTTTCTCAATTTATCCTCATATTGTGCATTTAACTCTACATGCAGTGCCCACAGGTTGCTTTTTTCTTCATCAAAATCTTTTTCTATGTAGTATTCTTGCCTTTGGGGTGTATCTATAATTTCAATGAGGGGGTGGATTTGAAAGGTTCAACTGGGGGGCATGGGTATGTTATTCTTGGCCTTGTGAGCCTCCCCATTAACTTGTTCTCAAGCTCAATTCTCTTTTTTACCTCTTTATTGTAAGCTTAAAGAACACTCTCATACTTTGTAGCTTGAACATTTCTTTCTCCTCTCTCTTAGCAGTGGCCAAAAAAAAATGAGAGGTCCCCACATTCATGTGATCTACCTATACATGTGATGTGTCAGTAACTCTCCTTATAATAATATTTCTTGCTAACCCTGAGTCATCAAGCTATGATGAAATAGCCTTGGATCCCCTTCTTAGTGACCGTATGACTAGAGTATCTTAGTCATCACTGAATGCAGTTCCTATGAAATCCTTTTTGTTGGGGTCTTACAATCCCAAATTGTTTCAAATGGAATTAAAAATCAATGCATCAACAATATCCCAATTGGGCAACAATTATATATTTGAGACCTTTACCATTTGCCTCCCCTCTTTAGGGATTATGTTCTAGAACTTTCGCATCATTTTTTCCTTTATTTGGTTTTGGATGGAGGCTTCATCCATTTTTGGATGCTCAGCTTTCAAATTTTTTTTTATCTTTCCTCAAAATTATTCATATTTACCCTCCATGCAAATTGATGGAAAGCCCTTGATTTTTAAAAACTATCATTAGACAAAAATTGATGACTTGCTTGTTCCAACACATGGTCCAATTCCCTTCCTCTGTAGTCTATAATAGTTAGCTCGAAACTTGGCACAAGAGGCTCTTGGGGGTTTCCTTCATCTATCTCTGATTATGTAACAAAAACTCCCCCTTGTGATCCCATTTGTTCAATTTTCTCATCATTGAGTTGCTCTTCCTCAATTCTCATAGGGGTTTGTGAAGGTGACTATTCCTCAACATGAGGAACCTCTTCCCTTATTATTTTTCTCCTCTTAGGGGAGGGTTCAGGAGGCTTCTCTTCTAAAACAACACTAGTGGATGCCATTATTTGTTTACCTTTGTCCACAGTGGTCCCTTTATTCCAAATAACAATATACCTTGGCCTTTTTTAGATAGTTAATTGACATGCCCCTATATTGGGAGTAAAATCCAATCTTCTCATTACTTCCTTGGCCTTATATGGGTAAAATTTAATAAAGAATTGCTTCTTTTCATTCATTGTCTCCATTATTTCAGGGAAAGTATTCATAAGCTTATTTATCTTATCTACATTTATAATAGCATTGTCCAAAGGACTATAATCTGGATCAAAACAATGAATAAAATCCAAAACTTTAGAGAAGACTCTCCATTTTTCCTTTCTAGTCTCCTATTCTTGCAAAGAGTACTCATTCCTTATTATGTCTTTAGGAAAATAGAATTCATGCTCAATTTTTCCAAGCTTAATTCTACGTCTCAAAGCTAAATTATAAAATCCCTCAAAATCACAAAAAAGAGGGTGAGAAATAGCCATCTTATAAGGATCCAAAACTTTGTTCAAAGAAAGCTAACCCCCTTTTGTAATCGCAAAATGATGGGCCACTATGCAAGTGGGGAAAATTGACCTTGTTGATCTTTCCAAAAAAATTTTTCCTCTACTCCTCCCAACTTCCACAAAAAATTAGCTACTCCTACCTTTAAAGGCACTTGATAGGGTAATACATGAGGACTTCCTCTAAAACCATAAATTCTAAACACATTAGAAATAGAGTATGGGATGATATCTCCCCAATTATGTGAAACTTTCAAACCATTAGGGTTGTCCATAGGCCTAATGAGACCCATCAGTGCCTTGGGGATTCTAGGATTGTCACTCAATAAGAGGCATCTTAGCTTGGAAGTGAAATACCTAACAAAACTAGCATTCTCTACATCCCAAGTCATCTTTGCACTCCATAATTGGATTGGTAGTGCTTCTGCATTTTCCTCTTTTTTAAATTCCATTTCTTTACCAAAATATGTAGCTCCCTTAAACAAAAAAATGTGCATCAACAAAGAATAATGACCAAAAATTTTTTCAACCTTACCCTTGGCAATCCTAATTAATCCATTGTGAATTTCCTCAACTAAGTAAGAAGAAAAATAAAAAATTATGTCGACACCAAAAGATAGAATCTAAATAACCATATACATGAAATCCATAGGCATAAACTCTTCTTCATCTCTCCCAAAAACTCGGCACAAGGTCCTATATATCTCCACAACCCTAGTATTGAGGTATGCTCTTTTGAAAGGTTCCCTAGAAGATGTTGTTATTGCTGAAAGAGTTCCAATTTTCCCTATATGTTCCTTCAATTCACCTTACCTAATGGAATCTTTCTTGGAAATGTAATCTTTTTCTAACCCTTTCAAATCAATGGGCACATGATAATTAGTGAGAGGCCCTAAACCAAAAACTTCCCTAATTTCATCTGGGCTGACTATAATTAGGATCTAACCATCAATTCTTCTCACTACTCTAATGGATTGGTCATAGTTCTTTGCCACAGCTTCAAGAAGATCATAATCCATAAAAACACTAGGAACCACCAATTTCCCTAGATCAAAATTCTAGATATTGGTGTGTGGGGCAAAAAGGTTCCTCTCTAAAAACCATTTAAAAAAAAAATCTAGACTAGTTTGGGAGGTATTAGCATCCTAGACCTAATTCCCCTTGTCATACAATCTATCTACTATTCTTAACCTAGGGTTTAACAAAGTAAGCTTCTTAACTTGACAAGTTTTAATAGTGGAATTAGGGAGCAGCTCAAGCAAATCGTCATGGACATTCCTATCCAAATAATTCTCTTGACCAAAAAATAATTTCTTTGGAGGCATTTTTTAATCATAATTTGTAGAGACTAAGAAAATAAAAAGATTATAGTGTAAATACTTACTTGATTCTTTGCTTATTTCTCTCTATAATTCTACAATGTCTTCATGAACACTGGAAATTTGCTTCACATTCTTGTCGAGCTCAACACAACCTTCTCAATAATGGCTTTTGCTTAGGAAAAAGCTTGAAATATTTGTTCACATGAGATGGGACTAAGAAAATCTTCTATACTATACTCTATTTTTTTCTTTTGCACACAAAGCTTTCATTTCTCATAAATTCACAGAGTGGCACCACCTTCTATGTTCAAATTTATACTGTTGATTTTAGAAAAATCCTATGATCCAGGGATGCAGGCAAAGATGACTCATGTTCCACTTGAAATTCTGGTAGTCAACCCAATGAGATTTTTCCATGTGTATAATTCCTTAATTGTTGACATTTTAGTTTGGACCCCATTGATGACTAAGGACACATGTCATTGAGTCGCTACCTTGCTATACATAACTTTTTAGCATCTTGCTATAGCAAAGTAGTGACAACCATTGATTCTACTTTGATCATGTGGAGGACATTTGATACATTACAAAAGAGAAATATGGTGGGTCCCTTATTCACTACCTCACATAGAGTAAAAAGTGCACATCTTTCCATAGTGAGGTAGCAATAATTGTTGATTCTACTTTGATCAAACAATTAGAATCTTTCATATGTTTTATGCATGGGTTGTGCATCTAGGTTATTGATGACATGAGAAAATACTACATAGTTGGCATATAAAACCATATTCTAATCTTAGTCACATTGCCACATGGCTTGGGTCCCATCATGCATTCATTTCTTGGTAGCTCGCTATGTCACTAATAGTGAGATGCATAATTTTCATGACAATGACATAGCAAGCTCTGGTGTCTTATCAAAACTTGGCACCAAAAAATTAAAATTAAGTCAAGTCACAATTTCCTTCATTTAAAGCTTTTGACATAATAGTATTTACTCACCATGCCACTCGGAAATCTTTATGGTCACCGAGAAGTTTGGAGGCCATCGTGTCATGTATTTCCTAGCTATTCACTATGTCTCTACTAGCAGGGTGCTTAGTTTTTTTGATAGTGACATAGTGAATCATTAGAGAAACCAAATTCTAGAAACTACCCCCCTTTTTACTTGGTTCTCTTTTCTACTTTGACAACAATAACAAAGTGCACGTGACTAAAACTTTGGACATAATACAATCTTTGATCACCGAACCTCCATTTTACGGCCCCATTTTTAATTTTGTGAACTCAATCAACATACATTAGCACCCACTAGTCTACCATGACAGACAAACTAATAAATAAAGCAATAGAAACCCCCTCTTTCATTTCTAGCTCCCATGTCCTTCTTTCTTCTCCAAATGATTATAGCTCCAACTTGCCTATAATGCACACAAAATTAAGCAAAAGCCTATGATAATGATAATGCTATGAGAATACTAGAAGTTGTGATTTGAATATGAGAGCAAGAGTGCAAAAGATGAGAAAAGCTAAGGAACGAAAATGAGAGGAAGAATGCTCATTTTATAATGGGCATGGAGGATGAGAGCATTGGATTTGTCACCCTTAGATATGCGATGTGGCAAGAGATTCCTTTAAGAATCCATGACGCATATGAAAAAAGATGCCAAATCTAAAATTCTATGACACATGAAAGTCAAACTTGGCTAAATGTGGAAGAGAATCTATGATGCATCATAAGACACCTTAATCCCACTTAAAGCCAAGAATCTATGACAAATAAGCCAAATATGGACGTGCATAAGAGAATAAGAATATTTGATTATGACATATTTTATCCAAGTGTCAAAGGAGAATCCATGAGGTGTCATATCCAAGTGTCATGATGATGTCAATATTTTGTAGAATATTTGAATTAAAAATCCTTTATTCCACAAAATAGAAATTAGTAAGAAATGGAATTAATGATAGAAAATGGAACTTAGGAAATCACAAATTTCCATGGTTTGTGGATGATGAATCAATTAATCAATATAATTAATTAATTGAGGAGGATAATTAGGAAGAATAATTAGTAAGAAGAATAGGATTAAATTATGGGTTATTTAATCCTATAGAGAAAATTAGTAGATGATTGGCCAAAATTGATTAAATAAATGTGACAGCATCCTTTGATGAGAATGTGATGATAATGGATATCAAATAAGATGATGAAAAGTAGACCAAAGCCATGTTCAAATTGATTAGTTGACTGAAATTGATAACATTCCAAGGACACATGACATGAATTGATTGATATGTAACGCTTAACTGACATTGTAAAATGCTACAGGATCGAGATTGATTGATAAGGTTGATCATAATAACATTGATGAACATTGTCAATATTATTAAAATGGTTGATAATGCCATGATCTAACATTGAAAGCCTCAAAAATTTCAAATATTGGATGACATGAATGATAATTTGACCTAAAATTGAGGGCCATGACAGTACTAAGGTCAAATTGATAGGATTGATAAACTAATAGGTTTTTGATAAATTGATAGGTTTCCAATGTGCTGAAAGCCACAAAAATGCCTAGGATTGGATAGATTATGATTGATTTGAGATGTTTGATATGATTTGGGTTGATTAAGACTGATTTTGAGTGATTCTAAGTTGATTTGGGGTGATTTTGAGTTGATATGAAATGATTCTGAGTTGGTTTGATATGATTTTGAAATGACACGAAATTGATGTGAAAGAGGATACGAACGATGAAATATGATCAATATAGCCAAAATATTAGAGTTAGTGGAATGATAAAATGGGATGAATTAGTATGAAGAAGTGGTGAAACCATAGATGTGAACCATTTTTGAGCATCTACATTTTTCCCCTCTTTGATACAATGTGATTTAGAGCATTGTGTCAAAGAATAACTGATGAGCAAGCCACAACATGCCCTAGTAGGGATGATATATATGGGTTCCCCCTCAAGAAATTGAATAATATAAGAATATGATAAGTCAATTTGTTGACAATGAGAAGAAAAAATCATATCAATTGATGGATCACAAATTAGAGCTAAAATGTGAAAGTTATGAGGACCAGAGTGTAGAACAGGGTCAACCAAGAGCCTGAGAGTAATTGCATGAGTTACCAGCCAAGAAAATAGAAAAATGATGAAAATGATAGCTCATTTTTTCCAAAAATAAGATAAAAATCAAATGCAACTAAGAGATTGCAAATTCGAGTTAAAATGCAAAAGTTATGGGCTTTGAAGTGCAACCTAGGGGCTCTAGGAGCAGTTTTGGGCATCCTATTGACCCAAGTTCACCCAAAACTCATCCAACTGCACCCAGTGCACACTTGGTAAGCCCAAGTGCACCATGAAAGTACCAAGTGCACCCATGATGCACTTGGGAAGCCTAGGTGTGCTCTGAAAGTGCAAAATGTGTTCTAGAAGGCTCTAGGGGCCAAAATCAACCTGACGAGGGTCAATCAGAAGCCCAAGAGTAGTTTCAAGGATTACCACTCAATATGCTGACAAAATAATGAAAATGGTAGCTCATTATGTTCATAAGAAAGATACAAGTAAAATTCAACTAACATTTTGTAAATCAGAGTTGAACTACAAAAGTTATGGCCTCTAGAGTGCAACATAGGGGCTCTAGGAGCAGTTTTGGGCATCCTAGGTCCCCAAGTGCACCCAAAACTCATCCAAGAACATCTAGTGTGCACTTGGTAAGCCCAAGTGCACCATAAAAATACTAAGGGCATCTAGGATGCACTTGGGAAGCCCAACTATGCTTTGAAAGTGTAGATTGTGCCCTAGAAGGCTCCGGGGGCCAGAATCAGCTTGATTGAACTTGGAATGACCCGAAGTTGTGTGTGCATGCCCAAAATGATGGAACAATGTCCTAATATGAGTAAAATCATCAAACATGGTCAGATTTGATCAAATATGTGGAGACAAATGTTATACTGAGGTTGAAACAGGTGGAAAGCCACATAAAGTTGATTAATAGTGTAGGATGATGCAGGAATGCAAAATGAAGATGATTTGGTGAATCAAAAGACATGATCATGGTGACGGAGAACAAGATGGAGAAGAAAGATGAGATGAGGAGATGTTAGTATGATGGAAATAATTTTTCTTTTTTGAAGTGCACTATATGTCAAATGGAGCTTTATTTTGATATGGCAAATGGAATGCAACACATCATGGCATAAAGGGACAGATTGCAAATGCAATCCTTTTGTGTAAACAAGCACAATACATATAGAGAATGACCTTATCCTTCCTGAGGCATATGTACATGCCCTAGAATCTCAAAGGTACATTGTAACAAATAGAAGTAGAAAAAGATGACCATGAACCATCTCGACCACTCTCATAGATACGTTTCTATCATCGAGTGGCATAGGAACATGATCAAAGAAAAAAAAATCCAAAAATAAATCGCTCACTAAATAGTGTGAACCAACAACTATTCTTTTCCATTATTAATTTCTTTTTAATGTTTGAAGGTGTGTAGGTAGTGTTTGACATGTTGATGATGTGATAGCTCTATTTGTGGATTCAGTTGAGAGGTTTGTAGTGATATGTTGGATTGATTGTTGGTTCACATTGTTCAAATAGTGTGACTGTCTTGAAAGTGTAGTGCTTTGAGTTTCAGTCTGCAAAGTGCAAGTGTGTACAAAAAAGTGATGGTTATGTACAGTGAATATTGACAAGTTTTATTGCAAATTTTTGATAGATTTTGTGATTTTTAGGGTTTTTGGGGATATTTGATGTTTTTGTGTGACTAGTTTTTTAGAACATTTTACGATTTTTAGATGTTACTTCAGGACATTTTATGATTTTTAGGGATTTTTTTAGGACACTTTATGATGTTTATGGATTTTTTTAGGACATTTTATGATGTTTAGGGATTTTTTCAAGACATTTTCTAATTTTTAGTGATTTTTTCAGTATTGTATTTGAATTTTTATGATTTTTTCAGGATCATAAAAGCATATACGAGTGTTAGCTCCAATCTGTGATGCGATAGGTCCAATGGATAAAAATTTCTTAGGGATATGCCTCTAGTTCAAGTTCAAACTCATGCACTGTGTAGGTAATATGCCACTAGACAAGACATGAAGTCTGTACAAAGGCCAATGACAGAGTATCAACAGACTAGTGATGCCTTACATAGGATAACAATGGATATTAACCAGTTTGTGAGCCTTGGTCAAGGAGCCAGGGATGTCTTTTAATATGATGGATATGATTAGGGAATGACAAAAAGAGGGGGGGGAAACTAGATGGAATCCCAATAGATAGAGGAATAATTGATTACACATGGTGCTTGTTTGCTAGATTTTCACCATGGTACTTGCCCAAAGTGCATGTTTGCCAAGTTTTCACTTATGGATGGAATTTTTCTCTTTACTCAAATTTTTGTGCCAAGATGCATGTTTGCTAGATTTTCATCAAGGCATCCATTTTTTCATGACTTTTTTCACTTTTTTCTTTTCTTTTTTCAGCATATTTTGCTATTTTTTGATTTTTTTAAAGACTTTTAGATGGAATCAAGAATGTTGCTGACAATTGTTGATAAGAAATCTATTGTTGCTACTGCTAGCTAATAATATTAGGGTCCATGACTAACCATAACTATGCAAGATTTGTTCTAAGTCTATAGCTAAAATCAAACCACTGGAAAGGCCTTGAGATATACCATTGTGTACCATATGTAAGACAGTGCCTACCTCTTGAAAATCAAGGCATCTGAGCATAATTGGGTCAATAGCTATGTCATGTGGGATGTCATTGATGATGACATGCACCAAGGCTTGTTGGATAAAGATTTGAGCTTGGGTGTTGGGAAAATTATGTAGCTGGATTTGGGGATAAACAACTAGATATAAGGGAGGGTTGGGAGGGTTGAGACCAATGACCTTCCACATGAATGCTGATTGAGAGCTCCAAAAGACTTTGTGGCATGTTGAACATTGGAACACTGATATTCATGGCATCATATTTTTCATTTTGTATCCTTGGGAGCTGCTTAGCTTTTGAGTTTTTACAACCTAATGGTGCCTTTTAGTTTTCACCAACAGACTTACTTTCGTCATTTTTTTCTTTTCTTTTAGCTTTGTAACTAGAAGATAGATTTGACTCCCCAAAATATGCCATGATGTTGAGATCAATGGAAAATCTAGACTTGTGATCACCTTGTGGTACATCTTCATAGAGCTCAAAGAATTCTATGATGGCATCATCATTTTCAAACTAGTCAAAAATTGGTGGTCCTTGTTGGTCCCAATCAATAAGTTTAGTGAAAAATAAGGAAATGCCATCATCAGTGTTGAATAAGCTTTGGTCAAAGGCATATATATATAGATATCCTCTTTAGTAATATCATTGAGATCATGTTTAGAAGCAAGAGGGCTGGGATCCTAGAATGTTTCGATCCAAGGTGAAGAATTGTTTTGAGTTATAGGTGGATTGATATATTTATCTTTCATAGGTAGGCTATTTGGGTCCACAAACATATGATCCAAACCAAGGGAAGTATCAAGATCATCAATGTTAGATACAAATTGGGTGGGTTTGGGTTGGTTGTTCTCAAATTCCTTGTCATCATTTGAAGCATTCACCTCCTTAGATGAGGATGACTTAGTATTAGGAAGACCCAAAACAAATGGTTTGAATCCAAGTCCCAAGCTACAAGGTCATCCTGATGTAGTGATGGGTTGAACAATGCCTTGTTTTTGGAGTCCTAGGCCACTACATCTATCATATCCCTTTTTTTGCATGATGGTGAATCCAGGTCCATACCTATCAGGGGATTAGCCTTTTCAATCCATGTAGAGGTATTTTCATAGACATTTTCTTCATGTAGTTTGCCTCCACTAGTGAAAGCCACAGAAGGTTTCTTTTGAAATGTGAACTTAGGCTTGTTCTGTATAAGTTGAGGTTCACCATATGACTTGGGCGATAAAGGAAGTTTCCCAATGTGAAAGGCATGAGACATGGAGTACTCACAACAACCTTGGTCTTGGATTTTGAGCTTTCCTTTGGATGTGGATGTGAGTGTGGAAGGATCAACATACTTGGAGGACTCTAGGGAATTTGTGACATGGTTTGTCAGGACTTGGTATGTAGTGGTTCCTCTAAGATCACAAAACTAGAGGGGATTTGGATCACTTGGGATGGTTACCTCTACATTATTATAGGATAACTTTAGGCACTGGTGATATGTAGAAGGAACTACTTTCATAGCATAGATCCATGGGTGGCCTAGTATCATATTGCAGTTCATTTCTATATCTAGGACCTAGAATAAAGTGTTCTCAATAGCTGGACCAACTCTAATAGGTAAGATGATGACCCTTATAGAGAAACATTCACCATCATCATAGGCTTTGATTGTGATCCTTCTAGTGGGATCCACATCATTTTTAGAATAACCCAGACCTTTGACTACTTTAAGTGTACAGATATTTAGCCTTGCTCCTCCATCTATCAAGACATGTCTGACTTTAACATTGTGGACAAAGACTTCAAGGTGGAGGGGATCATTGTGGTTGGGTTTGTCTTTAGGAATATCTCGAGGGGAAAAAGTGATATGCTGTGATGTAGCTAGGTTCCCAACCATGGCTTGGAATTGGGAAACATCAATGTTATCCGGGATAATTGACTCTTTAAGGACTTGATCCAAGATCTTTTGATGTTGGGGAGATGCATGGAGGAGGTCCAAGATGGATATTTTTTAGGAGTCTTTCCAAGAAATTTAACAAGGCTATAATTAGATAAAGTAGGAGCAATAGGTCTACTAGGGGGTGCAGGTCTAGCAGAAGTAGTAGGTCTAGATGGGGCTCTAGGTAGGGTGATCTATGTATGACATGTAGTGATAGCATAATGAGGGTCTTTAGCCTTCAATGTGAATGTGGATATGTAGGAATTAGACTCATTAAAGCAATTGATGGTGTGGTCATATCCGGTGTGTGTGTAATTCACATTACATTGTGAGTTTGAGTTTGAACTGGAGGGTTTTCTCTTTGTCATGATTACCCAAAGGATCTTTGAATTTAGTGTGGTTAGAGTTAGATACTAATAGTGATGGATCAACCATGATTACACCATCATCAATAAGAACTTGTATTGCATGTTTCAATTGGAAGCATGATGAAGTCTAATGTCCTTTTCTATGATGGTAATCACAGTACTTTTTGTCATCCCACCAATCAACTTTAGTCAATGGTTCATCTTACTTAGTAACTATTGTAATGTAGTCTCAAGAGGTATCCCCAATGGTGTGAATTTCCTATCTTTGGTTCTGGGATGTCTTCAAGGTTTTTCTTGCATGGAAGTCTTAGTTTTCTATTGTTGAGGTGTTATTTGATTAGGAGTTTGTGAATTTGTGGGGTTTGCGCCTTTTAAAGTCAATTGAGGTTGTGCTATGCTAATTATGTGAGCATCCACAATGCCATCATTAGTCACATTCTTGTTTTTGGAGAAAAATCTTGGCTTGTCATTAGAGGAATTGGTGTTTGTATTTTCCTTGTTTATCTTGAGGATTCCCTTATAGATAAGAGCATCTTTAATACTAGCCCCCTTTTTCATCAATTTAGAAATAGTGCTTGGGCTCTTGATTTTGAGTTTGTACATTAAGTCTAGGACTAAGTTTTCAATGCACAAGTTTACTTGTTATTCTTCAAGAATGTCTAGTGAGCATTGACTAACTAAGCTTCTCCAGTGTAGTAAGAATGTGATAAATGGTTCTCCTATCTTCTATTTAGTTGAGCAAAAATCAAAAAGTGTCACTTCATTTGTAATGTTAAAGGCAAAGTGGGAGATGAACTTGTCTATGAGTTCTAACTAGAATTTGATATTACTGGGAATTTTTGAGTACCATTCAAGTGCAGGCCCACCTAGAGAACAAGGGAATAATCTCATGAGGTAAGTGGGCTCATCATTGAGTTTGGTACATGAGGCACAAATTTTTTTGATGTGATCAATAGGGTTGTCTTTTCCTCGATATTTTTTGAACCTTGGAGCCTCAAAGTGTTTTGGGAATGGAGGCATATACAAACTTTTATCAAATGGATTAGGACATAGGTCCCTTTCGGTATATAGAGCCTATTTCTTTTGGACTCCCAATGCGTCAACTTGATTAGAAAGTTGTTTGAATTGTTGCAATAACTCTTCATTATGGTTTTGCCTAATAGTCTTTCCTTCAAGTCCTTTGTTCCTATGAGTAGACAATTTGTTGTGGCTGGAGCTATGTCTACTTAGTTCTAACATTTCTGTGTCTAATGAGTCTGGTGATGTGTCACTAGGTGATGGAGGTATAATGGTACCTCAAAGATAGAAGGGTCCCTATGGTTAGGGTACTTCTTAGGGTATTTTATGTGGCACTTGTTGTGATATTGACTATGATTTTTGTACCATGTGTTGTTGTTGTGCCATGTGTGGCAGTTGGTGTTGGGATACCTCTGTCAGTTGTATGTCAGACCATGTATGTGATTGTTGCTGTAGAGGTATCTTTTGAGGTTGTTGTGGCACATGTTGTTGTTGTAACAAATGTTGTTGATATGAAATTTTTTTCTCAAGGAATCATTATTATTCCATTTTTTGTTTGAGTTTCTCTTGTTTTTTAGTAAACATGGCTTGTTGTTGTTGGATTTTTTGTTGATACATTGTGTGGAGGTCAAGTGGGTTTATGTTGGATTGCGTATTAGGGATGTTGGATGTTTGTACCACTTGAGGTTGTTGTTGTGGTTGGTGTTATTGTTGATATTTGGAATGTGTGTTAAGTGGATGTAGACTTGGTTGAGGGTTGGAAGTGTTAAGTCCTTGTACCACTAGAGGTTAATGTTGACTAAGTCCTTGCGAATTGACCATCATGTTGGTATTGTTGCTTTGACACCTTTTTGTGTTAGAGGTTTCTCCTTGGGACATCATATTGACTTGATAATGACATGCATTCCTTTTGGGAATAGGTGTAATGTCAATAAGACTTTTCCTTTGTGCATCAATAGGGATTGTTGTAGTTGATGTTTCACATAGTGTACTTGTGAGAGGCTCCATAACATTTGATGTCTTAACACTTGGTAGAGTTAGGAGCAAAGGTGCACTTTGTTGATTTATCTACAAAGGAGGTATGTCTAGCATCCCTAGAGCACAAGTCCCTTTAGGTGAATCTTTTTGTTGCATCATGTGACTAAAATCAAGTCTTAATGTCCTTTTGGGGTGTTTAGGAATTGGTGGTATTTCGTCGAACAAGGGGTTAACATTGATGTGTTCAAATGTACTTTGGAGGATTTTGATGGTTGATTCTTGATGGGACCTTATAGGTGCCATTATCATGTTTGAAAAATGCAAAGGTTGTATGTTTTCAATGGTTGTGTTGGTTTGATGTTTGGACTTAGGTCTTTCCACATTTGGGTTGAATTTGACAATTTCTTGGGCTGCCAAAAGTTTGAAATTTTTACAAAAGTTTTTGTCTTGACATGCCCTAGCCATTTCTTCATTAGTGATGCCATAATCAATGTCAAATTCATCACTGAGGTGTACAATACTTGTTGTATGTTTGATGTGTTAGGGTGGAAGGTACTTGTGTTAGGTTGGCTGAATTCGAAGGAATATGATTGTTCATCTTCGGGTGTGGTTTGTACACTTCCTCCTCCTGGCAGTATCAGCAAAAATATAGGTTCAAAGTTCAAACTCCATTGAACCATCCCATGTGTAGGGGAAGTGTTTGAAGGAAACCTCATAGTAGGTGAATTTTTTAAGGTTTTTTGTGTCATAGCTTGATTATGATGATCTTGAAGATACATGTTTAAGGGGTCTACAAGTAAAGGTTATGACACCGTGATTTGGTCTTCATCAAATGGTTGTTGGGTCTTATTACTCTTGTGTCATGGATGAGGTTTTGGTTGTGCTTGTGCCTTAGAAAAAAAAGGTTGATAAATTTCCTCAGGTCTCTCAGCTGATTGTGTCCTAGTAAGTGCTGGCACGATATCTAAGAATGCAGATGCATAGGGGGAA
The DNA here is from genome assembly GCA_028749045.1 of Cupressus sempervirens. Taxonomy (NCBI): domain Eukaryota; kingdom Viridiplantae; phylum Streptophyta; class Pinopsida; order Cupressales; family Cupressaceae; genus Cupressus; species Cupressus sempervirens. The sequence continues at coordinate 449,924,447 of CM053793.1, forward strand.
AACCTAAATGGACTTTTCTACCTCCCAATTGCGCACCTAAACTACTAACTGGACTTAGACAGTACCATGTGCACCCATGATGTAGTTGGGGCCCTAAAAGTGAGTAGTTGGTAAGTAAGAGGCATGAAATGGGTAAACAAAGGTGCTAGGGTGCCTAAAATGCAAATTTTGAGTGTTTTGAGTGATTTAGAGTGTTTCCTAAGGTCTTGGGATGCAATGCAAGGTGCGAAAGTGCAAATTAGGGTTTTGGAACCTAGAATGAAACAAATAATTACCAAGTGCACTCTAAAACTACCAAGTGCATCTTGAAAACACCAACTACGCACTTGAAGTGTGTAGTTGGTAAAATAGGGTTGCAGTTGGTAAAACAAGGTTGCATTTGGTAAAACAAGGTTCTAGTTGGTAAAAGAGGTCAAAACTTGATAACTAAGATGTGGGTGTGCTAGATATGAGTGTTTTTGGGATTTTTAAGTGTTTAGGGAGTTTATGCAATGTGAGGAAATGTTAAATGAGCTAGGGTTTTGATGTGCAAAGTGTAAATGTCCTAGGGATGTTATGCAAATGCAAGTGCAAGGTGATGTTTTGAAGGTATGAAAAATGAAGATTATGGTATGCAAAATGAAGGTTAGGGTTATGTTTTGGACTTGGTAATGACACTACAAGTAGGTGTATGCAAGTTTTATTATGGAAAGGATGGTGTTCTATGGTTGATAATGACATTTGGGATATGCAAAATGAGGATAAGTGATCAAAAGGACAATTTGGTTGATGGACACTTTGATAGGGTTTGGTAGTGAAAATTATGCTAGGATTTTGATCAATGCAAGATGAAGGGGATATACCACTAGGGTAATTCAAAATGATGTTTAGGAATATGAATATGCTAATGATAGAGTTATATGCAAGGTTTTGAACTTAGGTGAAATCTTTACAAGGTATTAACCTAAGAGTTTAACATTATGACAATAGACTTTGGATCTTGACCAAAAAAAAAGGACAAAAAATGATCAGATCAAAATAAAAAAGCCAAATCTACCTCGACATAGGTAGTGTTTGACCAAAGAAAATGATAAAATGACCATGTTCAAGATCCATCATTCACTGACACAATGTAATACTCTAGAGTTCATATTTTTGTTTAGATTTTTGACTAAATTCAAAGGTTTTAGGGTTCAAAATGACATTTGGCAGACTCAAAATGGTGATGATGCTGATTGGATATGCAATATGGACAATGCCTATGATGAAAAATGGGATTTTGGGTGCAAGATGTGGTTTTGGGTCAAGTGCAGAATGAGGAGGTACAGAGGCTCCTAATGTAGTTTTAGGGTTCCAAAGTGTAGTTTGGAGGCTCAAAATGGTCATGCAGGTGCCCAAGTGCACCCTAATAGTGCCAAGGGTGCTCCAATAGTACCAACTATGCCTATGATGTAGTTGGGGCCATTTTTGGTGTAGTTGGTAAGCTAGGAAGAATGTTTGTTGATTCTAAAGGGCATGGTTGCCAAGTTGATATGCTATGAAGCTAAGATGTTGGGGTTGATGTTATGATGGGTTGGGAGAAGTAGAATAGAGGTTATGACCTAAGAATTATGTCCTAAGTGAAGATAATGAAGACTAGGTGATGCAGAATGTAGATCTGGGCAAGCTAATGCAAGGGGAGCCAAATAGGTACCTAAGGACACTGGTAAAGCCTCAAAATGTTATCTAGAATCCCAAATTGGGTCCTCATACCACCAAGTGTGCTTAGATAGTACCAAATATGTCCATGATGTAGTTGGGGCTAGTTTGGGTGCAGTTGGTAGTTTCAAGATGTAGTTGGTAAACTAGGTTGAAACTAAGCTAGGAAGAATGTTTGTTGATTCTGAAAGGCATGGTTTCCAAGTTGATATGCTATGAAGCTAAGATGTTGGGTTTGATGTTATGATGGTTTGGGAGAAGTAGAATAGAGGTTATGACCTAAGAATGATGTCCTAAGTGAAGGTAATGAAGACTAGGTGATGCAGAATGTAGATCTGGGCAAGCTAATGCAAGGGGAGCTAACTAGGTACCTAAGGACACTGGTAAAGCCTCAAAATGTTATCTAGATTCCAAAATTGGGTCCTCATACCACCAAGTGTGCTTATATATTACCAACTATTTCCATGATGTAGTTGGGGCTAGTTTTGGCGCAGTTGGTAGTTTCAAGATGTAGTTGGTAAACTAGGTTGAAACTAAGGCAATTCTGGGCGCTATGTTTTCCATATTGATATGATAGAGAGCTAAACGGCAGAGGAAAATGCTAAGACCAAAATGAATGTTCAAAATGATGCTTATGACACCTATAATGATGGTCAAATTGGGCAAGATGAGGGTTGGGTATGCAAAGATGCCAAATGGACAATGCAACATGTAAGTTTTGGGAGGGAAATGCAAAGACTAAGGGAGGTAAACTAAACCCAAATGGATGCAATATGAAGAGTAATGGATAATAAATGAGGACTAAAAGGTGCAATATGAAAGCTATATGATGCAAGAATGAGGCCTAGACTAGGGTAAATGTAGGTGGTGTTTATGCAAGAATGAGATCTATATTTTGCCAAGCACATTCAGGATCACAAGTTGCCATGTTTTCTAAAGTTTGAATGTGTTGAACCAAAGTTTACAATGTTTGGACAAAGGTTGAAATTTTTTGACAATGTGTAATGTTTTAAAAAGTGTTGGCAAGTTTCCAAGGTGTAAATTTGAATGTTGGCTTTTATCTTGATTATGTTTTACACACATGCAAGACACATTAAGACAAGAATAGTTGTTGTTAAAAGTGAACAAACACACCATAATCTAGGCTTTTAGGACTATATCCACTGAATTCCTAATTGAATCAAAGTTTAGCCACACTTATCCAGAGTAGAAAACCTAGGATCTTGGCACCATAGGCTCCCCCTTATAGCACACTCACTTCTCAAGGCTACCAAGATCCACTTCCCAAGGGGCATGACTTCCCAAGGGATTATTGCCTCTACTAAGGACCACGAGAATGTAGGATGTATTAATGAGCATGGGTGGCCCCTTAAGCTAGTGGATAGAAAGGATTTTGGCCACTAAAACATAGCTTTTAGTAAGGGAATTCCATTCAACAAGTGAATGATAAACTTTTGTAGAAGGTCTCCCAGCCCCAAGAACTGGGGTTTGATGCACCAAAAGGGTATTCGAGGAGAGCTATCACACAACAATACCACTGACCCAACTTTTACTGTAATCAAATTTTATATAGCAGCTAGAACATAGACCTAGCTTTTGGCCCATTACTGCTATAAAGTCATCTCCTGGCATACCCAATATTGAGTACCTTGGTCCAAGGTAGGCCTCCTATAGAAGTTACACAAATTTCTCTTACACCCAAGATCCATGAATGGAGAGGGGAGAGGATACATCCAATGTAACTCCTAGAGATTTAAACACTATAGACACACCACAAAGAAAAGAAAAAGTTCATTTTAAGAATGAAATGAAGTGTTATCCAATCTAGGAAATCCACACACATAGTTTTGACATACACACAATGGTCTTCAAAAATGTCTTGCAAACAAACATTAGTAGTTTTCCATGATCATGTCTTCATCCAATGATTGCCACATGCTGCAAGTAGACCATTAGTAACACAAAAACATCTAATCTATGTTCTAGAATCAAATGGGATTATAATTGATGTGTGTGTTTTCTATGAACCAAGTGCACTTTGAGAGAGAAAACTACACCCTAGAAGGCAAAAATAGCTTAGAATGCCCCCAGGTGCACCCAAAAATTGCTAGTTGGGGCCCAGTTGGGCATAGTTGGTAGTTTCTAGGCACAGTTGGGAGCTTAGGTGCAAGTTGTGGGGAATTGTACCCTAAATGAGACCTAAAAACTTCAAATTTTGACATCTCTACTACAAAGTGTGCCCAAATAGTGAAGACTATGTCAATGACATAGTTGGTAAGTTCTGGGTGCATTTCGGAAGTCATAGATAGTAGAAAGGGGTTTTGGTGGCTTCTAGGCTCCTAAAACTGCTCCTAGGGGTCCCAAGTGCGCCCTGACAGAGCATAGTGCACCTTAGGACAACAAGCTAACAAAATGCATGAAACAAGAGCATAGAAGCATGTTACTAGACCCCCTAATTAATCTAGGTGTGATATGGAAGTTTAGATAGCCTTTATACCCTTCTAAGTAAGCTCCTTCCTTGCACCTACAAGCACAAAGCAAGAAAATCCAAGTTAGATATGCATGTTCACGTTGGGTTCACCAATTGTAGGACTAGAAAATGGGCTAAATACATAACATACTATGAGAAATCACAAACTCAATCAACATACGTTAGCACCCACTAGTCTACCATGAAATCCAAACTAATAAAGAAAGCAATAGAAACCCCCTATTTCATTTGTAGCTCCCATGTCCTTCTTTCTTCTCCAAATGATTATAGCTCCAACTTGCCTATAATGTACACAAAATTGAAGAAAAAGCCTATGATAATGATAATGCTATGAGAATACTAGAATTTGTGATTTGAATATGAGAGCAAGAGTGCAAAAGATGAGAAAAGCTAAGGACCGGAAATGAGAGGAAGAATTCTCATTTTATAATGGGCATGGAGGATGAGAGCATTGGATTTGTCACCCTTAGATATGCGATGTGGCAAGAGATTCCTTTAAGAATCCATGACGCATATGAAAAAAGATGCCAAATCTAGAATTCTATGACACATGAAAGTCAAACTTGGCTAAATCTGGAAGAGAATCTATGATGTATCATAAGACACCTTAATCCCACTTAAAGCCAAGAATCTATGACAAATAAGCCAAATATGGACGTGTGTAAGAGAATAAGAATATTTGATTATGAAATATTTTATCCAAGTGTCAAAGGAGAATCCATGAGGTGTCATATCCAAGTGTCATGATGATGTCAATATTTTATGGAATATTTGAATTAAAAATCCTTTATTCCACAAAATAGAAATTAGTAAAAAATGGAATTAATGGATGAAAATGTGACTTAGGAAATTGTGAATTTCCATGGTTTGTAGATGATGAATCAATTAATTAATATAATTAATTAATTGAGGATGATAATTAGGAAGAATAATTAGAAAGAATAATAGGATTAAATTATGGGTTATTTAATCCTATAGTGAAAATTAGTAGATGATTAGCCAAAATTGATTAAGTGTGATAGTATCCTTTGATGAAAATGTGATGATGATAATAGAAATTGACTAGGATAATGATAGGTAGACCAAAACCATGGTCAAATTGATTGATTGATCAAAATTGATAACATGCCAAGGACACATGACATGAATTGATTGACACATAACATTTAATTGGCAGTGTAAATGCTATAGGATTGAAATTGATTGACAAGGTTTGATCATAATAACATCGATGGACACTGTCAATATTATTAAAAATGGTTGATAATGCCACGATAGTACTAAGGTCAGATTGATAAGATTAATAGGTTGATAGGTTTCCAAGGCACTAAAAGCCACAACAATGCATAGGATTGGATAGATGATGATTTTTTTTTGACATTTGATATGTTTTGTGATGATTATGACTGATTTTGAGTGATTTCGAGTTGATTTGAAATGGTTTTGAAATGATATGAAATTGACGTGAAACAGGATACAAATGATAAAGTATGATCACTTTGGCCAAAAAGAACAAAGTTAGTGAAATGAGAAAATGGGATGAATTAATATGAAGAAGTGATGAAACTGTAGATGCAAACCATTTTTGAGCATCTACAGTTACATAGGGTAAAACCCCTACATATTTCTATAGCGAAGTAGTGACTACCCTAGATCTTACTAGAAATAGATAGTGAGGAACTTAAGAGAAAAGGGCCACTTTGGGGTGTGGAAAATTTGAAATGAATACAAAATATTCAAAAAAAAATTAAAAAGATTTGGCACCCAAAAATTTTAAAAGGAATGAAACATAGGGTTTGACAAATGTTTTCAAAGGCTAACAAATCTAGAGGACCAAAGACTAGAAACCCTATTCACCATTAATGGATTCAATTCTGATTTTTTGTACCTAGGTTAGGGAAATTTTATCATGCAAAAAATCAGACCAATAGAGAGGAAGCATCAAAAATCATCCAATCTTCATATCTCATTGATAAGACTCCTCTTGGAAAAAAAGTAGGCAAAGTGGATATGAGAAGGGACTATATGAAAGATTATATTGGATATTCTATAGCACTCTTAATTAGGGTTATGGGGTGACCAAAATTAGGACACCTAAACATATGGATGGTACACTTCATTGAGACCATTAGAATAGTGAAGATGGAAATTGATTGGGTCTCAATTCTCAATGAGAATTTAGATGAGTGACTGGTGGCAGTCAAGAACAACCAAAAGTTATATATGACATATTATTTAGTGTACTTGTTAGTTGTAAGAGTGACAAATTATCTAGGATTATTCAAAAGGAGTAACTTATAAGATGAAAATGCATGGCCTTATGTGCTATACCCCCATTTAGTAAGGAAAAAGCTTCCAAAGCACAACAAGAAATATAGAATAGTGAATGATGCCTTCCTTTTTGCAATCATCTAGTTCATCAAAGGAGATTATGCAAAAAGGATGTTAGATGAGGCAATGACAAATATTATAGAAATAAGCACCTATTACATCTAATTTAATAAATTCACCTATTTGAGGGTAGCTAGAATGACCATCAATCCAAAGAACCTCCCAAGGTATCCATGTGATATACACATATTACTGGGGATTGCACGACAACTCTTGTCTACATATGAGAGAGTAAGGAAGCAACATAAGAAGACCTGGGTATGGCCCATCACTATAGGTCTATTTAGTGTTGTCTAGAAATAGGATATTATAACTTTTGAGTCTATGTGGGATCAATATCCCTTGGAGGAATATAATTCTCCTCATTCCTATTTTGATAATATTGGAAGAGTTTAGTACTTGGTAGGGAAACAATCCCAACATGAACATGTCATAAAGGATCATTGGATTAATGTAGTAGATGACTATGAAATTTGAATAAGAGATTGTTGTAGGATGACTCTCTATTTGGCTGGTAGTGCCATCAAAATAAAGGTCCCTTTAAAGATAGTGTCACCAAACACTAAAGAGATCCTAGATCCCTTGTATAATAGGGATAAGATATCTGATATACCTATTATGAATGTAGAAATTGATAAAGAGGAAAATGTAGATATTAATCATAGGGTAAGGCATGCCATCAAATTAATCAAGGATTGGATCAAAAGACCATTCAATCTAGATCCAATTCAACAAACTGTGGTTTTCCAAGATATAGCTTACCTAGTGAAAGGTAGAGGAGCTAAGGTTACAGTGCCAACATTCATGGATCAGTCTCTAGTAAGGCCAAAAATAGTGCATCAACTTGATAGAGAAGTTGGATATTTTAGGGCACAAAAAGGTAAAGGCAAAAGGAAAAGGAAAAGAACTTCCCCCTAGCAAGTTGAGCCTAGAGAAGAGGAAACTCAAGCACCAGAACATCAAGGGCTAGAGAATGTACAAGGGTTAGAGAATGTAGAAGTTATCCAAACTCAGGATAATCCTCTAGTTCCACCATTAGAGAAAGGGAAAGGAGCTAAAGTAGAAGCAAAAGCATATGAATGGGAGAATTAATTGAAGCTCTCAAGAAACCTGAGTCACCTATAGGTGATGTACAAACATTGGCCTTTGTCACGAGTAATCAAAATTAGGACTTGTTCACCCATATTACTATCCCTCCTCCACATGTAGATATTGATTATTTGACTCCAAAATATTATTAAATCAGAGAGGTCATACCTGGAAAGCCCACTATGGATACTACCAAATTGAAGGCTACTATGGGAATCAAAGAAGTGTTTGAGCACTTAGAACAAGATGAGACTGAATTGTTAAACCTTTGGAAGTAGAATGAAATCCTAAGGGGATATCTAAATGAAGTAGTTGGTCCATTGGATCTTGAAAATGTTGAGGAGACTCTAAATGTGGAACTTGAAAAAAGGGAAAAGGTGACTACACAATTAGATCCATTTTTGAAGGCTTGTTAGCAATGGTAGGAAATTTTTGAAGAGAAAGGTGTGCGGATCATATAAGGAAATCTTAAACTACTACACCACATGTAGAATAATGTAGATAAGCTAGTTGCTATCTTAAACCAAGATTTTAGGTTAGTGGATGAAATACATACCTAGGGTAAAGACCTACAAGCATTATAGTCAATAAAGGGTCAGAGGTATCAGATGTTATTGGATGTATATATATAAAAAAAATTAGATAAGATAGATGATTGGATAGAGAAAATTGTAGATGGAAATAAAGAAATAGAAACATTAAATGCGAATATTCATAAGCTCAAGGATCAAACCCAAGAGAAAATTTTGGAGGTAGAGAGACATTATAGTGATGCTTGCTTGGACATTTTTGAAGATGATTTGAGAGATATATTGATAACTATAGAAGTAGTTGTTGAATAGTTTTAGAAGATTTTTGAAGAAGCTTCTAATGATGAGGATATCGGATAGGCATTTAAGACCAAAGAGACATTGCTAGATTTGGATTTAAAATTAGGAGATTTTGTAGAGACTCGCATAGAGGTGGGAAACTATAGGCAAACAGTAAAGGAAAAATATAAAGCTTTATATTTTCTAGATGCAACCAAAGTCACTAAGATTATATATAAATTCAAGAGAAAATACCCAGACATAGCTTTGGTGTGAAGGGGAACAAAACCCAGAAGTTAGAATTTCAGTATTAACATTTGGTAAAATTTTGCATTTTTTGGACCTAGCTTTTGAGGTGCACTAGGTGCATTAGCTGCACTATTTCTAAGGTGTGCTTCTCCCAAGGTGCACTATAATTTTTTGAAAAAATTAGAGGTGCATCGATAGTTAACTACTAGTTCCAAATTTAGAGCTTTCCATGCATCGAAAATGTATTCTGATGGCAATTTAACTCCTACAAACATCCATTGAAGGTTGAGCTTCTATATTTGGCACCTCTAGAGACTTCCACATCATCTAATGGATTTCTTCTTATTATTTTCTCATTAATTATTTTTCTAAGACATGTAAAGGCTCATGCATCCATTAAATGATATAAATAAGGATAAAGATCTACTTAGCACTAGTTAGAGAGTCAGTTTGTACATAAACAGATTTTTTTTATTAGTTTAGCAAGATATGTTTTGAATAAAGAGATCTCTCATTCTCAACACAAATTGAGGAGATGATTTCTTATAAATTCAAGAATGTAATATGTGTTTTGGGTTTTTATTTTGATGCAATAATATATGCTTTTGGTGCTCTCATATGGAGTGTAGTTATTCTTGCTTAAGTGTATTATATTTTGTGAATGTATGCTCATGGAATGTAATGGAGCCAATAGTATTATTTCATTATTTTGATTGAGTGATCTTTTAAATAATGATGTTTTCTATGGTTTTACAAATTTTGTCAATGTACTTGGTTCTATAAGAGATCATCCTATTGTTCCTGCATAACTTTTTGTCTCACATGAGCACACTTTCCATGGCCTTGTGATTTGATGAAAAGTAAAACATCTTATGGTTATTAAATTCTCATCAACAATTGCATTAGTGGAATGGAGGAAGTGCTGCTTCTATTTTCATTGGTTACCTACCAATATTTTCAAAGGCTTAACTCACAAACATGTTGTTTTTGTAGCTTAGGTCCATTAGGAATTTACTTTTCAAGTCATTTTCTTAAACTTCTTGTTACCCTATCTTTGTCATTTGCTTCTACAAACACTTGGTTAATTTAGGAATTCATTAAAATTGCATTAATTAAATATATATATATATATATATATATATATATATACAAAAACATATTTCTTTTTGTGTGGTTATTATTTTTAAATAGTGGGTAGATTCAAAATCTTATCCAAAATTAGTCAAAACCAACAAAGGCCTCCTCATGAACACTCACATTTATCTTCTACTAAGTAGATTCTAGTACATCATTAGATTACCTAGAACCTTGGAGTTGATTCCAGATCATCTTTTCAAGAGAGGAGTTCAAAAGGATTCATGTTGTTAAGCATCATGCAAAATGAAATCTCAACAAAAGGCAACACCTAATGAAAATATAGGTCCTCAAAAGATAGTATTGCAACAAGTCAACACTTCTGAGGATATACCAACAATGTATGAAAATAAAGCCAAAGTACCTCCTTTATTTCTTAGTATTAGGATTTTCAAAAGAAACCTACATAATTTCCTCATAGATTTAGGAGCTTCTTGTAATTTTATGCCACTTTTGATAGCTCAAAGGTTGGGAATCACACTGCAACCCTCAAATTGGATAGTGATATAACTAGACAAAATAGAAGCAAAGGTTATTAGGGTATTGAAAGATGTTTGAATAGAATTAGCTGTAGACCCTCAAATTAAAGACATCATAGATATAAATAACATAGAAATTCTGGAAACATATAGATTGTTGTTGAGTAGAGAATAGAAAAAATGCTTAAGATGATGGCCCTTGACTGATTTTACCCATCTATGGTTACCTTGGAAAGGATTGAATAATCGGATCAAGATAGATGTTGAGTCAAAACTGAAAACAATGATCACATAATACAATGCACCAAATGAGGTAGCATTTCTACAATCTAATTTAGGCTCTTACAAGGTAATGGATGTTGAAATAATTTCAGCCAAGAAACCAAACAATCTAGATAAAGAATCCATGATTGTGACTCTATTCATAGATGGCATGGTTGCCAATTTGTAATGCTTAGGTGAAGAAGAAGACCCAAATGTTTTGCTACTTTTGGAATTTTGTAGGTTACACAAAGTAAGTTATTCATAATTTGAGTTCTTGCATTGCTAATAAGTGGTTACCCTGGTGTTGACTTAGATAATGCACTTAAAAAATGGTCAAACTCCAATTGAGAAACAAGAAGAAAATTCAAGTTCCACATGATATCTAAAGTTGTGAACAATGTTGAAGAAGAAAAAGAAGAGCTCAATGTGTCATTTAGTAATCCTTCCTTAGATGGTGGTTCTTTATCATCTCCACCACCAGGGATGATCAAATCCCTAAGGAGACATTTTGTAAAATGTCAAGGTTGGACCTTGGTAGTTGTTTATCTTAAGCCAAAAATTGATAAAAACATAGAATTGATTGGGGAGATTCAAGATCAAAAAGAGAAACAAGAAACCCTAATATCAAAGGTAAATAATGACAACTTTCCAACTATTCCACATGAAAGATTACAATGGATCTTGATGAAATAGTCTTTCAAAGTTCAAGTGAAAGAAAAGATTCGAACAAAAAAACACAAGTCCATAAAGCCCGAAGAACAACCAATAGGGACACTCATCTTTGATGGCTCTAAATGAAAATTAGGAGCTAGTGAAGTATTGAATTAATTAATCCAAAAGGTGGGTCTTTTTGTGCATCATATCATCTATAATTTAGATGTACTAACAATGTTACAAAGTATGAAGGCTTGATTCACAGACTTCTCTTTGCATTAGAGAAAGATGTCAAAGCTCTCATAATTGAAGGAGACTCTCAGTTGGTGATTATATAGGTGAAATCAATTTAATAGATTGCAATGATAGAAGATTACTTGCATACCAAAAGATAGTTTGGGACTTTATGGAATATTATGAGGCATTGAACATAAGGTCCGTTCTAAGGAAGAAGAACATGGTATTTGATGCCCTTGCCATTTCATTAAGTGCATTGCAACCCGCTGAAAGAAAAAAACTGAAGAGGTTTTTAGATGATTTATTTATGTCCCATCCATTCCAAACAACATTACTAACTTCCAAGTCTTCCAAGATAACCAACACATTCTTGAGTTCATCAGGTGCAATGGTCTTTTCAAGTGACAAGAGATTGATGATACTCCTGATGAAAAATCTAAGGACAATGAGCTTGAAGATGAAGATGGGATATAAATTTGAAAACCAATACTATTACTAAGGGGATGGTAGAGTTGGAACACATCTTTTACTGAGATGAATCAACATGTAGTAAAAGAACTGTTGAAGAAAATGAAATTGAAGAATGTGATTCATATAATATGGGCGCAGAAGAAGATCCTAAGATGGTAAGAATTGGAAAGGGGTGTAATTAACTCTCAAGAATGAGAAAGTATTTTTCTTTTAAATATACAATACAAAGATGTCATAGCTTGGAGTTATGAATAACTCAATACATGTGACCCTAAAATCATCAACCATGACATTCCATTAAAGCCTGATGCCAAATCTTTTCATCAAAGACAAAGACCAGTGAATCCCATTATTGAACCATTAATAATAAAAGAGGTCCAAAATTTTCTTAATTCTAAAATTATCTTTCCAATCTGACATTCTGCATGGGTTGCTAACTTGGTTCTAGTAAGGAAAAAGAAAAGAGAAATTCACTTTTACATAGATTTTCACAACTTAAACCAAGTATCCCAAAAAGATAACTAGCCTTTGCCCTCACTTGATGAAGTATTACAAATTGTGAATGGATAAAAAATGATGTCTTTTTAAGATGGATATTCAAGATACAACTAGGTGATGGTAAATGAGGAAGATACATTAAAGATTGCATTCACAAAAAAATGGAGAACCTTTACATACAGAAGGATGCCTTTTGGATTGATCAATGCAAGAGCCACATTCCAAAGAGCGATGGATGAAGCATTCAAAGGGATGATTAAAAAATGTATGGTTATCTATATAGATGATCTAACTATATTTTTAAAAGATTAGAGTACTCATATTGCTGATTTGAGACAAGTGTTTAATTGATGCTACAAATATGGCATATTACTTAATCCTAAGAAGTGTTCATTCAGGGTAGTTGTTAGCCAAAAATGATCTCCTTCCAAAAAATCAAATTCAAATAATAGGCCGCTCAACGGTCACCTAGGCTTTTCAAATCTCAAATATTAAAGGGTTTCATAAAATAATCTAACCTTGACTTATCTTTTATTATCCTAAGTCTCAAGCCTTTTATTCTTTATCCCCTTAGAAGCTCAATTCATGATTACACAACTATCATTTATCACCTAGTTATTGTAGTCTATAGCTTAACCATTAAGAGGTGTGAATGTATGACATAGTCTTTCTTGCAGTCAATGCATCTTTGTAGCTTAAAAGGCTAGCACCCAATTGTGAGTGGCAGCATAGCAATCTCTCTTTATCACTTGGTCACATGGTTATAATCTTGGCTTGAGGTTTGAGCTATGATAATGCAACCCTTCTTCATTCAATGATCACAAAGATTTTTTTATAAACCATAATCAAGGTGGTGAAGTCATGAATCACTTTGTGCATGTGGTCGCTAGGGTTAGTGATGAGTTAAAGAGTTAAGCTACAAAGAATTAACTACATGAAGTAAGCATGACCCAAGTGGAGATTAACAGTGGCAGATAAATACATTTTTGGCATAATCATAGGCATTTCATGTTAAGTTAAGGTTCATGTCATGACAACATAAATGTCATATTGGCAATTTGAATCACAATTCATTGCTCAGTCACAGGCATCTAAATTTAGATAAGATATCAAGTGGTGATGATGTAAAGATGCTAATTTTATGTTATTGTGAAGCCACAAAAATTAGAAAAAAATGTCAAGGGAAATTTGAGTAGCGGTGATAATAGTTTGTTTTCTTAGTCATAGGCATTTGATGCTAGTTTGGAGAAAAGGTGGCAAAGTCATGATTGTAAGAAATGGTCAAAGTAGGAAGACTTTGTGAAGTGGAAAAATGGTAAAGGGTGATTGGTCCACATGGAAAGGCTTGAGGTTTGACTCTAGTTGGCCAATGACATGGCTGATTTGGTATATTAATGATAGAGGAAGTAGCTCTTTGATGGTAGATCTAATCTTTTCGATCTCCTGCAACCACTTTCATCATTCCTCATGTCTAACAAATGAAGAGAGACACTCCATCATTGCCTATTGGTCCATATAATAATTTAGAATGATAATTGTCCTTGTTTCTATCTTCTCAAGGGCTCTATTTGGTGAATAAGTAAATTTCCTACATTTGGATGTGTGCCTTGATCAAATCTTTCCTAGATTTGTCCTCTATAATATTGAATGTAGTTATTAATTTTTTCCTTAGAGTAGAAGCTATCTAAGTTATTCTTAAGCTATAAAAACACATTGTAATATTTTGAACGGTTGATTCTTTTCTATTTTCTTGGCATGTTCATTGTAAATTCCATTTTCCTCTGAGTTATTCATGATATTTTGCCTTACCTCTTTCAGCTATTGATGCACTATGCAAAATTTATTTGTCTCTCATTAATATTTTATGGCTATCTGCAACTTGTATGATTGTATCTCTTTTGACCCATTAATAATATATAAGTGAACTCTCTTCTTCCTTGTGTTATTTATTTTGGTTGTCTAATCTACATGTGATTATTGGATTTAGACAAATCTATATATATCTTTGGTGTCATAATAGTTTTAGTGTGCATGTATGGGTAGAGATTGATTCAAATACTCTATTTTGGTCAATCACCTCCTTAGGATAGACTAGGTAGTTTGTTTTTATGCATTCTCTTTCCCTTTTTTCTCTCCAAGTATAGTTTAGGTTCATCCTAATAGAAAAGGAATCTAGCCTTCTTCAGAGACTCAACCTCATAGTTCAAGTCCCATAGCTTGGAGGTTATTTCCATGTTTCACAAGGTTGTCCTTTAGTAAAAACTTTGGACAAGGGTGCAACCTTTTGTAACAACAATTCCATTTTATTAGAGGGTTATATATCAAGGTGGATTCCATTTCATCTTTCATCTTCTCTTTCCCTAGATTTCATTTCATTAGGTCCAATATGTATTTAGAAGTAGGAGTAGATGTTAGAGAGCTTCAAGGTGATTTTTGATAGCTATTCTACTAGCTTCCATAGGTTACCAAAAACTTATCCTACCTAGGTTGTTTATGTTTGAAAAACATCTAGTTTATCCTATTCTTCTCTCAGGTTAAGAGCATACCACCATCCCAATGATCTATTAAAGACATAATTCATTTCATATCTTGTATAAAGGGAGTTGTACCTTATAATTTAGAGAGAAGTGATATAATACATACACTAACTCATTTACTAGTGATATCCTTTTGTTTCCTCACATTATGAGCATCTAGAGTCAAGGTAAAGCCAAGTTAGAAAGGGGGAAAATTTTTAACCAGTGCATAGAAAAAGTCTTTCACCTCCCAAGGGTAGATCAATACTTGAAAATCTTGTATGAAAGGGTAGAATGATGGTACAAGGATAATTTGAAAGAAGTATAGGAAATAGTACAATCCTCTTTGCTGATTGATAGAACACCAATGGGTTTTAGAGTGGGAAAAGTTGATAAGACAAGGGGATACATGAAGGATAATATTGGATATCTAATTGTCCTTTTGAGTAGAGTCATGGGTCTCCCAGTAGAAGGTCACCTTTAGACTTAGATGGTCCACTTCATTGAAAATATTAGAATGGAAAAGATGCCAATTAATTGGGCTACCATCCTAATTGAAATCTTGGATGAGCAATTAGTAGTTGTCAACATTGATCTACACTTATATATGACATCATAAATGGTGTATTTACTATCGACTAGGACCACAGATTACCAGGCCTCTATTTAAGGGGAAGCATGCAGGATGAAAATGCTTGGCCCTATGTGGTATACCCAAAATTGGTGAAGAAGAAGTTCCAAATGAAAAGTGTGGAATACAGGGTGGTGAATGGTTGCTTTATCTTTGTAATCATAAGTTCATTGAAGGAGATTATGCAAAGAGAATGTCAATAGAGGTAGCAACTAGAATCATAGAGATCAGCATCTACTATATTTAGTTCAAGATCTTCACCTATCTTTGGGTAGCTAGTACTCTATTATGACCTAAGAATCTCCCAAGATACCCCTCATACTCATACTATTGGAGATAGACCACCAACTCACTTCTGCATATGAA
Source organism: Cupressus sempervirens (assembly GCA_028749045.1). Classification (NCBI taxonomy): domain Eukaryota; kingdom Viridiplantae; phylum Streptophyta; class Pinopsida; order Cupressales; family Cupressaceae; genus Cupressus; species Cupressus sempervirens. Next base: position 449,940,403 of record CM053793.1, read on the forward strand.
AGAGTGATTTGAAAACATAAGCAAACATGGGTTTGTCCCATTACAATTGGTGCCTTTGAAGTAAAGTAGAAATAGGAAATTGCCACCTTCAACTTTGAATGGGACCAATATACCTTAGAAGAATAAAAATCCCCTCACCCTTTCTTTGATAGCATTGGGATGGTCCAACACCTGGTAGGAAAAGAGTTTGTTCATGAGGAATTAGTAGAAGATCATTGGATGAACACTATAAATGACTATGATATTTGTATAAGGGATTATTATAGGATGAGTCTATACTTAGAAGAGAATGTGCTAAAAATGAATATTTCTCTCAAGGTTGTGGAAAAGGATGCCAAATATTTCATGGATCCTTTGTAATAGAGATAAAATCTATGATAGGTTGATTATGAATGAAAAAATAGAGAGGGATGAGAACAATCATATAAATCATCAAGCTAGACATGTGGTCAAATTGAAAAAGAATGGATTAAGAAGCCATTTAGAATGGATTTAGTTACTCAAGCCATACCCCTATAGGCTATAGCTAGGATGACCAAAGTCAAAGGTGCAAAGGTCACCATACCAACCTTCCCTACTCAATCCCCAATAATACCAAAAATGGTACATCAACATAAGTGAGAGGTTGTGTACTTTGAATCTGATTGGGGTAAGAAAATGAAAAGGGTACCTCCTAGGGAAAAAATGAAAGCATCTGAAGCTCAAGAACCTCCATAATATGTACAACCTTAATAGGTACAACAAGAGATAAAACAGCAGCCACAAGAGTAGGCACAACCAAAATAACTAAAGGAGGAACAAGAAGAGGAGTAAAGGGTCCTACCAGTGACAACTACAAAGGAAGAAGCCTCCCCCTTAGCTCCAAATAAGGAAAGAATTGAAAAAATTATTGTGGGAACATGGAGGAGGAGACCAAAGAAGAAAAATACTCTATCCCCATAGGTTCCTAAGACCATCCCAAAAGCTGAGGATAAAGAAGAAGGGAAAAAAATGGAATTGTTCTCCTTGAACCAAACAAACTACTTCGCCAAAGCCAGAAAGGAAGAGAGGAGAAGAAGCTCTACAATGACACCTTCATCTACTCCAAGAGAGCCTATCCAAGTGTCAACTTCAAAAGATGAACAATAGAAATGGATAGAAGAGATGAAAAGCGAAGGAACTGATATCTTCAACCTCTCTAACTTTAATTTTATGCTAGTGGGTACTGAGATGGTAGGTGAGAAGATCAAAGACATCCCCACTAGAGAATCCTTTAGAGAGGATTTGAATCAATTTCCTCCTCTACCTCAAGGACCTTTGGGTAGTCTACCACCACCATCTCAAGATTTGGCCATTTTGGATAAAGGGTTGGTAACTCCACTTCCTCCTATCACTCAAGAAGAAGAAGAAGAAGCAATCGAGGAAGGGGAGTTTGAACATCTTCATGTCAATAAAGTATCTAAGGAGGGAAAAATACTAAAAGAAACTCAAAAAACACCTCGAGATATAAAGGCTGGGACCTTAGCCCAACAAAGTGTAGAGACTTCTACCAAATATCTTTTGACATGAGAAGACTCTAGAGAGGAGTGATAAGGAAAAGAAATCTACTAGAGAACCAACCTCTTCAGCCAAGTATATGTCACTCATGGGCACAATACTAGCATGGCTAGAGAGGGAGGTTATGTTTCATTAGAAAAGGTGGATGAAACTAACATCAAAGGAAGGCATGAAGGAACTGATCAAAATAGTAAAGAAGCCTGAGCCACCTAAGTGTGATCCGAGAAAATTTGCCTTCATAATAAAGAACCAAGATCAAGACCTACTGGCACATATTGACATTCCTCCTCCTCATGTTGACACCAAAGAACTAACTTTTAAATATGATTGAATCAAGGAGGTTATTTTGGGAAGGACCATGGTGGATACAACTAAAGTCATGATCACTATGGGTATGAAAGAGGTGTTCAGGCATATGGACTAGGAAGAGTTAGAGTTGATAATGTTGTGGAAGTAGAATGAGCTACTGGTGTAGAGAACCTCCCCTTTTGGTTTTGTGATTTTTTAGGGTGTTATTAAGTTTTTTGTGAGTCTAATAATTTCTAATGGTCCTTAGAATCCAAATTATCCCAGTGTGTTTGTAAGAGAAAAAATTGTGCACAAGATCTTAGAGTTGTCAAAAGTTTCCAAATGGGTAAAATATTTTAGGGTTGATAAAATAGGGTATATGGTCACTTATAAGACCCTATGAATCCTAAATAAGGTCCTTAAATAGGTCTAGAGATACCCATTTGCTCAAAACTTGAAAGAGAAAAAATTGCTAAAAGTTGTAAAATAGATTTTAAAAAGTTGCTTAAGCAACTTTTGCAATTTTTGCAAGAAAGTTGCAAATGAAGGATTGGGAAATTTTAAACACGCATGCTCAGGTATTTGAGCATGGAATGCATATTTTTAAAGATTCAAATGATTTTCAATTGCATACCACATGTGAGCAAACTTTATGGACTTTTATTGTATTTTTCATTTTTTTTTAGTATTTTCATGCCCTAGTATAGTTTTGTATGGATTGGGATAGATGATAATATTTTAGGAATCTTTAGTGTGGCTTCTTATCTTTCTTTTTCATACTCAAGCTTGAACTCAAGTTTCTAGGTTGAATAATTGTTAGAGTTTTTCAGGTGACTGGTCTGTGATTTCCATTCATAGGGTTGCTGAAACAAAAATGGCTCTAACCTAATCATCCAAGGTTGAAAATGCATGAAACCATATGGGATGATAGGTTATACCTTGTAAATTTTTATTTATTTTTATTTTCCTTTTTGTGACTGATCTTCTAGGAGTGGAGTGATGCCCTAGGTTGACTACTGGGAGTAGGTGAACCAAGACAACAAGAAGAGGTGATTACAAAGCACACCCATGATCTAACATGGCCACTCTAATGGCATGGTTAGAAGCCCTAGAGTGGTCCCTTTATGAAGCAAGTAGTTGGAGAAGTTTGTGTGAATTTTTAAGGTTTCTAGAAGCCTTTTTTGTGAAAACTAGTCCAGAGGCTTAAAAGATAGACTAAAAAATAGGGCTTGGGGATGAATAGGGTTGTGGGTGATTTGGGGACTCTATACATTGGGATTCTAGAAGTGATAGGTAATATATTTCAGAACCATATGCTCTTCCATAGGGTTATGTGGAAGAATTTGAAGTAATTGAGTAAAACATTGACACTAGACCCTATAAAGCAATTAAACCTAATTAGCCTTTTTTGTGGTTAGTAACATTTTGGTGATTGTTGATGTGACCAGAGGTGTTAGTTAGATTTAAGAATGACTTGGAGGATATCTAAAACTCTAGGAAAGACATAGGAATGGTGAGAGTAACATCCTAAGAAACGGTTTAGAGTTCTAAGGAAAGGAAGGGCTAGTAGGACTAGTTCCCTAAACAAAAAAAGACTAAGTCCTAACATCAATCCAACTATACCTAGGAGGAAAGTTGGGGAAAAGGTTTTGGAGGTCAAGATTGGTGGAAGGAACAAGGAATAAAATAACCATTGGATGGTTCAAGGACTAAACAATAACTAGAATAAGTTAAGTGCTAGAACTTAGACTCTCTGCATCAGCTACTAAGAGGCTACTTGAATGAAGTTGTGGGCCCTATTGACCTAGAGAATCTAGACATCACTCTTGCATCATTATTAGAAAGAAAAGTAATAAGAACATAATTGGATCCATTTTTGGAAGCATGCCAGCAATGGCATGACATTTTTTAGGAGAAAGGTGTTCTAATAATACAAGGTAATTTGAACCTACTACACCACATTCAATTGAGTGCTAACAAGTTGGTTTCTATTATGAACCAAGATTTTGGGCTAATGGATGAAGTACATACTTAGGCTAAAGACCTAAACACTTTGAGATTAATGAAAGGTCAAAGATATCGAATGTTGATGGAGGTGTATACAAGAAAGGATCTAGATAATCTCAACAACTAGATAGATAAAATATTAGTAGGTAATGAGGTTATGGAGGGATTGCATAAATAAATCTAGCAGACTAAGGATAAAACTCAATAGTAGATTTTGGAAGTGGAGAGGTACTACAACACCGCTTGCCTTGAGATATCTAAAGATGAGTCTAAGACTGAGCTTTTTGTAGTGCAATAATTTGTCTAATAATTTAGAGTGATAGTTGAAGATGATTTTTCAAGCAATGACATAAGAAAAGCATTCAAGACTAAAGAGGTATTGTTGGAGTTGGACACCAAGCTTGAAGATTTTGCTAGTACTCAGATACAGTTAGTAATTATCAGTGGCTAGTGAAGGATATGTATGGAGATTTGGATTTTCTAGAAGCTATCTTAGTGGCTGAGATCATAGAGACATTTAAGATTAAACATCCAGACATCATTTTGGTTTAAAGGGGGAGAAAACCCAGATTTTAGAAATTCAATTTTGGACACTTAGGAAAAAATTGGATTTTTGGTATCATCACCAAGGTGTGCAGGTGTGCAGGTGCACATGTGCACTTTTCATAGAGGTGCACTGATAGTTTTGAAGAAGTAGTGTACCAACACTTAACTCCTAGTTCCTAATTTAGAGCATTCTATGCACCATAAATGCATTTCGATGGCAGTTCAACTCCCAAAAAATGCCTAGAGAAGGCCAAGATTTCATTTCTAGAACTTCCAAAGACTTTTAGATCATCTTAGAGTTGCATTCTTCTTATCTTCTCACTATTTTATTCTTATGTATCATGTAAAGGTTCATGCACCCATTAATAAGTATAAACAAGGGTGGAGACCTACTTAGCACCATTTAGAGAGTTAGTTTGTATATAATTAGATTTGTTTTATTAGTTTTTAGAATAAGTTTGCATTTAAGAGCTCTCACTTCTGAATAGAAAGGAAGGAGATGATTTCTTATCAATACATGGATGTAATATGTATTTTTGGTCATTATTTTGATGTGATAATATATGTTGATGGTGCTCTCATTCTAAATGTAGTTATTCTTGTTAGAGTGTGTTATTTTTGTGAATACATGTTCATGAATAATAATCAAGCCAATGGTTTTATCATTTTGTTATGATTGTTTGATCTTTTAGTTTTGGTTTTTTCCTCATGTTAATGAATTCCACTAACATAATGAATTGGAGAAAATATCATTTATTATTCTCACATAGCATGTTCTCTCACATGAGCACACTTTTTGTGGCCTTACAATTTGATGAAACATGAAACATCTTTTGGTTTATATTGAGTTCCCATCAACAATTGCACTAGTGGAGTTCAGGAAGCTTCTAATTTCATTAGTTTCCTACCTAGTCTTTTTGATGATTTAATTTATAGATGTATTGTTACCATGGTTTATGTCCATTAGGAATTTCTCTTTCAAGTTATTTGCTTTAATCTATTGTCACCTTATCTTTGTTATTTTATTTTCTAACACTTGGTTAAAATAGGAATTCATATAGTTGCATCGATATATTACATTCATCATAAAACAAAAAATACCAAAAATATATCTCTTTTTTGGTTACTTTTCAAACAACAATAGATCAAACAAATTGTCCAAAATTATTTAGAACCAGAAAATTCCTCATGAACATAGACATTTATCTTCAATTGAGAAAATTTTAGTAGGTTGCAAGACTTCCCAAAACCTTGAAGTTGATCCTTGATCAAATTTTCAAGAGAGGGATTCGCAAGGATACCTATCATTTAGCATCATGCAAAATGATAGCTCAACAGGTGTTCTTATGCACCTAATGTGAAGTATTTCAAAAATTTTGGAAGAAAATGTTATTAACTAAAAGATAATTGGAATGGAAAACTTGATGTTAAAAGTGATGAAGGCATATTCTTAGGTTATTCCACTAAGAGAAAAACATATAAGTGTTTTAACTCTAACACTAAAAAAGTTGTAGAAAGTGAAAATGTGAAAGTTGATGAATATGTAGAAAATAATTAAGTTGAATGTAAAAAGGAACCTAAAGATTATTGAAGCTTTATATAAATTGATGAAGGTGAGCCCATCACCATACCCAAACAACAACTAGTACATGTTGAGTTACATCCATAGCATGTCAAGCATCATAAATTTGGTGTCAAGCATTAGAAAGTGCATGTCAAGTGTTAGGAAAAACCTACCAAGGAACAACAAGTGATTGGAAAATAGCCAAAAGAGTAAGTAGAAATATATGAAGTGCTACTTAAATTAAAATTACAAGATGAACCTAAAGAAGAAGAAACAAGAAGAGACCCTACATTATCAAAGAATTTAAGAAAACATAATGCACTTGATCAAATCATTGGAGACAAATACTTTGAGTTATAAAAAGAAAAAGATTGAGCAGTGACACATATTTACTATGCAAATTTGAGCCCAAAATCAGTGAAGGATTCCTTGGATAATGAACATTGGATCCAAGAAAAGAATGAAGAGATTGAGTAGGTAAAAAGGAAAAAAGTTGGTCAGTTGTGTTAAAACTAAAGAACAAGAATTTTATTGGAACAAAGTGGTTACTCAGAAACAAGTTGAATGAGAAAGGTGAAGTAAAAAGAAACAAAGTAGGGCTAGTTTGTAAGGGATATGCACAAGAAGAAGGAATTGACTATGGGGAGACAATCTCTCCTATTGCAAGATTGGCAGGAGTGAGAACACTTCTTGGATATGCTTCTTACAAAGGATTCAAAGTATACCAAATCTATGTCAAGTTTGCATTTTTGAATACAATTCTAGAAGAAGAAGTTTACATTGAACAACCTAAAGGATTTATTGATCCAAATAAAAAAGATATGGTATGTAAGTTGCACAAAAAATTGTATGGATTGAAACAATCCCCTAGAGCATGGTATGAAAGTCTTCGTACATATTTAGTGAAGATTAGTTTTGCAAGGTCAAATCCCCTTTTCCTCTAAGTTTTAGTCAAGTCAATGTCATGTCTTGAATCTGAGTCTAAGTTACCTTGAGGAAGCTTTTCTTCTCATCTACTCATCAAGAAAACTATGAAGGAAATCATGTGAGAAATGCACTGGTCAAAGGGCTAGGTGATTAGCATTTTGGAGGGTATATTTATGTGTTCTTCTAATGAGAAGGAGGTATAAAATTCTATTGATCCATTCTTCCACATTTAGGAGCATTTTTGAGGTGAAGATTCACATTGATCTACCCAACAGTCAGGATAGCAAAAAACCCCTTGGAAACGGAATCAAAACTATACAATAGGGACCTCTAAGGGCCAACAGTCTTAGTAGTAAAAACCATAGTAGTAGTAGTAGAAATCCTCATAGGGTTATTAGGGCTCTAAGCCCAAGTAGTGGTAGTCATAGTGTCCTAAATAGGATTAGAAGGCACATGCCCCATAGTCATAATTAGTGAAGAGTCAGTAGTTTTCTAGAGGTGGATATAATGGATCTAGTAGGTGAGGAGGCCCATAGTAGTCCAAATCATAGGGTGTATAGTATTATACCTGAGGACTATGCTATACTTGTGGTAGCATGGAGGTTCATATAGCTAGAGAGTGTCCACAGGGATAATCATCTGATGGTTAGAGAAGGCTATCTCAGAGCTGACAATTGGTGATATGGGAAAATCCCATAGAGTTTTTGTAGTAGTTGACAACCACCAAGCTGAGCATTAGGCCATAGTTATCAAGGCTACAAGTATAATATAGGGTAGTATAGTTGTTGTTTTATTTGATTCCAAAGCTACTAACTCTTTTATATCTCCATATGTAGTGGAGTGTTGTGGGCTAGTGGTAGTTAGATAGGATATCAGTTGGGAAGTAGAGTTAGCCTCAAGAGCTAGAGTGTTAATTAGTTTCATGGTGCATAATTGCTAGATTTAGATTGGAGACATGACCATGATGTTTGATCTACAAATTACCCCTCTAGGTTCTTATGATGTTTTCCTTAGCATGGATTGGCTTTATGCCCACATCGCCAACATGGATTGTCAAAAAAAGAGGGTAGAATGTATGGATGAATATGGGGTCTCTAGAGTGATCTTTGGAGTGAAAATACTAGTATCCCTTCATATGATTTCTACTATGCAGATTAGATGGTGCAGGTGAAAGGGATGTCAGTTGTTCACTATCACTATTAGTGATAGAGAGTAAGATTTAGAGGGAGAACCATCCCTTGATGATTTTCCAATCCTACAAGAGTTTTCAAATGTATTTCCTTCAGAGCTCCCTGGTATGCCTCCACCTAGAGCAATGGATTTTCATATAGACCTTGTGCTAGGAGTTGAGCTAGTATCAAGAGCATCATATAAGATGACTACTCATGAGCTTGGTGAGTTGAAGACTTAGTTGGAGGAACTCTTAGAGAAAGGGCATATTTGACCTAGTGTGTCACCTTGGGGTGCACCAGTGATCTTCATAAAGAAGAAGGATGGATCAATTAGGTTGTGTATTGATTATTGATAGTTAAAAAATTTGATTAGTTACAAGGTGCTCAAGTATTTTCAAAGATAGATCTAAAGTCAAGCCATCATCAGTTGAGAATTATGGATAGTGATATCCACAAGACTACATTATGCATGCGATATGGTCACTACAAGTTCACCATGGTACCATTTGGCCTCATAAATGCACCAACTATATTCATGAGCCTCATGAATGAAGTATTTTGAACAATTTTGGGTGAGTTTATGGTTTTATTCCTTGATGATGTTCTGATATATTCTCATAATGAGAAGGAGCATGAAGAGCACCTGAGACAAGTGTTGAGGAAGTTGAGAGAGAACCAGTTGTATAGCAGCTTGTCAAAGTGTGTGTTCTATAGACTTGAGATACATTATCTGGGTCATGTTATATCAAGTGATGGAGTCTTAGTAGATCCATCAAAGATTAGGGCCATCATGGATTTTCTAGCACCCACCAATATTACTAAAGTGAGGAGCTTTATGGGACTAGTATGATATTACCAACACTTTATTACAAGATTCTCTGGATTGGCACATCCAATCACATCACTTCAAAAAAATAGAAAGAAATATGAGTGGACAAAGAAGTGTGATAGAGATTTTTAAGAGCTCAAGAGAGCCCTCACGAGTGCACTGATCCTTGCAGTGCTAGATCCTTCTACAAATTTTGTAGTGTGTATAGATGCATCTTTGGATGGTATAGGAATAGTCCTTATGTAGGATGGATGACCTATTTCTAATGAGTCTAGGAAGTTTAAGACTCATGAACTCAATTGCCCTACGCATGACCTAAAGCTTTCTATAGTTGTTCACACTTTAGTGAGGTGGTGATACTTCCTTCTAGGTCATAGATTTGAACTTCATTCTGACCACTAGAGCTTGCAGTACATATTTACTTAGCCAAGACCATAATTCTAGGAAAAGAAGGTGGATGAAGTTCCTTTGTGAGTAATATTTTGATGTTCATTACATCAAGGGAAAGGAGAATGTGGTTGCAGATGTCTTAAGTAGAAGGCACCATGATCTTTCATCTATGACCACTTGCACTAATTTGAGAGAGTAGATCCCACATCATTTTCCAATGGATGAAATTTATGCAAAAGTTAGTTAGTTGGTGCATTCTTAAAGACCCTTAGAAGGGAAATATTCAGAGTATTCATTGGATTCCAATGGACTTTTGTATCATTATGTATGTACCTTCCATTGGGGGTTTGTGTGAGCTCATTGTACTTGAGGCTCATAGAGCACCTTATATAGCACACCCTTGTGTTAAGAAGTTACATGTAGATTTGAGGTAATTATATCACTAGCTAAGCATGAGAGTGCATATTGCTAGCATTTTTGTGAGATGTCTCAAGTGTCAGAGGGTGAAGGTAGAGCATCATAATCCTAGTGAGCTTCAACCTCATGAGATTGCAAAATAGAAGTGGGATACTATATTTGTGGATTTTATTTTTGATCTTTCCATGTCTTCTTGCTTCCATGATGCCATTTTGGTGATGGTTGACACATTGACCAAGGTATTCACTTCTCACCCATGCATACTACATACATAGCATGAGACATAGCCCAAGTGTTTTTGTAAGACATTGTTAAACTTCATGACATTCCCCATAAAGTCATCTTAGATAGAGACTCACCATTCACTTCATCCATTTGGAGATAGTTGTAGGTAGCTTTGGGAACTAGGCTCAATTTCAGTATAACATACCATCCTCAAATCGATAGATAGATCAAGTGAGTGAATCAAGTATTGAAGGACATGTTATGTATGTACATGATGGACCATCAGGTCAAATGGGAGGAATACTTATATCTTGTCAAGTTTTCTTATAATAATGTGCACCATTCCTCCATAGGTATGCCACCTTATGAGGCCTTGTATGGAAGACTTTGCAAAATGCCTTTGAGTTAGGATAGGATCAATGATAGAGTGTTTATTGGTCCTTAGTTAGTCAAAGAGATGGAATAGTAGGTGACCCTAATTAGAGAGCATCTGAGAGAGGCATAGGATAGGCAAATGAAGTATGATGATGTGAAGAGGATAGATAGAGAGTATTAGGTTGGAGATAGAGTATTATTGAGGGTGCAACTACACAAGAGTCCAATTCAATTCAAAAAGGGCTCTAATTTGGAATCTTAGTTCATTGGACCATTTGAGATCCTAGAGAGGATAGGACCAGCTGCATACCATCTAGCATTTCCACCTAGCCTAACACACATCCATGGTGTGTTTCACATTTTAGTATTAGAGGATACATTTATGAAGAGTCTCACATTATAGATTGGAATGCCTTGCAGGTGGAGTCAAATAGGAAGTTAGCACTAGAGCCTATCTATATTATTTCCCAATGGACCCTAGCTCTTCGAGGCTAAGAAATGGACTATGTTAGGGTCTAGTGGGATCGTTATGATGAGGTCATGGCTTCATGAGAGGATGGAGCACATATGCAATCTCAGTACCCATATCTTTTTTATGAACTCTAGGAGGAAGTTCATGCCTAATGGGGGAGGATGTGAGGCCTCACCTTGACCCATCATATTATAGTTGATACATTATTATTTTGATACTTCATGACTCGATATGATGAGACATTATCAGATAGACTAGACATTATTATGTTATTTTATGTCATGTGATGTTTTTACTTTGAGATGTTTAATTATATTATTTAATGTTTTATGAACATGCATACTAATGATGTAATGAAGTAAAAGAATACATAATTAGGAATATGATTAACACCTTGATTATGTAATTTTTAATGGTTAAATATATTAGCATAAATGGGATAAATAGTTATTTATATGAAAGATTTATGTTTTGATTTATGTGACTATTCAGATGATTTTTATATATATGCATGTGATTTTCTTGAGCTACTAATGTGTAAAATGAGTTTGTAGGATTTATTAGTTAGGAAATCTAATAGAGAATTGAAACTAGACCCTATGTATAGTTTGTGAAAATGAGAGTTGAATCTAATGAAAGATGCAGACCCCATTATTTCATATTTCTTTTGTATCATAAATTGAATGTGTGTATCATTATGTAATCATTAAGTGTTAATATTTTGTAATAGTGATTTTATAGTGTCTTTTGACACTCATGATTCATATATAAATTTTTGCATGATAATCAGGGTTATCCAAGTAACCTTAAAATCTAAGTTGGACTAGGTTGGTGACCTAATACTAATTAGTTAGTAATCTGGATTAATTACCCTAATCAGGGTTTAGTGATAAATTTGCATTATTAGGGTTTTTTAGAAAGTCCAAATATTTCAAACACTTTAACAGGTCATTAAATAGTCCTAGAGTCTAAAAATTATGAAAACTAAGTACCTAGGGGGTATATGTATGGGCTATGGGCATTTCCCCCCCTCTAGCCCCTTTTGTTGACTTTTGTGACCACCCAAATATCTCATTTTTCTTTAGTGCAAAAGTTGGAGTTTAACCATGAGTTTTACAAGTTCTAATCCACCTTAAAGTTTTTCTTGATGATAGGATTGAGTTAGAAGACTCTAGAAGCCCTTAGTCAAGTGGGGAGTTATTGCATTTTGTAAGTGGTTGAGTTGGGAGCCTATTTAGTGGCAGATTTGAGGGTGGAAGAGTGTTCACCCAATCTTTAGTTTTAGAGAGCAAAGTCAGGATTGAAGGAGAAGGAAGGATAGCTCTTCTCAAATTTTAATTTTTCATAACCTTATTATGAAGGTAAAAATTCTTCAAGCTCATGTCTTCATGTTCTATTTCATTTCTTAAAGTAGGTTTTTCATATGTGTGTTCGTGTGTATGATGAACATGTTAGGGATGGGATTGTAATGGGTTTTCTTTAAATATTTTCTTTCATATTTTACATTTAATTTTTGAGAGAATTGTAAGGATTGTGTTGGCATTACTCACACTCAGATAGGGAAGAAGTGGCCATGTATAAGAAGAGGACTCCAGTTGGACTCTAGTAGTATAGAATCTCTCCTCATGATGAGGAGAGGGAGAGAGTAGGGTGTTATGACCCCTTTCTCATCAATACGAACCATGTTTTGTGTTTTGGAAATTGAGAAATGAAAGAATGAAAGTTCTTGTGATTATAGCCTTGAAAGGGCATCTATTATAGTGTTGTGACTGACTTCTCATGTCTAGAAAATCCACCTTCTCCCTATTCTGGTTCAATGATGAACCTATTGTACAAACCTAGAATGGGAGTAAATGGGTTAAATGTGTCTTTGTATTAAATCTATTTGTCTCCCTGTTAGTTTTTTTTATCTCCATGGCTCCCTTGATGGAATAGTAGATTTCATAGTGGCTACCTTGTTATGGAGCCAAGCAAGATTTTAGAGTTTTTATTTCAATTCAAATGTATTGGGAGATTTTTCCTCATGATAATGGTCCTGTTGTAAAAATGTTATTGTTAAACTTATTTTTAAAATGATTATGATCTTGGGTTTTCTTCCTTGGTTCTTTCCTGAGGGATTCCTTGAATCAGACGATTGAATAAAAATGGAGTATTTATAGCCTTGAAAGGGCATCTATTATGGTGTTGTGACTGACTTCTCCTGTCTGGAAAAATCCACCTTCTCCCTAGTCTAGTTCAACGATGAACCTATTGTACAAACCTAGAATGGGAGTAAATGGGTTAAATGTGTCTTCGTATTAAATCTTTTTGTCTCCCAGTTAGTTTTTTTTAATCTCCATGGTTCCCTTGATGGAATAGTAGATTCCATAGTGGCTACCTTGTTATGGAGCCAAGCAAGATTTTAGAGTTTTTATTTCAATTCAAATGTTTTAGGAGATTTTTCCTCACGATAATGGTCTTGTTGTAAAAATGTTATTGTTAAACTTATTTTTAAAATGATTATGATCTTGGGTTTTCTTCCTTGGTTCTTTCCTAAGAGATTCCTTGAATCAGATGATTGAATAAAAATGGAGTATTTATAGCCTTGAAAGGGCATCTATTATGGTGTTGTGACTGACTTCTCCTATCTGGAAAAATCCACCTTCTCCCTAGTCTGGTTCAACGATGAACCTATTGTAAAAACCTAGAATGGGAGTAAATGGGTTAAATGTGTCTTCATATTAAATCTATTTGTCTCTTAGTTAGTTTTTTTATCTCCATGGTCCCTTGATGGAATAGCAGATTTCATAGTGGCTACCTTGTTATGGAGCCAAGCAAGATTTTAGAGTTTTTATTTCAATTAAAATGTATTGGGAGATTTTTCCTCACGATAATGGTCCTGTTGTAAAAATGTTATTGTTAAACTTATTTTTAAAATGATTATGATCTTGGGTTTTCTTCCTTGGTTCTTTCCCGAGGGATTCCTTGAATTAGATGATTGAATAAAAATGGAGTATTTTCTATTCATATGATATTCCATGTGATTAAATTTATATGCATATGTTTATTGGAAAATGGATGCAATGATGTTTTACCTTTTCTATGGCATTCTTCTAGTTCGAATTTGTATTCATTTGATTAATTCCAATTAGATAAAATGATGATATATATGAAGTTATGAAATTTGATACCAAACTACATTAAGAAAATTTGATGTTATGATTGGTACTTCATTTGTATTTTCATGATTATTAGGAAGTAGAATACTCCTACATTATTGTATCAACATAAACATTAAACTCTATGTTATAATCAACTTAGAAAAAAAAAGTCCCCTTTTCTTAATAAAATAAATTTGAAAATCTAACACCTTAAAAAATTATAGACAAAAAAAATTATGGATTTAGGAGCAAAAGCTCTCTAGAATTTGTAGAAAGAAAAAAAAATAATCTCCTTATGATAACAAGGAATATTCTCCTCGGATACTTTTATATATCCTTTGGTTGATTTTGTTAATTTTATAAATAAAATAAAAATAGTAATATCTAAACTAAATATGTACCATATCCTAGGAATCCAACCACTAAACTTTATATTTACTACCCCTCATCACTCTAGGTGCACCCATATGTGACCAATGGCACATTAAACAAGTTGCTTTACCCCAATGTACCCCCTATTAGAAATGCTTTAGAATAATTGAGAGGGGGGTGAATTAGTTATTAAAGGTCCAAACATCCTAATAAAACTTTTTTACTAAGTATAGTGAACCCATTTAAACTAACCATGCATCCAAGCTAAACATTCTTCTTAGGAAGTTATTAATTATTCAACATGCAAGAAAAAGACATGAAAAATCAACACATGACACAGTGATTTACATGGAAACTTAATTTGGAAAAAACCACTAGTAACATGCTACCTTGTTTTTCACTCTTCTAAAGTGATGCCCTTTGAAAGGCCTGCCCTATTAAAGGCTACAAAACACACTATTAAATATGATCCAGTTAAGAGATTTCAACCACCCTATTAGAAGTGGGCCTAGTTAAAGGACTTTAGAACATTCACTTGGAATGTCACCCTATTAAAGGATTTATCAATGGTGGTTAGACCAACCTAAGTCCATAGGATTTTTCCCTAATTGATACAATTGCTAGAGAGTAACAATAAGGGCTTTTGATCTAATATAACTCACAATATAACTTGCAGATTTTAGATCTCAATTCAGTTCACAATTTTCTTGGCTTTTAGTCTCTGCAGCTCTGATAGCTTGTCCTCCTTTCAAGATTTTTCTCCTTGAGTCTCCATGCTCATTGTGCCAATGCAATCACCTCTGTGGTCACCTATCAAAGTAGAGTCTCTATACTTTGTTCTTTTCTCTTAATTCCTTCTCCTTGACACCACATTCTTGACCTGTAACTCCTTAAGTAGGAGTTTGGAATAGTTTTCCCACTCTAATCATCCCACTCTTATTTTTTGGGATTGAATGTATTAGGTAAGATAAGATGTATCTTCCTCTTATCTTGTATCTTCTAGAAACATCATGTGGAATCCACCTATATTAACCTAAAAATAGTTAATCTAGAATTGTGTACCACTAGATCAACATCCTTATCTTCCATTTGGTTCACAAAATTGAAGGTAATAAACTTATCATCTTAGATCTAGTGAATCTTTAAATTTTCAAATAATGTAGCAACTCAGCACTATTGACTTTTTGATGCTCAACACATACTATGTTACTCGGCACCTACTGTGGATTCACTTGGCATCAACTAAGTTTTACTAATGCTCAGAACCTATTATATTTTGTCTAGCTTAGCACATGAACTTGCTCAGCACCTTCTATTTAACTCAAAACACACTAGATTTTTTATTTGCTCGACACTTACTGATCATTTTCTTGGCATGAACTAACTTGCTTGACACCCACTAATGAATTTGGTCAAGCTTTACAGATAGTTTTGTTATAACTTATTCTTCTAGAGTTTTTAAATGTAGCCAACGTCTGTATCTTCAAGTGTATTATCAATACATCATTTTACCATAATCTTAACTAATCCTTGCAATTCATTAAAAAATCATAACTTAACCTTTCCCTTATGTGCTTTTGTTATATCTTATTGATTAAATCCTCTTCATTAATCAACTAAGTGATAGTACTTAGATCTTATAAGAAATTGTCATTCTAGCAAATAGTAGGTTTGATATCGGTGGTAAAATAATGATTGAAAAAATTCTTTATCAAAAATCTCCCTTCTTCAATAATGATCTTTTCAATCAGATTTCAACAATCTCCCTCTTTGGCATTGATGGCAAACCAAACTGATCAACCAAGTTATCAAAATGCTAACTAGGTTAAAAAAATAAGTCAATTACCAAAAAGAAAACTTTGTATCCAAAACTATTCATTCTAACAGCAACTTTGAATTTCTTATGACTCCCTCTAAATTTTGTAAGTAACTCCCTCTTTCAAAATATTTGGGATTTTGTCAATACACTATCTTCTCCTTTTTGTTCTACTTCCTCTCTGATCTTGTCATTCTGATTGATTTCTATTTGTGCTATTTTCTCTCTCTTAGCTGCTATTTCTCTTCTCCTTTCTTTTTTATATTTATCCCTTTACACATTTGATCCTATAGGTTTGATCAGTTTCTACTATTTCTCCCTCTTTGAAAACAATGCCAAAGACATATTATTTTAGTACCTTATCATGCAAGTGTAGCATTTGTAGGAATTCCAATTTCTCCCTCTATCACCTTATCTATGACTTATTTAGAATTTTATTATTTTAATTACTTCAGGCAAAACCTAAAATAAGTATCATCTGCATCAATTTATATCATTTCAGCAATCAACTCATTTGATGTAGGGCAATCTTGTTGTTACTTAAACAACCTTGGATAAGGGTATAACCCCTAACTTACCTCTAAGATACTAAAATTCATCTTTAGTTAATGATTTTGTGAATATGTCAGCAATTTATTTCTTTGAGTTGACATATTCCATCTTCACTTATTTGTCTTCCACCAATTCTCTTACATAGTGATACTTAATTGCAATGTTCTTTGTTTTGGCATGCATCATAGGATTCTTTGATATGTTGATGGAACTTGTACTATCACAATAGAATATCATAGGTTCAGTTATCTCTTCCTTCATACCTTTCAATAGGTGCTTGATCCATACAATATTGGTGTAGTTGATGATAGCAACAACATATTCAGCTTTAGTTGTGGATTGTGAGGTACAACTTTTCTTTTTGCTAGTCCAAGTGACTAATATTATACCTAAGAAGAGTGCTCCTCCACTAGTGTTTTTTCTATCATCAATATTACCTCCCCAATCTACATCAGTGTAGGCATTCAACTCAAACTATTCAGTCCTCTTGTAGTATAAGCCAAAGTCATATTCCTTTTAGGTGCCTCGTTATTCTTTTTATTACCATAAGATGATTTTCTCTTGGGTTTGCAAAAAATCTTGCTACTATTCCAACAGATAATGCAATGTTTGGTCTACTGTGTACAACATACTATAACTTTCCAATCATTGATTTGTACATTGTCTAGTTTACTTTAGTTGATTCATCATTCTTGGATAACTTATGTCCTATTATCATTGGTGTACTGACTGGTTTTGAATTCTTTAAGTAAAATGTTTTGAGTATCTCCTTGATATATTTTGATTGGGTCACAAATATGCCATGTTTCAGTTGATATACTTGCAATCCAACAAAGAATTTAATTTTTCCAAACATTGACATCTCAAACTCATGTTTCATCTGATCAGCAAAATATTTGCATAGTGCATCTTTTCCTCCAAATATTATATCACCAACAAAGATTTTAGATATCAGAATGTCTTTACCTTTTTTTGTCTTGATATATAGGTTATTTTTGTCATCTATTCTCTCAAATCCTATCTTCACAAGATGTTTGTGAATTCTCTCATACCAAGCTCTAGGTGCTTGTTTCAAACCATAGAGTGCTTTATGCAGTTTGCAAACCATATCTTTGTTGTTTTCATTAACAAATCCCTTTGGTTGTTCTTTCTAGACTTCCTCTTTTAGTATAACATTCAGAAAAGTAGACTTTACATCTATTTGGTAGACTTTAAAACCTTTGTAAGCAACATATGCAAGTAGAGTTCTTACTCCTTCCATCCTTGTAATAGGGGCAAATGTTTCTCCATAGTCTAATCCTTCTTCTTGAGCATAACCTTTATAGACTAGTCTAGCCCTATTTCTTGTGATCTCACCATTCTCATCTAGCTTGTTCCTAAATACCCACTTGGTACCAATTAAATTCTAATTAGCTAGTCTTGGAACTAAAGTTCAAGTTTTGTTCTTCTCTATCTTCTCAACCTCCTCTTCCATAACTTTACACCAATCATCATCTTGTAGTGCATCTTTCACTATTTTGGGTTCAATCTTTCTTAGTGGACATTATTCATTTCTTAATTTTTTCCTTGTCATTGGTTTGGCTTCTTTGTCACAAATGATTTTTTCAGCAAGGTGATGTCTTCTCACATACTTGGATAGCCTTGGTTCTATCCTTGTTTTCATATTTGCTCTTTTAGCTTCAGAGTTAGTGTACACATCTCTTTCTAGTAGCTTAGCATCTCTTTCATGTGTACTAATTTTAGAATTAGAATGTGCATTTTCTTCATTTTACAACTCGACTTCTGAATGCAACTTGGCATTCATTACTTGTGACTTGCTAGATACTAAAACTTGTTGCTGATTCCCAAGTTGATTGGTAACTTCTTCTTTAGTAGGCATTCCTTCATAGAAGTATACAAAAGATCTGTACTCTTCTAGTTTCTTGATAGATTCATCAACTTTAACTTTTCTATGCTCATCAAAGTTTACATTTGCACTCTCCACAATTTTGTTAGTATTAGTATTTAAACACTTATATGCTTTACTTCTAGTGGAGTATCCAAAGAATATACCTTCATCAATCTTTGCATCAAAATTTCCATTTCTAGAATCTTTAAGAATATAGCACTTACAAAAAAACACTTTGAAATGTTTTACATTGGGTGAGTGACCATACCATTATTCAAAAGGTGTTGCATTTGTACCTTTCTTAATTTGTACTTGATTCAAGGGGTAGATAGCTGCACTTACAACTTCTCTCCAGTACTTTAGAGAAACATTCTTCTCCATATTAATGTTCTAGCATAATACATCACTAATATATTTCTCTTCTCTACAATTCCATTCTATGGGGGAGTTCTAGGTGCTAATTTTTATCTCTTAATTCCTTTATCATTACAAAAATATCTCAAATTATTTTGATGTGAACTCTCCTCCTCTGTCTGATCTTAAGCACTTTAGACTCTTCCCTATTTCTTTCTCAATCCTAGCCAAATACCACTTAAACATTTGAAATGCATCAAAATTTTTCTTTAAGAACATGATAGTCATCATTCTAGAGTAGTCATCAAAAAACAACATTATATATCCATCTCCTTTGTAGCTTTACACTTCTATTGGGCCACATAAATTAGTATTGACTAACTCAAGTACTTGTTTGGAAGTGTAGGTTTTGTTTTTGAAACTTGACCTTGTCATCTTTCCTATCTGACACTATTTGCACATTGTATTGTTCGGCTTCTTCAGTTTAGGCAAACCTCTAACTTTCTTCATTTTGTTGATGCTAATCAGATTATCAAAATTGACATGACATAGCCTTTTATGCCATAGCGACACATCATCAAATCTAACAATAAGATAGGTAGAATCCTCCATATCTAGGTAAAATAGCTTACTCCTAGTTTGGTCTCCTTTTCCCACAAGATTTTCATTAGTGTCATAGATTTTGACAGTTTTGTTTCCAAATTTTACTTTGCATCCTATATTGCCTAGCTGTGACACACTCAGTAGATTGTAGTTCAATCCTTCAACATAATATGCATTATCACATGAAATTTTCTTTGTAAGCTCAATGGAACCTTTTCCTTTGATTAGACATGGAGCATCATTTCCAAATCTAACACTATTTTCATCATACTAAGTTAAGGTAACAAACTTACTTTTGTCTCCTATCATGTGATGTGAGAACCCATTGTCTATGATCCACCTGTCATTCTTGTTTATACAAGTTACTAGTGTTGTTGTCTCATCTTCATCTGACTCATCCTTCATGGCTACATAGACTACCTCATCATCATTTCATTAGAATTCTCTTCTTCAATAATGTAGCACTTTTTGCCTTTGTCTTTGTAATCTTTTCTATCATCTTCTCTTATGTTATTGTACTTGTTTCCTTCTTTGTAGTGTTGGATACAATTGCCCAATTATGTGTTGTCT
Organism: Cupressus sempervirens; assembly: GCA_028749045.1. Classification (NCBI taxonomy): domain Eukaryota; kingdom Viridiplantae; phylum Streptophyta; class Pinopsida; order Cupressales; family Cupressaceae; genus Cupressus; species Cupressus sempervirens. The sequence goes on from CM053793.1 coordinate 449,960,446, forward strand.
TTGATGTTACACAAATGTCATATCAGTTATTAGTTAGTGTCTATTGAGCTCAGTTGGTTAGCAAAGCAATTCTCAATGTCTATTGAGCTTAGTTGGTTAGCAAAGTAAATTTCAAAGTCTACTGAGCATTCCTAAAAATTACTCTATGGAAATAGTTTCTATAGAGCTAACTCGGGCATCAAAGGATTTTGTGGTAGAAGTTAGTGTTAACCAAGCTCACATGGTTAATGAAGGAAAGTTAGTGTTTACCAAGTTCACTCAGTCTCTAAAAGATTTTGTAGGGTTCACAGTGTTAACTGAACTTTTGTTGGTTAACACTAGAAATTATTTTTGGAACAGTGTTTACCGAGCAGGGTTGGCCAATGAAGAATTTTGTTATTTTAAGAAATAAAGTCTAATTATTTGATGTAATAATTGTAGTTGACTAAGTTAATGATTATTGGTAATTGTAACTTCTAAATGAGCTGACTTGAAAATCTGAAAGGTATATATGAAAGGTCAAGTTGAGAATTCTAGTGTGTAATGAGCGAGCATGGAAGTGTATTGATTGAAGAAGAAAGTGTGAGAAAATTTTGAAGGATGGTCAGATATCCTTGAGGAGCAACAAAGTTTTATTTGATCAGGAAGGATCTAGTGAAGTAGAACAAATATCTATATTAGCAATTAATTTACATCTCATTCAGGTCATTTCACCATTACTTTCTAATCATTGTAGCAGTGATTCCTAAATCTCTTAATAGAGTTGGTTTAGCAGCTATTTGTAAATCCTCTAACAAGGTGATAGTTCTATTGAATTATCCTAAAGACCTATAGCAAGGCCACTCCTAACATGGTGATTAAAATCCTCTAACAAGTTCACACCTAATAGTGTGTTTTGTAACCTTTAACCAGGTTGGTTCCTAACAGGGCTCACATCAGAAGAGTGAAAATTAGTAGCTAGTTACTTGGTGGCTTTTCCCATATTGAGTTTTCACATTAAATCTGGTGTCTTATGTGTTCATGTTATTTATTTTATGGTTGCATGTTAATCACTATGAATATTTAAGAATTTTTTAAAAGTTAACATACAGTGCATCTACTAAGTTACAACATTTTTCTCTATGTTTACTGAGTGATAGCGGTAACTAGCTTATCAGACATCTAAGAGATCTATAGATTTTCTTTTGTAGTAACTGATTCACCCCCCCTCTCAGTTACTCCATCTATATTTCCAACAATTGGTATCAGAGGTTTTGGTGCTTGTAGAAAGGATTTCAAGGATTTAAGCTAAATATCAGGATGTCTTACAAGAAGGAAATTTCAAGGCTTAATAGGGATAATTTTTCAGCATGGTAGGGATTGATGAGACTTCATCTGGCTTCCATTGGAGATACAAGATTGAAATACCTTGATCAAGAATACACAAATCCTTCTAGTACACTATCTGTTAATGACATTGCTGAGAAGAAGACTTATAACACCATGATGATAGACATGGAATCTACCCTAAAATATGAAGAATTTGATGATATCAAGGACTACAAAATTGCCTTTGAAATATGGAATAGGTTGAAGTATATCTATGGAGGTGATGACAATGTGAGGAGAGCCAAAGCAGAAATTCTAAGAGGACAATTTGATCAAATGAGAATGAGAGAGGATGAAAACATTGTCAAATATGTTGAAAGAGTCAAAGCAAGTGTCAATGCAATCAAAGCTTCTAGAGGAGATATCAAATAGGAAACAATTGTAAGTAAAGTTCTTAGAACATTGCTTCCCATTTATGCAATTAGAGTATCTACAATTCAAGAAAGAAGATGTGAAGAAAATCATAAGATACATTTGGATGCCATAGTAGGAAGATTGACTACATTTGAGCTAGATAACTATAAAAATTATGTTCCAACTTCCAAGAACATTGAATCAGCATTTGAAGCCAAGTTTTCACTCAAAGAAAAAGGGAAAAAAATAAAAGAATCTTAGTTAGAAAGTGACAAAGAATCAGAAGAAAGTTCTAACAGTGATCTTGAAGTTGTTGAAGCTCTACTTGCAATAAAATATTCTGGAGGCAAAGGAAAATACAAAGGTAAGGTTCTGCTAATCTATTTTTCATGTGAAAAAATTGGTCATATTGTAGCTACGTGCCCAAACAAGCAAAGAAAGGATGAGAAAAAAGGTCATAAGTGCAATGGCAAGAAAGATTTCAAATCATTCAAGGACAAAGGTAAGAAAACATGTTTTATGGCTAAGGACTCTAAGGATTCTAATAATAGTGAAGATGAAATTGTTTACATTGCTGCAAAAGATGAATCTGATAATGATGAGGAATATAAGATGGCACTTATCTCTCATGTGAGCAAAAATGATACATGGATCATAGACAGTGGTTGTTCTCATCATATGACTGGTGACAAAACTAAGTTTGAATATTTTGAAGACTATGATGGTGGTAGTGTAAGGTTTGGAAATAATGAACCTTGTTATATAAAAGGAAGAGGTCAAATCTCATCAACTAAAGAACTTGTATCTAATAATGCCTATCGGATTGAAGGACTAAAACATAATCTATTAAGTGTAGCACAACTAATCAATATTGGATTCAAGGTGGAATTCATGCATGGAAAACCAAGACTATTGGATGACAAAGGAAAGCTGATTGGATCAGGCATACAAAAAAAAGGTAACTTGTTTTATCTTGATCTTGGTGAGTGCTCATGTTTTATTGCTCAAGTTGAAGAAAGTTGGTTATAGCATAGAAGGTTATGTCATGTAAATTTTGATAACATAGTAAAGATAAGAAAATTTAGGAAAGTAAGAGGCATTCCTAGTTTAAAGAAACTTGATGTTGGTCTATGCAAGAATTGTCAGATTGGTCAGATGGGAAAGGCTAGTTTTTAAAGAAAAAGCTATCAGGCTGAAGATATTTTGAAAATTGTGCATACTAATTTGTGTGGACCTATTGGAATTGAGAGCTATACTAGAGAAAAGTTCTTCATTCCTTTTTTTGATGACTACTCTAGAATGATGATTGTTATGTATTTCAGAGAGAAGTCAGAAGTATTTGAGAAATTCAAATGGTATTTGGCCAGAGTAAAGAAGGAAATATGGAAAAGACTAAAATGTTTGAGGTCAGACAGAGGTGGTGAATTCATCTCCCATGAATTTAATAACTTTTGCATTGAAAAAGGAATCAAAAGATAGGTATCATCTCCTGAAACTCCCGAGTAGAATGGAATAGCTAAAAGGAGGAATAGATCTATCATGGATTGTGCAAGGACTCTAATGATTGAAAAGAACATTGCTATCAAATACTGGAAGGAAGCTATCAGCACTGCAGATCATACCTTGAACTGAGTATAGCTTAAAAAGGACTCATTCAAAACCCCCTATGAATTATGGTATGGCTATAAACCCAATGTAACTACCTAAAAGTATTTGGAAGTATATGTTACATTTTAAAAGAAACAAGACAAATTTGATGTGAAGCATGATAAAGGTATATTTTTGGATATTCTTGCAAGAGTAAGGCAAATAGATGTTTCAATTTGTTTACTCACAAAATCATAGAAAGTGCACATGTGAAAGTTGATGAGTTTGTAGAAAGGAATAAAGAAGAAAGCAAAAAGGAACTAGAAGATTATAGGAGATTTGTTTTCATTGAACCTAATACATTGTCAGATACATTTTTCAATCAAGTGACTTCTACTCTTGAGTCTTCCTTAGTCACCAAGTTGCAAGAAATTTCAACTGAGTCACAAGGACCTGAGTCACAATTTGAAGCTACTGAGCCAATGCCTACTGAGCTAGAGTAGCCAAAAATTGAAGTTGAAGTGCAAGAGGATGACAATGAAATTCATTCAAAAGGAAAGGAACCTGTATTGGCCAAGTATGTCAAGAGACATCATGCACTAGATCGGATTATTGGAGATAAATCTAAAGGTACTATGACAAGAAGTAAGCTAAAAGGTACTTGTTAACTTTTTGATTTTGAACCTAGAAATGTCCAAGATGCATTAGAAAATGAAAGTTGGATTGAGGCTATGAATGAAGAGATAGAGAAAATAGAGAAGAACAAAACATGGACTCTTATACTTAGGCCTAAAGATAAAAATTTGATTGGAATAAAGTGGGTATTCAAGAATAAGTTCAATAAAGATGGTAAGGTATCAAGAAACAAAGCTAGATTGGTATGTAAAGGCTACTCTCAAGAAGAAGGAATTGATTATAGAGAGACTTTTGCTCCTGTTGCAAGATTGGAAGGTGTCAGGACCTTACTAGCATATGCAACATACAAACAATTTAAGGTATATCAGATGGATGTCAAATCAATATTTCTCAATGGTATTCTTGATGAAGAAGTCTACATTGAGCAACCTGAAGTTTTTGTTGATCAAGACAAAAAGGATATGGCTTGCAAATTACACAAAGAATTGTATGGTTTGAAATAAGCCCCTAGAAAATGGTATGAGAGATTGCATAATTATCTTATTTAGATTGGTTTTTAGAGAACTAATTATAATAGTAGCTTGTACATCAAAGAAGGACCAGATAACAAGATTGTTTTGGCAGAAATATTTGTGGATGATACTTTTTTTACAAGAAATGATGATCTACGCAAAGATTTTTTAGAGAAAATAAACAAAGAATTTGAAATGTCTATGTTTGGTGAGATTAAATACTTTTTTGGTCTTTAGATTTAGTAGAGCAAGAATGGTATCTATATCACTCAATCTAAATATATCAAGGAGATACTCAAAAAGTTTGGTATGGAAGATTCTAAAGTAGTTGAAACTCCTATGTGTACTAGACTAAAGCTTACCAAAGATGATGATTCAAAAGAAGTATATTGGACCTTATATAAATCAATGATTGGAAAATTATAGTATGTATTTCATACAAGGCCTGATATTGCTCTTGTGGTTGATATAGTGGCAAGATTTTCAACAAAACCCAGAGAAAATCACATGATGGCAATCAAGAGGATCTTGAGATACTTGAAAGGCATTGAATATTATGGATATTGGTATAAATTTGGAGAAAATTTGGATTTGAAAGTGTTTATTGATGTTGATTGGGAAGGAAACATCGATGACAGAAAGAGTACAAGTGGTGGAGCATTCTTTCTTGGAAAGGGGTTGGTATCTTGGACAAGTAAAAAGTAGAATCGCACATCCCAGTCTACAATAGAAATAGAATATGTTGTAGTAATAGTAAATTGTTCTAACATTTTTTGGTTTAAATAGTTTTTGGAAGGCATGAAGGTTGAGATCAGAGAACCAGTTATTATGTTTTATGAGAATAAGTGTGAAATTAACATATCAAAGAATTCAGTGATGCATTCCAAAACCAAGCACATTTCTATAAAGTATCACTTTGTCAAAGAATTGGTGTAGGATAAGGAGATCAAATTGGAATATGTTTATACAAAAAAATAGATTGCTAACATATTCACCAAGACATTACCTAAGGATGCATTCTTGTATCTAAGAGGCAAGTTAGGGGTCATTCCCCTATTTGAAGCTCACTAAAATAAATTTTTAGTGATGCATCAATAGGAACCAAGTAGAAGATCTATTACTTGATGAAACATAGTCATGGGAACATTGCATATGAATCAATACTCAAGGTATATTGATACTCATTTAGTATGTGTTGTCTTTGGCATGTGTTGTCAAAGAGGGAGAGTTTACTATCATATCTTTCTAAAATTTGTTTGAGGGAAATTTTGTTATTTAGAGAAGAAGCTATGTCATTCCTTCATAGAGGGAGATTACTGTATTAGAGAATTTTGTGGCATAAAATCTAAGAGGAAAAAAATTTTGTATCAGAGAAAGACTTGTTTGCAAATTTCATTGTGCTATGACATGTTGTGTTGCCATCAATGCCAAAGAGGGAGATTGTTGGATACAATTGTCCAATTGAGTGTTGTTTTTGATAGTACACAAATGTTATATCAGTTATTAGTCAATTTCTACCAAGCTTAGTTGGTTAGCAAAGCAATTCTCAATGTCTACAGAGCTTAGTTGGTCAGGGAAGAAAATTTCAAAGTCTACCGAGCATTCTTAAAAATTACTCTGTCAAAACAGTTTCTACCAAGCTAACTTAGGCGTCAAAGAATTTTGTGGAAAAAGTTAGTGTTAACCAAGCTCACATGGTTAATGAAGGAAATTTAGTGTTTACCAAGTTCACTTGGTCTCTAAAAGATTTTTCAAGGTTCACAATGTTAACTGAGCTTCTATTAGTTAACACTGGAAATTGTTTCTGGAAAAATGTTTATTGAGCAAGGTTGGCCAATGAAGGATTTTTTTATTTTGAGAAATAAAGTTTAATTATTTTATGTAATAATTGTAGCCAACTAAGATAATTATTTTTGGTAATTGTAACTTGTAAATGAGCTGACTTGAAAATTTGAAAGGTATATATGAAAGGTTGAGTTGAGAACTCTAAAATGTAATGAGCGAGCATGCAAGTGTATTGATTGAAGAAGAAAGTGTGAGAAAACTTTGAAGGATGGTCAGATATCCTTGAGGAGCAGAAAAGTTTTATTTGATTAGGAAGGATCTAGTGAAGTAGAATAGAGATTTTTATCAACAATTCAATTGCATCTCATTCAGGTCATTTCATTGTTACTTTCTCAACATTGTAGCAAAGATTCCTAAATCTCTTAATAGAGTTGGTCTAACAGCCATTTGTAAATCCTCTAACAAGGTGACAGTTCTATTGAATTTTTCTAAAGACCTCTAGCAAGGCCACTTCTAATAGGGTGATTAAAATCCTCTAAAAAGGTCACACCTAACAGTGTATTTTGTAACCTTTAACTAGGTTGTCTCCTAACAGGGCTCACTTTAGAAGAGTGAAAATCATTAGCTAGTTACTTGGTAGTTTTTCCCATATTGAGTTTCTAGGTTAAATCTAATGTCTCATGTGTTCATGTTATTTCTTTTATGATTGTATGTTAATCACTATGAATATTTAAGAATCTGTTAAAAGTTAACATACACTACACCTACCAAGTTATAACATTTTTTAGTATGTTTAACGAGTGACAGTAGTAACTAGTTTATCAAACATCTAAGGGATCCATGGATTTATTTTTTGTAGTAACTGACACACCCCCCACCCCCCCTCTTAGTTACTCCATCTATATTTCCAACATGTAGATCTTTTTCTACATGCACCTTGTAGCAATATGTCTTACTTCATTGCAATTAAAACAAATGATAGGCAACTTACCTTTGAATTTACCTTTGCCTTTGTGAAATCTTCTAGCCAACAATGCTTCCAATTATTCCACATCTTCTTCATCTGTGTTGATATCATTAGATGCATATTTTATCTTTATTTTCTTCTTATTTGGTTTGACCTCTTTAGTGTCTTTCAATAACAACTTGGCTTTGAAAGTAGATTCAAGATTCTCAAGTCTGTAGTTATCAAAGTTGGATAACTCAAATGCAGTAAGTCTTCCCACTATACCTTCAAGAGTTAGTTTGTTTCTTGGTATGCATCTCAACTCTTGGATGGCTAGTATTTTAATAGCATATATTGGGAGAAAGGTTCTTAAAAATTTGCTAATAATAGTTTCATCATCTAAATGACTAGCTACACTTCTTATTGCACTTACTACTTCCTTTATACTAGAGGCATATTGAGCAATTTTCTCACCTTCCTTCATTCTCATGTCATCAAACTTTCCTTTGAGGCTTTCTACTTTTTCTCTTTGGACATTCTTATCTCCTCCATAAATATTTTTTAGGGCTTCCCACATCTTTAATGCAAAGGTACATCCCTTGATGTCATCAAATTTAGCATAGTTGAGGGTAGAGGCAATTTCCAGCATTTCTTGGTTGTGCTCTTTTTTCTTCATATCTTTTGTAGTAGGGAAACTAGCTAGATCAATATGTACCACTATGATTGAGGTTTGTGCATGATCACCTATTGATCTAAGGTAAAGCTTCATTAAACTTTTCCATGCAACGATGTTATCTCTATTGAGCTTGGGAACTTCTCTTTTAGACATCTTGATCTTTCTGCTTCTAGTACCTTTAAACCAAATTAGTAGATGGCTCTGATACCAATTGTTAGATATGCCTTAAAATAATTGAGAAGGGGGTGAATAAATAATTCAAGGTCCAAATGTCCTAATAAAACTTTTTCACTAAGTATAGTGAGCCCATTTAAACTAACCATGTATCCAAGCTAAACATTCTTCTTAGCAAGTTACTGATAAATCAACATGCAGGAATAAGACATGAAAAATCAATACATGGCATAGTGATTTACGTGGAAACCCAATTTGGAAAAAACCACCAGTAACATGTTACCTTGTTTCTCACTCTTTTGAAGTGATGCCTTGTTAAAGGCTACAAAACACAATGTTAAATGTGACTTGGCCAAGGGATTTCAACCACCCTATTAGAAGTGGTCTGGTTAAAGGAATTTGGAACACTTACTTGGAATGTCACCCTATTAAAGGATTTCTCAATGGCAGTTAGACCAACCTAAGTCCATAAGAATTTTCCCTAACTAATACAATTGCTAGAGAGTAACAATAAGGACTTTTGATCTAATATAACTTGCAACATAACTTGCAGATTTTAGATCTTAATTAAGTTCACAAATTTTCCTGGCTTTTAGTCTCTATAGCTCTAATAGCTTGTGCTCCTTTCAAGGTTTATCTCCTTAAGTCTCCATGCTTGTTGTGCCAATACAATCAACTCTATGGTCACCTATCAAAGAAGAGTCTTTGTACTCTGTTCTTCACTCTTAATGCCTTCTCCTTGGCACCACACACTCTCTCTAATCTTTCTTTTTTCTTCTTGACCTATAACTCCTTAAGTAGGAGTTTGGAATACTTTTCCCACTCTAATCTTCCCACTCTTATTTTTTGGGTTTGAATAGATTAGGTAAGATACGATGAATCTTCCCCCTATATTGTTTCTTCTAGAAACATCATGTGGAATCCATCTGTATTCACCTAAAAATAGTTAACCTAGAATTGTGTACCACCAACTTAACATCCTTATCTTTTATCTAGTTCATGAAATTCAAGGTAACAAACTTATCAGCTCAGATCTAGTGAATCTTTGACTTTTCAAATAATGCAATAGCTTAGCACTATTGACTTGCTAATGCTCAAAACATATTGTGTTACTTGAAACCTACTGTGGATTCACTCGGTATCAATTAAGTTTTACTGATGGTTGAAACCTATTATATTTTGTCTAGCTCAACACCTAAACTTGCTTGGCACCTTCTTTTTCATTTGGCACACACTAGGTTTTGCATTTTCTTAGCAGTTACTGATAATCTGCTCGACATGAACTAACTTGCTCAACACCCACTAATTAATTTAGTCAAGCTTTACAAATAGTTTTGTTATAACTTATCATTCTAGAGTTTCTAAATGTAGCCAAACTTTGTATCTTCAAGTTTATTGTTAATACATCATTTACCATTGTCTTAATTGATCCTTGTACTTCATCACAAAATCATAACTCAACCTTTCCCTTAGGTGTTTTTGTTACATCATATTGATTAAATCATCTTCATTAATCAACTAAGTGATAGTACTTGGATCTTATAAGCAATTGTCATTCTAGAAAATAGCAGGTCTTACATTAGTGGCAAAACAATGATTGAAAACATTCTTTATTAACAATCTCCCTTCTTCAATAATGATCTTTTCAATCAAATTTCAACACCCCCCATGTAGATTTTGTCTGGTGCTTAAATTTGATTGGAGGAGGTGTATGATTTTAATGGGGAGAAGAGCTTCTTTACTACTAATAGGATGGGCCACCCACGAATTCTCCAACCTCCCCAAGCATTGAATCATGCCTTCATTGGGCAGCATAGAGGGGAAGTGTTTTGGGGCCTTGTATCCACATGGGAGTAGGGAGGTGGGGCAAGGGAGTAGCAGGGTGGGATAGGTAGGTAGGGTTAGGAAGTAGGAAATGGGTTGGGGTTAGGGGTAGTTAAGATTAGTGTTACATTAAATAGTTAGTCTTTGAAATTAGATTTCAGTAAATTTTAATGAGATAATGTTAAATGTTAGTTTAGTAAGTAATGTTAGATGTTACGAAAATTAGTTAGTTTTATTATTATTTTTAATGTTTTAGTTAAAGTTTAGTTAGGTGTAGTATTATTATAGTTTAGTTACTTTCTTTTATGTTAAATTAGGATTTGAGTGTTAGTAAAGTTAGGGTATGATTTTAAGTTTTAATGTTAAAATTAGTTTGATATTTAATTTATTAAGGTTAAAGATTGGGTTAAATGTTAAAGTTAGTAAGTTATTTTTTTATATTAGTTAGGGGTGTTAATGTTTTTATTTAGTTAGTAATCTTTCTAAATAAGATTTTAATGGTTAGAAGTTAAATTAGTTAAAATTAATGGATTATAGGTTTAATTAAATTTAATGTTTGTAGCATGTACGGGTATCATTGTTTTAAATCAAACTATATTAAATGTTTAGATATGTTTTCTTTTAGAATAGGATTATGGTTTAAAGTGTTATTAGGTCATATTTTAGCTATTTATATCCATTTAATTAAGTGGTGAATGGTGTTTCACTTTTGAATATTTAAGTATTAATTAAGAAAATAAAAGTGGTAGATTTAGTATAGGGATTAATGTAATATAAATAAATGTTGAAATCAATTAAACAAAAAATGATTAAATCCTACACAATTTGTTAAAACCATTAAAAATAAGTGTTAAGATATTGTTAGGGGAACCTATACCTATCTCTCAACATACCTATATGTTAAATTTATTGATTATATCAAAACCTTATGTGACTTATGTATGTCTTTAATCAATCAGTATTGACATAGTAGATTTAATTAACTTTTTCTTTATATATATATATATAATCATGTTTTTTTGCCCCATATTTTGGGCATGAAATTTTAGAGAAAAGGAAATAAGTCTTCATCAAATACATTTGTTGAAAAAAATCTCAAATCAAAGGTGGATGATCATCATCCTATTCTAAAACATCCATTTAGTGATGATAAATAGAGAGGTGAGACTTCACTATCACCCATGAAGAGATCCTACCAGTATGAAGAACTTCAAGAAGATAACATAATGATTCTTGCTAGTAAGGAATCTTGTCCTAAGAAATATTTGATTGAAGAAGGAAGCAGTAAAGCTCAACCTAGAGCATGGTTGCATCAGCATGAGAAGAAACTTCACAACAATGAGCTAACAAGACCCACTAGACATAAGACCATTTTAAATGATGAAGAAGTAGTTGAAGAAAAGAATCCTAAAATCTATCATTAGTCTATTGAAGAACCTTTCCAATTTGAGTACCATGGTTATCTTCCCCCTCAATCGACCCCTATCATTTACAGAATCTCAACAAGAAATGATGAGGAGGAATCAGTTCATGTAATCACCCATAATCCTAGATGCATATTTGAAGATGAACCATCTAAAGGCTCACTTGTCCTCTCTACCCTTTTGGGAGATGCAATGAAATGGTCAATAGAATTCTCTAAAGATAGCCCAAGTATTACTAACGAAAATATAGTTGATGAGGAGTTATTATTTTCTACCCCTTTTCATTCCATTAAACCTAATATTGTTGAATCCATATATAAATATAATGTTGAATCTAATGATGCACTTGAGATTGGGAAGGGGAAGGTATCTTTTACATATCATGGAAGTTTCATTATGCAAGGTAGTGAGACTAATGCCCACCCAAGGTCTAACCTTATTTTTGAAAAGATGTCTCTCTCTATTCTGAATCATGAAGGTAAGGTCTATAAGAAGGATGAAAGTTCTGGTCTTCCTAACTACAAGAATTAGATTACTTCTATTGAAGAAAGGTCATTGACTTTTGAGCCTCTTTCTATGCATTCAAATTGTGAAGGCTGTGATAATACACTGAAAGAGGAAAGGAATGAAATTGACTTGGTTTTTCAAAGAAATGAGGTGATTGACCATCAACTAGTGGATTCCATGGTGAAGGTGACATCTTCCTACACTCAGGATAATGAGGAAATATCAGACCATTACAATAATGGGATCACTTACTTAGAAGAAGTGTGTGTCTTTCCTCCCCTCCCTGGCATGATAGAAGATCATAAATGGATAACGTGGAAGGTGTAGATAAAGATAATTAGATATATGATGAAGCATGCTATTTGGACTAGAGTGGGAAGTCAAATGTTTCCTCTATATCATGAGCCTAATTAGAGTTGCTTCACCTATGTTGTTTGAAGGAGTCACATTATAAAAATAAAAGTAGCTGCAGATAAAAGGATCCTACTTCAATCAACCAGTGAATGGGTTCACATGAGTACTCTTATTATTGGTTTGTAATGGTGGGATTTATTTCACCTATGTATATAATTAGTTTTTAAGGTGTGCACTTTAGTATATTTTTTTTGCTCTCTTGCTTTCTTATTTTAGCTATCTTCCCTTGCTTTCCTTCTTTCTATGTGTTTGATTTTCCTTTGGTTTGGCTGCCCTACTTCCCTACCAACCAAATGCATAGCATCTCCCTGTGTTATTTAAGACTCTACAATCCAATGGACTAAAGAACTAATCTTTTCTATGTGTGGTCCTCTATAATAAAGGAAGTAAGGTGGTCTATTTTTGTGTGTGATTTTTTCCAAGCTCTTTACAAAACTAGAGATTGCTAGGTTCCTTTTAAAGAATTTTCATGCTTAAATCCCTATACAAAGCCATTTGTTGCCCAATTTTTAGTTTCATTCCCTTTTGTTTTAAGTTGTAGTCAAGTTAATGTCATTTCTTGAGTCTATGTCTATGTTACCTCTAGGAAGATCTTATTCTCATCTACCCATCAAGAAAACCATGTGGGAAATCATGCAAGCAATGCACTAGTCAAGGGGCTAGGTGATTAGAGTTATAGAGGGTCTTTTTACACATTCCTTTGATGAGAAGGAGGTTTAAAACTCTATTGATCCACTATTATGATTTTGGGATCATGTTAGAGGTGAAGATTCATAGTGATCTATAGTTTAATGGGGAACACCTTGGTCAACGATAGTAAGAGTAAGTGTAGAAATCTGATCAAAGGCATGAAATACATCCAAATCACCACATCACACAAAGATAAGTCAAGAAGAAAAAGAAAGTAGATGGTTGGTTGTTGAAAATTCAAAATGCACCATCTGGCATTTGGGCCTGCATGTGTACACTCAAAAGTGTCCCACTCTAAACCCTTCTATCCAAAAGATTCTATGAGTTTGGAATGCTTGGATGTCGTCTTAGAGCTCCCTATCCATGGAGTGCAAGAGAGTATATTTAAAGAATAAGAAGGCTCTTAGATGAGCCTTAGAGATACTCTTCTTTCTAGTAAACCATGCAATGGGAGGTTCCAAAGACAAGATGCAAGAATGCAAATGTCCCAAGGAGTTCCTCAAGGATGCAATGCAAATAAAGATTAAGCTAGACTAAATATGAAAAGTGCAGCTGTCCTAAGCATGGGTGAGAGTGTTACAATCCAAATATTAAGCTATGTGAGAGATTATTGCAAAATAGAAGCTAAACTAACATGCAACATGAATCTAAGCTAAAATGCCATGGTATGAGAGAATGTAGACAAGAAATAGAAGTTCTCCACAAAGCTCCAAAGAAACCTGATAGAAAACCTGCAGCATGACAATATTCAAAATGAGGATTGGATTGAGGGGGAAAGCTCTCTCCCTTTTAAAGATGTATGGATGGTAGAGATCAAGATGAAGATGGTGGATGATCAGTGGTGGAATTTGAAAAGAGGAGTGATCCATGTGCACACACAAGTCAACCAATAGAATATAAGTTGACTTGTCATATAAGACAAAAGTCACAAAGCCTTTTCTTTTAATTGAAAAATAGAAAAAGGACTTTGTGTGTGCACTTTAAGTGGGTTAGAAGAATGGGGTCTTTTATTTAATTAAAATGGGACATGTTCTTTTAATCGAATAATGAACTTAGGATAGCATAGTTAAACTATAGGTTATAATCAAATAAATTGATTATTAGCAATTTGGTCTAGGTAAATGATTAAATTAATTTAGCCAAAATGTTGAAAAGGGGGCTAATAGTCTAGATGACCATTTTTAGGTGATTACATTTGCCCCTCTTTGACTAATGCATGATCGATCTGGGAACACATTATGTCAAAGAAAATAGAAAGCCAAGTAGGTGGTGATAGATATAGATATCTGATTTTGAAGAACGAAATGTAGAAAACATAGCAAGTCCTAAATGTACAACCTGATAGTGGTAGTACTGAACACTAGGAAAAGATGATGTCAGAATTCAAGAAGAATTCTAACACTTAGAAAAGTAGATAGATCAAGAACAAGTGAGAAGATCAAACAAATGCTCCTAAGAAATAGATAGTTGTAGTAATCAGTGATAGAGTATTTTTGCCCCATCGGGATCAAAATTGAAATAAGGTAAGGGGATGCAAAAACTGGCTAGACACGAGAAAATTAGAATATAGCAATGTCCAAGATGATAGATAGATGATTAGAACCCAAGAATGACTATAAAAAAAATTGATAAAATGCCCCAGTTTGACTAGAGTTGACCTTGAAGGATATAGTATAAAAATTAGGTCAAAATTAGCAGAAAGGTGATTTTGGACATGAAACAGTGAATTGAAGTAGATATGAAGGATCAAAATGATGAAGAAATGAAGAAATGAAGATGCCCCAGTGATGATTCAAAGATTAGACCTCAAAAGGTCAGCTAACTGCTCAGAAGAAAGTAGAATTTTAAAAGACAATTTTGACCATCAAGATGAACTCGAATTTGGATTTCAATCTCGAAAATGAATCTAGGAGGTTGAAATTATTTAAGAGGTCAAAACTTTATATAATGTGGTGATAAGATAGAAAAGAGATGAAGTGAAAGATTAAGAAGGTAAAGGACATGAACAAGAATAAAGTAAAGAAATATATGAAAGGAGTTAACTAGTATGTCTATGAAAAGATGAAGAAAGAGCTCTCCCCATATGCAAGAATGCAAGATAAGCTAGAAAATGAACCTAAAATGCAAGCTAATATGAAAAGTGGTTTACCAGCAAGAAGCGCATAACATTTAGACTCTTAATTTCATCATTGAGCATTTATTAGGGACATCATGAGATCATACAACCATCACTAGTATAACTATGGGGATATGAATATGATCGATATTAGATAGGTATGTGAAAATCCAATCTAAGCATTAGAGACATGTAAGTCAAGATAACTACGCGATTAGATTCCCTAAGTTTAATTTAGCAAGATTAACCTATATCAAGGCAAAAGCGCCAAGATAACCCCTGAGTGTGGTCTTGCAAAATAGTCAAGGATGATACATTTGTAAGTCAACATGTTGGATAGGACAAGCATAAATGCTTACAACACTATAGACAAACAAAGTATACCCACAAGAAAAAATCATCATAGATAGCACACAAAGTAGATAAAGATCATCATAGGTCATTCGTTTAAGTGTTAAAGTGTGTGTGTGCAAGTCACTTGGCCATTTCTTCAAGACTTGATTCTGATAGTGAGAAATATCGTGACATCGGAGACCATAGGTAAACTATCTAAATAGTGTTGAAAAACACTTGATGTCAAAGTGGGTGGGGGTAGTGTTGAAAAAAATTGTTCTATGAGTTGTTAAAGAAACTCAAATGCACAAGAATACCTCAAAAAGGCTAAGTAGTTATGCCCCCGCGACAAGGACAAGAAACAATTCCAAGTCAAGAAATGTGTAGCAAAGTAGGTGATTGAGACTAATAGACATAGGTGCAAGGGTTTCAAGTAGCACTTGTTTCTAGGTTTTCACCACTTAATAGATTTTCTCAGGACTTTTTTCAATTTTTTTGTATTTTTTTGTATTTTTTTTATTTTTGATTTCTTTGGTGATAGATCAAAGCACCTATTGCTAGGTTTTCACTAAGATGATCATTTTTTCAGGACATTTTCTAATTTTTAGGATTTTTTAGAAGGTTTTTAGAGATTACTAGTTCTCAAGCAAGATCGCATCATTTTATCCCAATGTCTAGCAAGGTATAGGATATGATGGCGCAACGAGCTAGTGGATAAGCAAAGATGGATGAAAAAGGAGTATGAAGCAAGTGAAAGTGCTCCTCAAGGATTGACTCCTCAAGAGTACCCAAGCTAATGAAAGAGGTGAAATAGTCATATGAAGCATGTTTTGGATAAGTAATGGAAGTAATGAGAAATATAACATGTAGGATAAGTGGTGAAGCCAACAAGTGCAATAGCATATAAGATAAGCGATGGAAGCTAATGAGTAAGGTAGCATGAAAGCATGTAGTCCAAAAGAGTAGCCATGTCAAGAGACCTATGAGAACCATGTTTCATTTATTATGATCAAGACCAAGGGGTCAACTAGACAGGATAGCAATGGGATAGAGCAATAAAAATAAAGCTCAAGATGGAGGCTATGAGGGAATGAGAAAGCACAAATAGAGAATCTCATGGATAAGATAGCTAATATGTAAAGATAGCTTAACATTGTCAAGATCAAAGAGAGAAGAGGGGATAGATGGATGGTGGAAGAATTACGCATGACGCATGTTTGCCAAGTTTTCATC
This sequence comes from Cupressus sempervirens, assembly GCA_028749045.1. Classification (NCBI taxonomy): domain Eukaryota; kingdom Viridiplantae; phylum Streptophyta; class Pinopsida; order Cupressales; family Cupressaceae; genus Cupressus; species Cupressus sempervirens. The sequence continues at coordinate 449,977,004 of CM053793.1, forward strand.
ATGGTACTTATCCAAGGTACCACAAGATGTAGTTTTCACCATAGGATGCATTTATTTCTCTTTACTTTTGCTACCAAGGTGCCACAAGAAGTAGTTTTCACCAAGGCACATTTTCATTTTTTTAAAAATTTGCTTTTTGTTTTTTTTTTTTTTTTTCTTTTTTTGAATTTTTAGAAAGAGCTCAAACTTTTTGAATTTAGATAGTGCTCCTATAGGAAAGATAAGCCATGATAAGCCAAGATCATAGAAAGGTATGCTCAAAGATGTTGATAAGGTGATGAAAGGGAAATAGTAGTAGGAAGAATATATGGAGGATAAGAGTTCATGTATAGAAAGTTAGTGTAAGCTTTAGAGGATTTCATGAGGGTAGTTGAAATATTGTACAAGATCAACATTGACACACACCTTGAAGGGTATTGGAATGATGGAGGAATCATGGATGAAGTAGCTTGAGGTTTAGATGTATGAGGTGGTAGAAGAGATTTGGAAAAAAGTGGAGTGGAAGGCTTTGGAATAATTTTAGGAAGATTTTTAGAAGAAGATGGAATGGAAGCCTTTGGAAGCTTGAATGTCAACTTTGAAGTATTTTCAATATTCAAGTCTTTTAAAAGAGACTTGGGAATCCATATAGCTTTATATTTTCCTTTGGATACTTCAAAACACATTTCTTCAATAATGGGTTTAGGAACCCATATTTTCTTTGATTTAGCTTTTTTAATAGTGGACCTTTGCGGTCTCTTTTGTGCATTCTCCTTCTTAGCATTCACATGTCGATGAGATGGGACATAGTGATCTTTCTTTTTCAATGGATTCTTATGTTTATTCTCACTTCCAAAGGAATTGGTATTTGTGGATTAATAAGGATTATATGATTGGTTTAGATGTATAGATGGGTAAAAAGTCATCAAGGATGAGTGTCCTTGTTGATCTTGAGGTATTATAGGAGAGCTAGGGAATGAGCTAGGAGTGAATGTAGGAGATGGAGGAACATAAGGCCCCAATATGGATGGAAGGTTTGAATGCTTTAGCTTAGATGGATATGGACCAAGGATAGATTTAGAAGATGCAAAGGGATAGTGGGAAGGGATATCAACATCTTTAGATTGAGCAACATAGTCAAAGCCATCAGTAGACTCATGAGTAGCTTTGATAGAAACAACATTTTTAATAGGAGCACTTGAAGCTTGAGCACAATTTTGAAGTGGATATGGAGAAGTAGAACATGAGGGGACACTTTGATCTTGACAAGTAGCTTTGGATAGCATATGAAGAGAACTTTTCTCATAATTTTCAGTAAGCTCAAGGGAGATAATGGAAGTGGTATCTTCATCATACTTAGGAGGTGGACAAGATATAGGATATGGAGGGGAAAAATCTTGAAAGAGATGAAAGGGTGCTTGATCTTGATCTTTCTTGAAATTTATAGCTTTTTCTTTTTGAGAGTCCTCTTGACATGGAGCCACTTCTAAGGACAAGGGAGAATGAAGAGTGAATGGATTAGTGCTTGGATTAGGCATAGTAGTGCATGAAGGTTGAGGATATTTAGTATTAGTAGCATGGAAAAGGTTTGCAGCCAAGTGAAGGTTAGCTTGAGTTTCTTTTAGAGGTAGCCCTTGAGGGTACACATATTGCATATGGTAAGCACTAGGTTTTTTGTTTGATGGAGGCATGTTGGAAAGCTTTGAAGTGTTGGAAGAAGTGGAGTTATCAAGGAAACCATCACTAGACATAGGTTCATTAATATGATCTTTCTCAAGAAAAGTATCCTCATCACATGAATCATTAGAGGTATCAATAATTCCATTATCAATAAGATCTTGGATTTTATGTTTTATCTCAATGCACTCTGAAGTAATATGCTCATTATGTTGATGATAAGCACAATAGATATCCAAGAATGGGTTTCCATATGAGCTAGACTTAGGGAAAATGATGATCTTATTGCCAAGAAGTTTTTGCAAAGTGTCATCATAAGAATCTTCAAAGGGAGAAAAAGTTCTATTAGAACTATGTCTAGAGTCCTTTTGTTGTTTCTCAAGTGAATGGTATGCATCCATGTCTTCATCATTATCTTGGTCAAAGATAGGTCCATCATGAAATTTTAGCATAGGCTCAAAGGAGGTATCACTTGCTTGTTCTCTAAAGAGGTCTTTAGATCTAGAAGATCATGAAGTAGAGCATGTAGACCTAGAAGAAGAGGATGACCTTAAATAAGGTGACTCACATGCATGTAAAGACCTTAATGAAGATTCATGTAATGATCCAATCTTCTCCTCTAACCTTTTCTTAAGTTTAGACTTCATTTTTGTCATGCGCTTAGAGAGATGAAGGTAAGAAAGATCATTTGTCTCTTCTAGTTCTTTGTATTGTGCATATAGAGCTTGAAACTCTTTAGTGACATGGAGGATATCATGATCATCTAGATTTGGTTGAAGTTTGGTAGCACAAGGTTTAGATCCCATAGTTTTAGATGCAAAGCCAAGCATAAAAGAGCCTAGAAGATAACTTGATGTTGAAATTATAGGAGGTAGAGTGTTTACATGCCAAGATAGTAGAAAGAGATTAAAGTGACTTGTCAAACAATATGTACAAGAAACTTATGACATGAATGACTCAAGTCAATAGCTAGGCAAGATGCCCAAATAGTCAAATAGATAGAGCAAGCAAGGTGAAAAGTGAACAACTCTCCCACCCAATTATAGGACACCTCACCTTGCGATGAGTAATCGATCTCACGATCACAAGAGTACCTTAAGAATTCTTGCCTAGTGATCTCCCTATGGTTGAAATCCCATAAGTGATCACACTAGGCAAAGATAAACACTACATCTACCAAGTTTTTGTGTCCTTAATAGCCTTTAGTTTATAATGGGTTGGAAGAGCCAGGTAATTGGCTTGTCCCCACTTGGGTCGTTCCTCTCAAGTTGTCTAAGAGTAGGCCCTCTAAAGGATTCTAACTACACAAAGTGGATCAACTTTCAAAAGTCAAGATTTTTGGTTCACCACAAAAGTGAAGAGCATACTCTCCTATTCCAATCATTTTCTCCCAAACACGCCAGGAAGATTCAGTTACCCCTTGCTTTTGAAACCAAATGGCAAGTCAAGATTTCTGATTCACCATTAAAGTGAAGAGCATACTCTCCTATTACCAAAAGACTCCAATCACAAGTTTTATGTGCCTATAAAAATGAACAATTATTCAATTCCACACATGGAAACAAAAATTAAGTAATTTTGGGTTTTTATGCTTTGGGCAGCCCTGCAAACAATCGTTAGTAGCCCTTGTGCATTTGAAGCTTTGACATGCATTCTTTTTATGCAATGTTTCAATTTTTTTCATAAGGATGGAAACCTGCAATCGCAACTTGTTAGCACCACAAGTTAGTGTAAAATAACATAAAATACTGCAATAAAAAGTGGTTAGTTGACTCAAAAATCCAATTTATCTTCCAACCAAGTCCATGCAAAGAAAGTGCAAGTTAATCACAAATGCTCTCATTTTTACTCTTTGATTTTGACCTAGTCAACAAGATTGGACTTGTTTGCTATTATTTCATATTCAAAAAGAGAAATTCAAAGAATAGACCCCTACTAAAAACTAGATAGTTTTCCAAAAATGCAAGAAATTTAAAAAAATCTCCTCATTTGTGCCTTAGAGACCCATTTTGTCAAAATAGGCCAAATTTATCAAATCAAGTTTTTGATCGTTAATATGATCTCAAAAATTAAAACACAAAGAAATTACCACCCTTAGAATTCAAAAATGTTTTTGAAAATGTAATTTTTCCCTAAAAAGATGTTGATTTGTGACCAAAAATGACTTTTTATGAAAAACAAAGAAAATATTATAACTCACGCAAATCAGCTCAAAATGTTCTGAAAATTGGACTAAGACATTTTGAACACATACCCAACCTGAAAAAAAAATTTAGAATCAAACTCCAAGTGGTTTAGAAGATATGATCAAATCTTTAAACCAACTAAATTTTTGACCTTCAAACCAATCTACTTATGGGTTGGCCTTAAAACCAAAGTGATAATTCTACAAAAGCACTTGATTAGATTCAATATGCTACTGTAAAAAACCAAAGATAAGAAATGAAAGCAAATGGAGCTAGAAACTTGATTCATGCCCCACAGTGGACACCAAAAATGTACACTCAAAAGTGTCCCACTCTAAACCCTTCTATCCAAAGGATTCCATGAGTTTGGAATGCTTGGATACCGGCTTAGAGCTCCCTATCCATGGAGTGCAAGAGAGTATATTTCAAAAATAAGAAGGCTCTCTATTTTTTATCAAGATTAAATCAATAATGCATCTTTATTTCAGAGAGTTTCCCTGCAAGTACAATCTCATTTCATAAAATCTTCCAAAATAGCACCACATGATGTTGTAGGACCAAAAAATGAGCTAATATCTAACATACTATGAGAAAATCACAAACTCAATAAACATACATTGATACCCTCTATTCTACCATGAAATCCAAATAAACAAAAGGAAGAACACAAAGTTAAAACTCCCTCGTTCACATGTAGTTCCCATGTCCTTCTTTCTTCTCCATGTGATGTAGCTTCAATTACCTATAATGTACACAATTTGGAAGAAAAATCCTATGAGAATACTAGAAGATGTGATTTAAACTTGAGAGAGAAAAATACAATGACTTAGAACCTAGGAACTTGAAGGACTTAAAACTTAGGGACCAGAAATGAGAGGAAGAATGCTCAATTTATAATCAACATGCAAGATGAGAGCATTGGACTTGTCACCTTGGATATGTGACTTGGCAAGAGATTCCTTTGAGAATCCATGACACATGATGCAAGATTCCAAATGTAGGATAGTGTGACACTTGGAAGTCAAACATGGCTAAAAATGGAAGAGGATCTATGACACATCATGTGACACCTCAAACCCACTTAAAGCCAAGAATTTATGACAAGGGAAGCCAAATATGGATATGCATAAGGAATAAGAATATATGGATTATGACAATTTTTAGCCAAGTGTAGATGGAAAATCCACGATGTGTCATGCCCATGTGTCAAGGTGATGTCAGTATCATGTGGAACATTTCAATTAAAAATCCCTTATTCCACACAAATAGAAATTAGTAAAAAATGGAATTAATGGAGGAAAATGGAACTTAGCAAATTGTGAATTACCATAGTTTGTGAATGATGAATCAATTAATTATTTAAGGATGTTAGTTAGGAAGAATAATTAGTAAAATGACATAGGATTAAATTATGGGTCATTTAATCATATAGCAAAAATTAGATAATTGGCCAATTTGATTAAATAATTGCAATAGTATCCTTTGATGAAATGTGGAGATAATGTAGATTGACTAGGATGATGATGGGTAAACCAAAGCCATGGTCAAATTGATCAATTGATTGAATGTGATAACATGCCAAGGACACATGACATGAATTAAGGACATGTAACATTTAACTGACATTGTAAAATGCTAAAAGATTGAGATTGGTTGATAAGGTTGATCATAATAACATCAAAAAACACTGTCGATGTTATTAAACAGTTGATAATGCCATGATCTGACATTGAGAGACTCAAAAATGTCAAAGATCAAATGATGTGAAGGATAGTCTAACCTAGCACTGAGAGTCATGACAGTACTAAGGTCAAATTGACAAGATTTGATAGACTGATAGGTTTCTAAGGCACAGAAAGCCACAAAAATGCCTAGGATTGGATAGATGATGATTGATTTGGGATTTTTGACACATTTTGGGTTGATTAAGACTGATTTTGAGTGATTTTAGATAGATTTGGTATGATTCCAAGTTGATTTGATATGATTTGAAAATGATCTGCAATTGATGTGAAAGAGTATATGAATGATAATAGACACTATTGAGATATGATCAAGTTGGCCAAGAGATCATAATTAGTGAAATGAGAAAATGGGATGAGTTAGTATGAAATAGTGATGAAACCATAGATGCAAAACATTATTGAGCATCTATAGTTGTTACAAGTTAGAAGTGAAAGCAGGCACAATATGTTAAAAGATAATGATAGATGGCAAGTTGACCCATAATCAATGGTCTCCCAAGATAAAGTAAAGGAAAGACATTATGCCAAAGGGTTTAATCCTGAAAACAAATTAAAAAGTGCCATATCTTAGGAGAAGGTAAAGGTTTTTTCTTTGCCAACATGTGAAGACTTAATCATGATTGGTCATCAGGCAATAAGGAAAGATATATTGATGATGGTAATTTAAACTTGGGTGTCTGTTGGAATATACAGATGTATTTGATGGAATAAAAGGAAGATTAAATGTTTTTTAGGGAAATCCAAGGATTACAAAGGCCATGGGTGGTGTCATGTGTTGATGAGGAAGGTCAACCACCAAGATCATGCCAAAAATATTATGTGATGCTTCATTATCAGGCTTACCTTTATAGTTTCTTCTTCTCTCTTTGATGTATGATTATGTAATGAGGTGAATGTTTGTCTATCCTATTCTGAAAGGTTCAAGTGCTCTAAAATGTAATAATGAATTGCAATGGCTAGTTATCTAAAGGCCTATAAATGTAACTTTCATAGTTAATATAGGGATAATAAATTTTATGCAACTACTCCGCCTATATTTTTAGATAATGAGTGATAATTAAGAGGTTGTATGAAATGGAGGATTTGATTAATATCTACAACTAGGTCTTGTGTGGTCTTAATTCTATTTGAGATTAGCATTTCTAGTAGTATGTTTATTGTCTCCTCTAGTTGAGCTAATAATACATAGTAAATTAATCTCTCTAGGATTGTAGGATATATGTATTTGAAGATGGTTATATCTTACTAGATTCCTTTTTAGTAGAGGGTTATTAGTCAAGGTGGATTCCATTTCATCTTTCATGTACATCTCTACTTTTTCCCTAGATTTCATTTCATTAGGTCTAATCTATATTTAGAAGTAGGAGTAGATATTAGAGAGCTTCAAGGTGATTTGTGATAGTTATTCTAGTGGTTATCATAGGTTACCCAAATATCATCATGCCTAAGTTGTTTTTGTTTGTAAACAATCTAGTTTATCCTCTTCTACTCTTAGTTTAAGAGCATACCCCCATCCCAATGATCTATTAAAGACATAATTCATTGCATCTATTTCATATAAGGGATTTGTACCTCATAATTTAGTGGGCAGTGATATAACACATATAATGACCCATTTTTTGGTGATATCCTTTTGTTTTCTCACATTTTGGGCTTCTAGAGTCAAGGTAAAGCTAAGTTAGTAAGAGGGAAAAATTGTTAACCAACAAATACTAAGTCTAAAAAAGAGATAATATTAGCTAAGATATTTTTTTATATCATATTTGGAGGAAAGAATGCATTGTGTAAGTCATTTGTAGATCAAATGAGACAAGAGTTTGTGATGTCTATGTCTAGAGAAATCAAATTTTTTGTTGGATTACAAGTGTATCAAATGAAAGGTATCTACATAATTACATAATCAAAATATATCAAAGAGATACTAAAAAATTATGGCATGGAAGAATCAAGACTAGTTGAAACACCCATGACTATTGGACATAAAATTTCAAATAATGATGATTCGAGTGATGTGAACCAAACCTTGCATAGATCAATGATTGGCAAGTCACAATATGTTGTTTACACTAGACTAGATATTGCACTACCAATTGGGATTATTGCTAGATTTTTTGTGAATCCTAAGGAGAGTCATATAATGGTAGTGAAAATAATATTGAGATATCTCAAAGGAACAAAGGATTATGGATTGTATTACAAGAAGAATAACAAGTTTGAGTTGAAAGTATACACTAATGTAGATTGGGTTGGTAATGTTGACAACATAAAGATTACAAGTGGTGGAGCTTTCTTTCTAGGAAAGAGACCAATTTCATGGACAAGTAAGAAGCAAAACTGTATTTCTCAATCCATAGTAGAAGTTGAATATGTACTTGTAATAGTTAACTATTCTAACATAGTGTGGATCAAGAAACTATTGAAAAGAATGAAGGAAAAGATAACTAAACCTATTGTTCTATTCTATGATAACACAAATGGTATTAAAATATCTAAAAATATTTTGATGCATACGAAGACCAACCATATTTCCATAAAGTATCATTACTTGAGAGAGTTAGTACAAGATAAAGAAGTAGCATTGGAATATATAAACACAAAGGAACATATTGTTGATATATTCACAAAATATTTACCTAAAGATGTACATGAATATCTAAGAGTTAAACTAGGGGTGATTCCCTTAACTAAAGCTACTTAAGCTAAGATGGAGCTCTACATCAAAAATGTTGATCAAAATATCTTATAAGTTGATGTAGAAAGTCACACTTTAGGACATGCCTAAAGCTATGAAGTAAGAAGAAAAAGATGTTGAATTAATGATAAGCAAGATGCTAGAAGAACCTAGTTTAGAGAACTAACCAAGAGATATCTACATGTTGAATATGTATGTGACAAAGTTACCCAGTGATGGTATTAGAATTTCTTTGGCATTTTTGTCAAAGAGGGATATATTATGTAGTTACCATATAAGAAAGAAAACATAAATAAATGTTGCAAAGAGGGAGAGTGCATAAAGTGATAAATTAATGAAAGATGTTACCATCAATAGCAAGAGAATTAGAAGTTCAAAAAAAAATTATAAAAAAGGGATTTGATTGATTTCATGTTCTAATATGATAGAGGGAGTTTATGTGTTGTTATGCCTAGAGGTGTTTCATATTAGAGCTATGTTAGAAACTACAATTGGAACAATTTTTATATTTTTATATATCAAACCTTATTGGTAAGATAGTTTTCTATCCGGATATAGTGCCATGATTGATGAGAAAGATTTGAGAGGACATAACAAAAGGACCTAGATGAAAGGTTGAGTTATGAGAAACTATATTGCACACTTAATCAGTTGGACTTTGACAAGATAATGTGATTATTTAATTATAATATAAGTGAAGAAGATAGTTGTACTAAAGCCTAGAAGAAGTGATCAAGGAATAACCAAATGCATAGGCTTGATTGAGAAAAAGAGAAAAAGATTAAGGAACTTGAAGTTTATGTTGAGTGATGCTAATGTTGACCGAGCACTAGAATAAGTCAAGAAAATATAGTGTTCATCAGGCATTAGTTTGACTAAGTGACAGTCAATGTGATGAATAGAAAAGTTAGTAGTGATAGATTAATTCAGTAATGACCAAGTGTCACAACACAATGTTGTTTGAGGGACATCATTTGATATTTTATGAGGAAATCATGATTTTTAGTTGATGCAATGCAAGGTAGGAGAATCTCCAAAGGAGATGTCCTAGCCCCCAACAAATAACCACACAATAGAAGATAAACAACTATGCAAGATTCGAAGCCAAGTCACAATAATTTATTCATAGATATAACTGATTGCATGCAATGTACCGAGCTATAAGGCCTTCCTGGTTATGGAAAAATAAAAAGAAACTAATAGTTCTACAAGATCCCTCAAGATCCAATCCAAATAATAGTACTCCAGATCCACAATCTAGTAGAAACCTCCAAGAAAGATCCAACTAGTACTCGCAAGCCCACCAAGCAATCTCCTTGTTTCCCAAGCCTCAACTACTAGCCTTTCTCAAACTTTATCCAAGATCCAAGTATAAACTACCTCACATCTGGCACTCTGTCCACACACTTTGGAAAAATTATCTCCTCTACTTCCTCATTCTCTCCTTTTGATACCAAATACAATTCTTTAAAGGCTTAAAATACTTATTAAATACATCAAAATTAATTATTGTTACCTATTTTTTCCCCTGCCAAAATTTGAATTCAAATACTTGACCCACCCAACGGCCACTTCCCAACTTTGATATTATTTTAATGCCTAGGAAATACAAAAAATAAAATGATTAAAACTTTATTGTATTTATTTTCTCTCCTATTTTGTTTCCACTGGCCTGCAACTTTCCCCACTGTTGGATCTTGTTAAGATCTATGGATGTTGCATTCTCACTATGAATAGTTGCGAGGTTGTTTCCCATAGTGAGATAGTGACCATCAAAATTTTGCTGTAGTACTAAAGATGAAGTCCGATGCTAATTTTTGATAACCTGTTGGAGCTCACTATATTGCTATTGGGAAATTTGTGTTTCTTTCCATTAGCGACAAAGCACGTTGATGGAAAGTAATCCTGTGGCAACTTTTTCAGAAGATGGATCCTAGACAATGCTTCATTAGATATTAGTTATAAAGTTTTGGCACACGATGGCATCTAGTGGGAAACACATATATAGTGGGAAAAGTCATGGCACTAGAGGTCACTATATCACTATTGGGCAACTTGTGCTTCTTACCGTTAGTAACATAGCACCTAGCCAATAAATAAACACATGGTGGGACCTCAAATGACATGGAAAGGTGACTAGGATGAAAGTATAGTTTTGTTTTGTTGCCAACAGTGCATTTTTTTTACATCATCAGTACCCTAGAGCCACACCCATTCATAAAGCATATGAGGGATCCCTATCATCAAATTGATTTCAAATCAACGATGGTCACTATCTCGCTATGGCAAGTTGCATGAAGGTTACAAACAATGACATAGCGACAAGGGACCCACCATATTTCTCTTTAGTAATGCATCAAATCTCTTCCACACCATCAATGCAGAATCAAAAATCCTTTCTATCTCACTATGGAAAGTTGCAAGTTGTTTAGTCTATGCAACATAGCGAGTATGGGACCCACCACTTCTTTAGGGTACTTTGTGCAGCTTCTCTACCTTTGATTTGGTCTCAGATCTATGATCATCACTATCTTGCTATGGAAAGGTGCTCACTTTTTATGTATAGAATGATAGCGATTCAACAACATGTGTCCTTGTGGGCCTGGGGAGATACGTTATGGCTAAGGCAGTGCAGTTAAGGCTAGCAGTTGGGAGACCACCACAGTCAGGGTTTTAAAAAGTTGGCATAGTTAGTTGGTTTGGAGGTCAAACCTAGGAAGACCTTGTAAGATGGCAAAAAATATGAAAGGCTATTCACCCATGTGGCCCATTTGGGTTGTAAGACTTAGTTGACCTACTAATTTTGCTTATTCACAAGCTAGAAACGAAGGAGAATAAGGTTTTCTTGCACAATCTGATCTTCATGATGGATTCCAACCACTCCCGAGTGAATGTTGAGCCTAATAAATAGCAAGAGAACACTCCACCACCTCAGATCACCCATCTACTTGGCCAGAATGGTTTAATGGTGCCATTTCTATCAGAGCCCTATTTCAACAAAATATCAGATTTCATCGTATCTAAATCTGTACCCAAATCAAATTTTCTCTAGATCCTTATCAAGAATTAATGGCAATGGTTGTGGGGTAACTTCAGTTAGAAAATATCTCAGTTATGCCTGAGCTATAAAGGCAATTTTTGTAGATTTTGTGTTGGTTGACTCTTCTTTGACTTCTTTGATATTGCTCTATAATTTCACTGTAAATCTCCTTTATCTTTGAACTGTGTAACATTCTACCTTATCTCCTTCAGCCATTGATGTAAAGTGCAAGAATTATTTTCCTCTCATTGGTGTATTGTAGAGATCTGTAATTTTGAATGACTATATCTCTTTTGGCCTATGAATGGTATATAAGTGAATCCTCTCTTTCCTTTTGTCATTCATTTGGGTTTTCTGATCTACATGTGATTGTTAGATTAAAGTAAGTCTAGATGTGTATATCTTTTGGTGTCATGATGGTTCAATAGTGCATGTATGGGCAAAAATTGGTTTGAACACTCTATTTTGGTGCATCAGCCCCTTAGGTTAGAGTAGGTAGATTTTCTTTCATGCATTCCTTCTCCCTTTTCCTCTCCAAGAGTAGTTAGGTGCACCCTGATAGTAAAGGAAGTTGGCCTTCTCCAGAGACTCAACCTCACAGTTCAAGTCCCATAGCTTGGAGGTTGTTTCCATATTTCACAAGGTTTTCCTTAGGTAAAAACTTTGGACAAGAGTGCAAACCTTTGTGACAACAATTTTTGGCACACCTGATGGGACTTTATTCATAAAATTTCATGTCTATTGGTGTCAAAAGGAAGATTTCAAGATTAATACTAAGGAGATAGTATTGGCTTCGGTGTTCAAGCCTTCAAGAGGCTCATTCTTCAAGTACTTGGAAACTCTGAGCTTCAAATACATCTCGTTCTAGACCAAAGTTGCAGTAACTCATGCCCAAAGCTGAAACAAGGGCATCTTCTAAAGGTAAATTTCAGCACCAAGAGCTTTCATTTTCAAATCCTAGAAGAAGGAAGACTAGAGTATCTTTATCACCAGTTAGGAGTGAAATAGCAACAAATACACTTGCAAGAGCTATCTCTACTCCTACTATTAGATCTTACCCTAGATTTCCATCAACACATATCAATAGATCACTTGTCTATATGGCATAGCTTGGAGCCCATACTTTTGCCACCTTTAATGGTGGGAGTCCTCTTTTATTGGCCCAAAGACATGACATACCAATAGCTTCACTCAATAGTATACCAAAATTTACTGGTGAAACTTCTATCTCTCCCTCAAAACACATTCAAGAAGTTGCAAATGTCTGTAATATCCATGGTATTATAGAGGATGATGTTTTAGTTAGGCTTCTAGCCTCATCCTTGAAAGGAAAAGCATTACAATGGTATAGAGGTTTGGATCATAGTTCTACAATAGATTGGGATGGATTAGGAGCAGGACTATGCAAACACTTTGAGGATAAAAGTGACCATTTTTCACTTTTAAAACAATTAACTACCATAAAAAGAGCCCCCTATGAAAGTATGACTGATTTCAATTATAGATTTCAAAAGCCATGGGATAGAATACCTACTTTAGTAAAACCTACCCTTGGTAATTCCTTCTTGCATTACCTCAGAGCTTTTAATAGTGACATTGCCACTACAATCCAAACTATGGGAGGAGATACCTTACCTAATGCTTATTACGTAGCAATAAAGTTAGAAAACATCCTAATACAAGGAGGTAGGCTAGCTCCAAGGCCTCCTATGCCTTTCTTCCCTGATGTTCCAAATCACCAACCAATAGTGGCTCCTCTGCCCACAACTGGCACATCACAATCCCTTGCTCTAGTCCCTCAAGCTTCCACATCTTCAAATGGAATAGATTAAATCAAGGAAATGATGCAATATATGATGTTGAACATAGGGAACATAGATAAAATATTGCAGGGCCAAGAGAAGAAGCTAGAGGATAACTTCTTTGTGATGTAGAAAGTGAGCAACAAGGTGGTGACTTTAGAGAGACATCAAGCTCAATGTAGTAAGGCTCATCAATAGCAACATCAAACTCTAAACAGTGGTAGGCCTCGAAATCATAATTATGGGAACAATTCTTTTGATCAAAATAGGTAGAATAGCCATGTTTCAACCTCAAATGTAAACCAAAGTAGGGCCATAGTCCCTCAAAACAACATGGCACAAGATCAATATTTTTGTCCCTCCTATAACTACTCTTATGCTTGTTGCATGTGTCAAAAGGTTGAATCCTATTTGGCTTTGACCATCTAGGAGCTTGCAATAGGACAATCATACAAGGAGGACCAATTTAAAGAGGCCTCATATATGCAAGCACAAGTGGAGGAGCATTGTAATGTAAACCAATATTCCATTGCTCACAACACTAGGAAAAAAAGAAGAGCTATTGATGATGCTACCCATTCTCCTCCTAATTAGGCCTCAACTTCAAATGCAATACTTCATGAGCAAGTAGTAAATGATCAATCAATTACCTTTCAACAGTAGAGGTGAAATAATGGTAGAAAGGATGTAAGTGATCCTCAGGTTGTTTCATCTCAACCTCCTACAAATGTAGCTCCTAAGGCTTGTACCAAAACACCTACTATGCCATTCAGTGTGGTAGAACCAATGAAAAAGACAAATGTGAATATTTCCATGTGGGATGTTATTGCTACTATACCCATGCAAAAGAGGTTACTATAGCAAGAATTGGAAATTATTGAACCAAAGGATCAACCACCTAGCATGGAAAGTGCCACAAGCCAAGTACAACCATCAAGGGAGGAAGAAACAAGGAAAAAGGTTAGACCCCCTCTATTTTATGTCTCTCTAATTATAGGGGGTAAACTAGTCCACAATTGCATGATTGATTCAAGGGCTAGTAGTTTAGTGATGCCTAGGTCTATTGTTGATGCTTTGGAAATGAAATATCAGCCCATTGTTAAGGATTTATTATAGTTGGATGGTAGTACTATCAATTTTGTAAGGATCCTTAGGAATGTGGAGATGGCCCTACATGCATGCCCTAGTTTTATTGTAACTCAAGATATATCCATTGCTAAAGTCAAGCCACATTTTTCCATCTATCTTTCAAGAGACTTCACTGCCCAAATAGGTGGTTACATATCTTCTCATTGGTCATATATGTCTTTAAGAACAAGATATGGGACCAAAGCTTCAATCAGAGCAGAGCCTCTAGCCCTCCATCATACTGAACCCTACACCCCTAATCTCATCAACATGAACTACACTATCCTAGAAATGGATGAGAATGACATAATGAATGAGCCTACTGCTTCCCTAGTAGAGATACCTAATTTTCTCTTAGACAAATGGTCTAATTCATATCAATTTGATCCTATGCTAAAAACCCTTGAGATAGGTCTCAATACATATTGTATATTAGAGAAGGATGCTCTAGTTCCCAATCTTGTGGAGACTAAAGAAGATGTGAGTGGGATATGAGTATGTACTTTGATGGATCAAGGAATAAGAATGGATCAGGGGCTGGTGTGATGTTGATTTCTCTTGTAAAAGTAAGGTACTACTTCTCCTTTAGGCTCTAGTTTAGCTGCACTAATAATGTGGCCGAGTATGAATTCTTGATTCAGGGTCTCCTACTTGCTCAAAAAAGAGGAATTCAAGCCTTAAGTGTATATGGGGATAGTGAGTTGGTGGTTAATCAAGTAATAAATTAGAATATCATTTAAGGGTTTCAATGCATTAAGGGTTTCAATGCATTAAGGGTATGGTATTTGCTTAAGGGTTTCAATGCATTTAATATTCAAAGCATCCCTAGAAAAGAAAATAGACATGTTGATAGACTTGCAGAAATAGGTGCATCTCATGATGTGCCAGGAAATCTTGAGTAGAAGAGGAAGCAACAAATCAAAATGGTAGCAAGGCCTGCCATCCCTGACAATAGCATCCATTGGCAAGTGTTTGAATCTAAAGAAGAAATTGTAAGCTTCTTGCAGAATGAAGCAAAATTTTTAGATAGAAACCAATCAAGACTGCAGGATTAGTAAGGTGATCAAATCATTAATCTTAGTTCCAAAAAATTGCCTAAGGGTCTCATTACCTTAGAGAGTGTTTTTAATCCTAATGACCAAGCAAGAGGCAGAGTCATGAACTTAGCTACTGATGAAGATGATCACACCGCAGTCATGGTTGCTGATGGAAAATCCTTAAACATGGGGAGGGTATGTTCTAAGATTGAGCAAGAAAGTTTTATTCATCTATTTCAATAATTTAATGATATATTTGCCTGGACATATGATGATTTAAAATGTTTTGACCCAATTTTTTTTCAGCATACCATAGATTTAATTGATAATGTCAAACTAGTAAGACAAAAATAGAGGCCAATGAATCCCAAGATTGAACCCTTAATGAGAAAAGAGCTATCCAAATTGATTGAGGCCAATATAATTTTCTCCATCAAGCACTCATCATGGGTAGAAAACCTTTTCCCTATTAGGAAGAAGAATGGAGAAATTATATTGTGTGTGGACTTTAGGGACCTTAACCAAGCTTCCCTTAAAGATCACCATTCTCTCCCTTCCATGGAGTAGATTTTGTCCAAGGTCAATGGTTCAAAGAGGTTTTCATTTCTTGATGGAGTTTTTGGCTACAATCAAGTACTGGTCAAAGAGTCTGATAAGTACACGACTGCATTCACTACCAAATGGGGTACCTATTCTTATTGTAAGATGCCATTTGGGCTAACCAATGCAGGTGCTAAATTTTAGAAGGCAATGGAGATGGCCTTAAAAAATGTGATTGAAAAGTTTGTATTAGTTTACCCTGATGATATCATAGTGTATTTAAAGAGTGTAGAAGATCATTTTGATCATTTGAGATAGGTGGTCTCAAGGTGTAGAGAGTTTGGTATATCCCTTAACCTAAGTGAGTGTGTTTTTGCTACCAATAAAGGAAAATTATTAGGACACATTGTATCTGAGGTTGGTTTAACCATTGATCCAAAAAGAACAAAAGAAATACTTTCTCTCCCTCTTCCTAAACATAAGAAAGGGTTGCAAAGTTTCCTTGGTAGGATAAATTTTGTGAGGAGATTTATCCCTAATCTTGCTACTATGGTAAAACCCCTTACAGCTATGCTAAAGAAAAGTATGGTATTTGCATGGACCAAGGAAGGGAAGGAAAGTTTTGAAGAGATCAAGGTAGCCATATCCTCGGCCCCCACTCTCATTAATCCAAATTTTGAAAAGGATTTCATCCTTTATACCCTAGGTGGTGAGTCAAGTATTTTTGCTATCTTGACTCAAAAAAATGATAAAGATGAAGAGCAACCCATAACCTTCTTTAGTGAAGGGCTTAAAGAGTATGAAGATAAATATAGCTATGTAGAGAAGCAAGCCCTTGTAGTCATTAGAGCTTTAAATAAATTTAGACACCTCCTGTCTCATAATAAAATTAATTTGTTAGTACCCCATGCCAATGTGAAGGATTTCTTTTTGAGCAAAGATATTAGTGAGAAGAGATCTAGTTGGATTACTAAAGTAATGGAATATGACATTGAAATCCAGATCACCAAGCTGGTAAGAGGGAAGGGGTTGTGTAAATAGATGATATCATCTCAGGAATCAGATGAGGAAGTTGCTATGATACTAACAGGACAACAAGAACCAAGAAATGATGACCCAAGGAACTAGATGGATGATATGAGGAATTTCTTATTAGGAAATGGATATCCTCAAGGATTAGATAGAACTAGAAGGAGACAATATAGATTATAGTCAATTACTTGTGTTATAGTTGATGGTATCCTTTTCAGGAAATATTTTAATGGAGCCCTATTAAGATGCATTGACATAGACTTGTAATCACCTAAAAATGGTCATCTAGACTATTAGCCCCCTTCTCAGCATTTTGGCTAAATTAATGTAATCATTTACCTAGACCAAATTGCTAATAATCAATTTATTTGATTATAACCTATAGTTTGACTATGCTATCCTAAGTTCATTATTTGATTAAAAGAACATGTCCCCTTTTAATTAAATAAAACACCCCATTCTTCTAACCCACTTAAAGTGCACACATAAAGTCCTTTTTCTATTTTACAATTAAAAGAAAAGGCTTGTGAGACTTTTGTCTTATATGACAAGTCAACTTATATTCTATTGGTTGACTTGTGTGTGCACATGGATCACTCCTATTTTTGAATTCCACCATTGATCATCCACCATCTTCATCTTGATCTCCACCGTCTGTACATCTTTAAAAGGGAGAGAAATTTCCCCTCAAAAAATCAATCCATCTTTTGAATATTGTTATGCTGCAGGTTTTTTAACAGGTTTCTTTGGAGCTTTGTGGAGAACTTCTATTTCTTGTCTACATTCTCTCATCCATGGCATCATGGCATTCTAGCTTAGCTTAGCTTTCATTTTTACATGTAGCTTAAATCATATAGTCTAATAGTTGGATTGCAACACTCTCATACATGCTTAGCATAGCTCCACTTTGCATCTCATTCTAGCTTAATCTTCATTTGCATTGCATCCTTGAGAAACTCCTTGGGACATTTGCATTCTTGCATCTTGTCTTTGGAACCTCCCATTGCATGGTTTACTAGCAAGAAGAGTATCTCTAAGGCTCATCTAAGAGCCTTCTTATTCTTTAAATATACTCTCTTGCACTCCATGGATAGGGAGCTCTAAGCCGGCATCCAAGCATTCCAAACTCATGGAATCATTTGGATAGAAGGGTTTAGAGTGGGACACTTTCGAGTGTACATTTTTGGCGCCCACCGTGGGGCTTGAATCAAGTTTCTAGCTCCATTTGATTTTATTTTTCATCTATGATTTTTTACAGGAGTATATTGGATCTAATCAAATGCTTTTGTAGAATTATCACTTTGGTTTTAAGGCCAACCCATAAGTAGATTGGTTTGAAGGCCAAAACTTAGTTGGTTTAAAGATTTGATCATATCTTTTAAACCGCTTGGAGTTTGGTTCTGAAATTCTTTTAATAGGTTTGGTATGTGTTCAAAATGTCTCAGTCCAAGTTTTAGAGCATTTTGACGTGATTTTTGGGAGTTATAATTTTTTCTTTATTTCCAATAAAAAGTCATTTTTGATCACAAATCAGAAAATTTTTCAAAAAACATTACATTTTCAGAAATGGTTTTTAATTATAATAGGGGTTCTTTCTTTGTGTTTTAAATTATGAGGTCATATTAAGGATCAAAAACTCGATTTGATAAATTTGGTTTGTTTTGACAAAATCAATCTCTAGAGCGCAAATGAAAAGATTTTTTTTAATTTCTTGCATTTTTGGAAATCTATTTGATTTATAATAGGGGTCTTTTCTTTTCATTTTTATTTTTGGATAAGAAATCATAGCAAACAAGTCTAATCTTGTTGACTAGATCAAAAGCAAAGAGTAAAAATGAGAGCATTTGTGATTAGTTTGCACTTTCTTTGCATGCACTTGGTTGGAAGATAACTTGGATATTTGAGGCAACTAACCATTTTTTATTGCAGTATTTTTATATTATTTCACACTAACTTGTGGTGCTAACAAGTTTTGATTGCAAGTTGCCATCCTTGTGAAAAAAAATTGAAACATTGCATAAAAAGAATGCATGTCAAAGCTTCAAATGCACAAGGGCTACTAACGATTGTTTGCAGGGCTGCCCAACACATAAAAACCCAATTTTACTTGTTCTTCACTTTTTCATGTGTGGCATATACTAGTTGTTTATTTTTAGGCACATTAAAACTTATAATTGAGATCTTTTGGTGATAGGAGAGTATGCTCTTCACCCTTGTGGTGAATCAGAAATCTTGACTTACCATTTGGTTTCAAGAGTAAGAGGCAACTAAATCTTCCTGGTGTGTTTGGAAGAAAATGATTGGAATAGGAGAGTATGCTCTTCACCCTTGTGGTGAATCATAAATCTTGACTTCCAAAAGTTGATCCACTCTTTGTGTAGTTTAGAATTCTTTAGAGGGCCTGCTCTCGGACAACCTGAGAGGAACGACCCAAGTGGGGACAAGCCGATTACCTGGCTCTTCCAAACCACTATAAACTCAAGGCTACCAAGGACACAAAACTTTGGTTGACGTAGTGTTTATCTTCGCCTAGTGTGATCGCTTATGGGATTTCGACCATAAGGAGATCACTAGGCAAGAATGCTTAAGGTACTCTTGTGGTCGCGAGATTGGTTACTCATCGCAAGGTGAGATGTCTTGTAATTGGGAGCAAGAGGAACACTATGAACAGAAGCCCTATCTAAACACCCTAAGTTAGTAACTACCCTTTTTAGCCACTCAACTTTTTGGTGCAAGGATTGATCCTAGTGGACTACCCTGATCACCCCAAGATTTACACTCACCATATGTGTTCCCTTGGTTATGCTTATGGAATTTCCATGACAAAGCCAATATCTCTTGTGGGAAACCACTTGGTGTGAGGTGAAGGAGCATCAAGTGTGGGCCAAGTTGTTGAGTAATGAACCATGTCCTTTAGGTAGATATTGCTTGATGTGTTCTCGGATGTGCTAGACCTGTGAAAATCTTTTGAACATACACATGATGATACTTATATGGCTTTCTTTTAAGACCTCACATATGCTTGTATCATGCAAGGTTGCTTTGTCCCTTACTTGATTGTTTGAAGACTACTCCATGTGTCACTATCTTGCTTGGAAAGAAATTTCTTTTGAACATCAAACTTGCTATGCTATCAACTATTGTCAAACTTTGTCAACCAAGTCAAAACATCAAATGCAAACATTTTCTTGTGTTGCTTGCTAAGGGGGGTTTCATCATTTGACTTTTCTTTTATATGTCTCTAGTGCTTGAACATGCTTAAAGTGACTCTTTGGTCTTGGTGCTCTTGGTCTTTCTATCTTCATGGTCTATGCATGCTTGCTAGTTATCCTTTTGCTAAAATGGTTACCTTGATTTCTTGACTACACTCTTGGGTTGGAAAAGTTGTTCACTTGTCAGCCTACTTGCTCTATTTATTTGGCTATTTGGGCATCTTGCCTATCTATTGACTTGAGTCATTCATGTCATAATTTTTTTGGACATATTGTTTGACAAGTCGCTTTAATCTCTCTCTACTATCTTGGCAAGTGAACACTCTACCTCCTATAGTTTCAACATCAAGTTATCTTCTAGACTATTTTATGCTTGGCTTTGCATCTAAAACTATGGAATTCAAAGCTTCTACTACCAAACCTCAACCAAATCTAGATGATCATGATATCCTCCATGTCACTAAAGAGTTTCAAGATCTATATGTGCAATACAAAGAACTAGAAGAGACAAATGATCTTTCTTACCTTCATTTCTCTAAGCACATGACAAAAATGAAGTCTAAACTTGAGAAAAGGTTAGAGGAGAAGATTGCATCATTACATGAATCTTACTTAAGGTCTTTACATGCATGTAAGTCACCTTCTTTGAGCTCATCCTCTTCTTCTAGGTCTACATGTTCTACTTCAAGACATCAAATGTCTTCATCTTCTAGACCTAAAGACCTCTTTAGAGAACAAGCAAGTGATACCTCCTTTGAGCCTATGCTAAAATTTCATGATGGACCTATCTTTGACCAAGATAATGATGAAGACATGGATGTATACCATTCACTTGAGAAACAACAAGAAGATCCTAGAAATATTTTTGAGAGGACTTTTACTCCCTTGGAACATTCTTATGATGGCATTTTGCAAAAACTTCTTGGCAATAAGATCATCATGTTACCTAAGTCTAGCTCATATGGAAACCCATTTTTGGATATCTATTGTGCTTATCATCAACATAATGAGCATAGTACTTCAGATTGCATTGAGCTAAAACATAAAATCCAAGATCTTATTGATAATGGAATTATTGGAACCTCTAGTGACTCATGTGTTGAGGATACTTCTCTTGAGCAAGATTATGTTGATGAACCTATGTCTAGTAGTGGCTCCATTACATCTTCCACTTCTTCCAACACTCATGCATCTCCCAACACTTCAAATCTTTCCAACATGCCTCTATCAAATAAAGAACCTAATGCTTTCCACATTGACTACATGTATCCTCAAGGGCTACCTCTAAAAGAAACTCAAGCTAACCTTCACTTGGCTGCAAACCTTTTCCATGCTACTAATCCTAAACATCCTCAACCTTCATGCACTACTATGCCTAATCCAAGCACTACTCCATTCACTCTTCATTCTCCCTTGTCCTTAGAAGTGGCTCCATGTCAAGAGGACTCTCAAAAAGACAAAGCTATAAATGTCAAGAAAGATCAAGATCAAGCACCCTTTCATCTCTTTCAAGATTTTTCCCCTCCATATCCTATATCTTGTCCACCTCCTAAGTATGATGAAGATAGCACTTCCATTATCTCCCTTGAGCTTACTAAAAATTATGAGAAAAGTTCTCTTACTATGCTATCCAAAGCTACTTGTCAAGATCAAAGCATCCCCTCATGTTCTACTTCTCCACATCCACTTCAAAATTGTGCTCAAGCTTCAAGTGCCTCTATTAAAAATGTTGTTCCTATGAAAGGTACTCAAGAGTCTGTTGATGGCTTTGACCATGTTGCTCACTCTAAAGATGTTGATATCCCTTCCCACTATCCCTTTGCATCTTCTAAATCTATCCTTGGTCCTTATCCATCTAAGCTAAAGCATTCAAACCTTCCATCCATATTGGGGCCTTATGTTTCTCCATCTCCTTCATTCACTCTTAGCTCATTCCATAGCTCTCCTATAATACCTCAAGATCAACAAAGACACTCATCCTTGATGACTTTTCACCCATCTATCCATCTAAACCAGTCATATCATCCTTATTCATCCGCAAATCCCAAGTCCTTTGGAAGTGAGAATAAACATAAGAATCCATTGAAAAATGAAGATCACTATGTCCCATCTAATCGACATGTGAATGCTAAGAAGGAAAATGCACAAAAGAGACCACAAAGGTCCACTATTAAAAAAGCTAAATCAAAGAAAATGTGGGTTCCTAAATCCATCATTGAAGAAATGCACTCTCAAGCACCCAAAGAACAAGGAAAATCTAAAGCTATGTGGATTCCCAAGTCTCTTTTAAAAGACTTGAATATTGAAAATACTTCAAAGTTGACATTCAAGCTTCCAAAGGCTTCCATTCCATCTTCTTCCAAAAATCTTCCTAAAATTATTCCAAAGCCTTCCACTCTACTTTTTTCCAAATCTCTTCTACCACCTCATACATCTAAACCTCAAGCTACTTCATCCATGATTCCTCCATCATTCCAATACCCTTCAAGGTGTGTGTCAATGTTGATCTTGTCCAATATTTTATCTACCCGCATGAAATCCTCTAAAGCTTACACCTCCTTTCTATACATGAACTCTTATCCTCCATATACTCTTCCTACTACCATTTCTCTTTTATCACCCTATCAACATATTTGAGCATAGCTTTCTATGGTCTTGGCTTATCATGACTTATCTTTTCTATAGGAGCATTATCTACATTCAAAAAGCTTCAGCTCTTTCTAAAAATTCAAAAAAAAAAAGGAAAAAAAAAAAAATTGAAAATGTGCCTTGGTGAAAACCACATCTTGTGGCACCTTGGTAGCAAAAGTAAAGAGAAATAAATTTATCCTATGGTGAAAACTACTTCTTTTGGCACATTAGATAAGTACCATGATGAAAACCTAGCAAACAGGCATCATGCGTAATTCTTCCATCATCCACCTATCCCTTCTTCTCTCTTCGATCTTGACAATGTTGAGCTATCTTTGCATATTGGCTACCTTATCCACAAGATTTTCTATTGTGCTCTCCCATTCACTCATAGCCTCCATCTTGAGCTTTATTTTTATTGCTCCATCCCATCACTATCCTATCTAGTTGACCCCTTGTTCTTGATCATAATAAATGAAACATGGTTCTCATAGGTCTCTTGACATGGCTACTCTTTTGGACTACACACTTCATGCTATCTCACTTGTTGGATTCATTTCTTATCCTACATGCTATCATTCTCATTACTTCCATTGCTTATCCAAAATATGCTTCATATGACTATTTCACCTCTTTCCCTAGCTTGGGTACTCTTGAGGAGTCATTCCCTGAGGATTACTTTCACTTGCTTCATACTCTTTTTTCATCCATCTTTGCTTATCCACTGGCTCGTTGCTCCATCATATCCTATACCTTGCTAGACATTGGGAGAAAATGGTGTGATCTTGATTGAGAACTAGTGATATCTAAAACCTTCTAAAAATCACCAAAAAAATACAAAAATACTAAAAAATAAAAAAATGTCCTGAAAAAAAGATCATCTTAGTGAAAACCTAGCAATAGGCACTTTGATGTATCACCAAAAAAAATAAAAAAATTCAAAAATAAAAAAAATTGAAAAAAGTCTTGAATAAATCTGTCAAGTGGTGAAAACCTGGAAACAGGCACTACTTGAAATCCTTGCACCTATGTCTATTAGTCTCAATCATCCACTTCGCTACACATTTCCTAGCTTGGAATTATTTCTTGTCCTCATCTTGGGGGCATAGCTACTTAGCCTATTGAGGTATTCTTGTGCATTAGGGTTTCTTTGACAACTCACAAAATAGTGTTTCTCGACACTTCCCCCACTTTGACATCAAGTGTTTTTCAACACTTTACAGATAGTTTACCTATGGTCTCTGATGTCATGATATTTCTCACTATCAGAATCAAGTCTGGAAGAAATGGCCAAGTGACTTACACACATGCACTTTAACACTTAAACGACTGAGCTATGCTGACATTTATCTACTTTGTGTGCTGTCTATGATGATTTCTTTTCCATGTGTTCCCTCCCTAATAGTCTTTCGAGGATGTCATTGACTAGAAGACTGGGGGCATGGGGCATGTCTTCTTGATTTCTGCTTGTGGGTATACTTTGTTTGTCTATAGTGTTGTAAGAATTTATGCTGGTCCTATTCAACACGTTGACTTACAAATGTATCATCCTTGACTATTTTGCAAGACCACACTTAGGGTTTATCCTGGTGCTTATGCCTTGATACAGGTGTAATCTTGCTAAATTAAACTTAGGGAATCTAATTGTGTAGTTATCTTGACTTACATGTCTCTGATGCTTAGATTGGATTTCCACATACCTATCTAATATTGATCATATTCATATCCTCATAGTTATACTAGTGATGGTTGTATGATCTCATGATGTCCCTAATAAATGCTCAATGATGAAATTAAGAGTCTAAATGTTATGCGCTTCTTGCTGGTAAACCACTTTGCATATTAGCTTGCATTTTAGGTTCATTTTCTAGCTTACTCTTGCATTCTTGCATATGGGGAGAGCTCTCTCTTCATCTTTTTGTGGACATATCGGCTAACTCCTTTCATATATTTCTTTACTTTCTTCTTGTTCATGTCTTTTCACCTTCTTAATCTTTCGCTTCATCTCTTTTCTATCTTGTCATCACATTATATAAATTTTTGACCTCTTAAATAATTTTGACATCCTAGTTTCATTTTCGGGATCGAAATCCAAATTCGAGTTCATCTTGATGGTCAAAATTGTCTTTTAAAATTCTACTTTCTTCTGAGTAGTTAGCTGACCTTTTGAGGTCTAATCTCTGAATCATCACTGGGACATCTTCATTTCTTCATGTCTTCATCATTTCCATACTTCATATCTACTTAAATTCACTATTTCATGTCTAAAATCACCTTTCTGCTCATTTTGACCTAATTTTTATGCTATATCCTTCAAGGTCAACTCTAGTCAAACTGGGGCATTTTATCAGTTTCTTATAGTCATTCTTGGGTTCTAATCATCTATCTGTCATCTTGGACATTTCTCTATTCTAATTTTCTCATGTCTAGCTAGTTTTTGTATCCCCTTACCTCATTTCAATTTCGATCCTGAGGGGGCAGAAATACTCTATTGCTGATTGTTACAGCTATCTATTTCTTAGGAGCATTTGTTTGACCTTATCACTTGCTCTCGATCTATTTGCTTTGCTAGATGTTAGAATTCTTTTCGGATCCTAACATCATATTCCTAATGTTCAGTACTACCGCTATCAGGCTATGCATTTAGGACTTGCTATCTATTTCTGCATTTCATTCTTTGGAATCAGATATCTATATCTATCATCGCCTACTTGGCTTCGATTTTATTTGACGTAATGTGTTCCCAGATCGATCACGCATTAGTCAAAGAGGGGCAAATGTAATCACCTAAAAATGGTCATCTAGACTATTAGCCCCCTTCTCAGCATTTTGGCTAAATTAATGTAATCATTTACCTAGACCAAATTGCTAATAATCAATTTATTTGATTATAACCTATAGTTTGACTATGCTATCCTAAGTTCATTATTTGATTAAAAGAACATGTCCCCTTTTAATTAAATAAAACACCCCATTCTTCTAACCCACTTAAAGTGCACACATAAAGTCCTTTTTCTATTTTACAATTAAAAGAAAAGGCTTGTGAGACTTTTGTCTTATATGACAAGTCAACTTATATTCTATTGGTTGACTTGTGTGTGCACATGGATCACTCCTATTTTTGAATTCCACCATTGATCATCCACCATCTTCATCTTGATCTCCACCGTCTGTACATCTTTAAAAGGGAGAGAGCTTTCCCCTTAAAGCATCAATCCATCTTTTGAATATTGTTATGTTGCAAGTTTTCTAACAGGTTTCTTTGGAGCTTTGTGGAGAACTTCTATTTCTTGTCTACATTCTCTCATCCATGGCATCATGGCATTCTAGCTTAGCTTAGCTTTCATTTTTACATGTAGCTTAAATCATATAGTCTAATAGTTGGATTGCAACACTCTCATACATGCTTAGCATAGCTCCACTTTGCATCTCATTCTAGCTTAATCTTCATTTGCATTGCATCCTTGAGAAACTCATTGGGACATTTGCATTCTTGCATCTTGTATTTGGAACCTCCCATTGCATGGTTTACTAGCAAGAAGAGTATCTCTAAGGCTCATTTGAGAGCCCTTGAACTTGAAATACACTCTCTTGCACTCCGTGGATAGGGAGCTCTAAGCCGGCATCCAAGCATTCCAAACTCATGGAATTGTTTGGATAGAAGGGTTTAGAGTGGGACACTTTTGAGTGTACAAGACCAAGCTAAAAGAATGAGCAAAGACCTTCATGATGGTCCTGTTGGTGGTCACTTCTCAACAAGGACAACTACAATGAAGGTCATGAGGGCTAGTTACTACTGGCCATCCCTATTCCATGATTGTCATAGGTATGTGAGGAAGTGTCAAAAATGTGCCTTCTTCTCTGGTAAGAAAAAACTTGCAGCTCTTCCTCTCCATCCCATTCAGGTGGACTAGCCTTTTTATCAATGGGGATTTGATTTCATAGGCCCTATCAATCCTTCTTCTAGTTCTAGTCACAAATGGATTTTAGCTGATACAGATTACTTCACTAGATGGACAGAGGTAGATGCATTGAAGGATGCCACAAAATCTTCAGTTATTGAGTTTCCTGATAGAATTGTGACCAGGTTTGGTGCCCCTTCAACCATCATTTCAAATAATGAAAAATCTTTTGTAGGAGCTTAGATTTTTGCATGGGTAGTTGACCATAATATCTACTTAAGCACATCCTCAAACTAATATCCTCAAGGAAATGGTTTGGCTGAGTCATCCAACAAAAAATTGATTAGGATTATGAAAAGAATTATAAAGGATAACCCGAGGTGTTTCAATCAAAAGTTGAGGATTGCACTATGGGCTGACAGAATAACACCTATGAGGTCAATAGGGAATTCACCATTTATGTTGGTATATGGTAGAGAAGCAAGGCTTTCAATTTCATTAGAACTCCCATCCCTAGAACTAGCTCATCAGCTAGAGGTAATTGAAGATGATGCCATGACAGTAACAATGGAAGAGCTGATGGAGCTGGAAGAAAATAGAAGTCAGGCCATGTAGACCCTAGAAACACATTAATAGTAGGTGAAAAGGAGCTTTGACAAGAAGGCTAGGGTCAGAATCTTCAAAGAGGGTGACTTAGTTTTGAAATGGGATACAGATAGGGAAAAACTAGGGATACACTAAAAATTTGATGCACTATGGAGTGGTCCCTATCTGATTGTTAGTTGCAAGTAGGCCAATGCTTTTCAATTAAGTAGGCCTGATGGTGAAGTTTTTCCTATCCCAGTCAATGAGATATATCTCAAACCATGTCTTTGATAGGGCTTGAGGTTTCATGTACATATGTAGCTTAGTTTTCTTTCTGTTGGTTTCCTACTTGCCAAGAAGTGCACGAGCACAAGTTTCTCCCTGTGAGATAGCCAACTTTTTTTCAAAGTTTTGAAGGTTGCAGAAGATTTTTTGGTCTTTGGTTCTAGTTGCAGAGATAGAGGGTAAGTTTTTAGGGTTTTGTTCCCACAGAGGTAGGGTTAGGTTCTCATAGTGCATTGATCCAAATCTTTTGCGACTCTTAGCCCAATGGATGCATAAGGTCACTGGTCACATGCATAGCTAGCTTGTGTCCCCTCTGACTCGCTAGAAATGTTACCTATTTTTGCCCCACCAAAATTTGAATTCAAATACTTGACCCACCCAATGACCACTTCCCATCTTTGATATTATTTTAATGCCCGGGAAATACAAAAAATAAAATGATTAAAAATTTATTGTATTTATTTTCTCTCCTATTTTATTTCCGCTAGCCTGCAACTTTCCCTATCGTTGGATCTTGTTAAGATCCACGAATGTTGCATTCTCGCTATGAATAGTTGCGAGGTTGTTTCCCATAGTGAGATAGTGACCATCAAAATTTTTTTTTAGTACTAAAGATGAAGTTCGGTGCCAATTTTTGATAACCTGCTAGAGCTTGCTATATCACTATCGAGAAATTTTTATTTCTCACCGTTAGCTACATAGTGCATTGACAAAAAGTAATCCTGTAGCAACTTTTTTAGAAGATGGGTCACAGAAAATGCTCTATCAGATATCAGTTATAAAGTTTTGGCACATGATGGCATCGAAGGTTACTATATCACTATTGAGAAACTTGTGCTTCTTGTCATTAGCAACATAGTGCCCAGTTGATAAATAAACACATGGTGGGACCTCAAACAATGTGGAAAGGTGACTAGGATGAAAGTATGGTTTTGGTTTGTTTCTAGTAGTGCATGTTTTTCTATGTCATTAGTGCCCTGGACCCATGCCCATTCATAAAGCATATGAGGGATCCCAATTGTCAAATCAATCTCAAATCAATGATGGTCATTATCTCGCTATGGTGAGTTGCATGAAGGTTATGAATAGTGACTCAGTGAAAGGGGACCCACCATATTTCTCTTCAGTAATGCATCAAATTTCTTCCAAATGATCAATGTAGAATCAACAATCCTTGCTATCTCACTATGGAAAGTTGCAAGTTGTTTAGTCTATGTGACATAGAAAGTATGGGACCCACCACTTCTTTAGTGTACTTTGTGCAGTTTCTCTACCTTTGATTTGGTCTTAGATCTATGATTTTCGTTATCTCACTATGGCAAGTTGCTCACTTTTTATGTATAGCAAGATAGCAATTCAGTGACACGTGTCCTTGTAGGCTCAGGGAGATATGTTACAACTAAAGTAGCATAGTTAAGGCTGACAGTTGGGAGATCACCATGGTCAGGGTTTTGAAAATTTGGCATAATTAGTTAGTTTGGAGGTCAAACTTGGGAAGACCTTACAAGGTGGAAAAAAAGATGAAAGGCTATTGGCCCACATGGCCCATTTGGGTTGTAAGACTCAGTTGACCTACTGATTTTTTTGATTCATGAGCTAGAAATGGAGGAGAATTAGGTTTTCTTGCACAATCTAATCTTCATGATCAATTTCAACCACTCTTGAGTGAATGCTAAGCCTAGTAAATAGAAAGAGAACACTCCACCACCTCAGTTCAAGCATCTACTAGGCTAGAATGGTTTAATGGCACCGTTTCTATCAAAGCCCTATTTCAACAAAATATCAGATTTCATCATATCTAAATCTATACCTAGATTAGATTTTCTCCATATCCTTATCAAGACTTAATGGCAATGGTTGTGGGGTAACTTCAATTAGAAAATATATTAGTTATGCTTGAGCTATAAAGGCAATTT
Organism: Cupressus sempervirens; assembly: GCA_028749045.1. Lineage (NCBI taxonomy): Eukaryota > Viridiplantae > Streptophyta > Pinopsida > Cupressales > Cupressaceae > Cupressus > Cupressus sempervirens. The sequence goes on from CM053793.1 coordinate 450,006,393, forward strand.
TTGTAGATTTTGTGTTGGTCAACTCTTCTCTGACTTATCTGATATTGCTCTATAATTTCACTATAAATCTCCCTTGTATCTAAGCTATATGACATTCTACCTTATCTCCTTCAACCATTGATGTAAAGTGCAAGAACTATTTGCCTCTCATTGGTGTATTGTAGAGATCTGCAATCTTGCATAACTATATCTCTTTTGGCCTATGAATGGTATATAAGTGAATCATCTTTTTCCTTGTGTCATTCATTTGGATTTTTTGATCTACATATGATTGTTAGATTAAAGCAAGTTTGGATGTGTATATCTTTTGGTGTCATGATGGTTCAACAGTGCATGTATGGGCAGAGATTGATTTAAACACTCTATTTCGGTGCATCACCCCCTTAGGTTAGAGCAGGTAGATTTACTTTCATGATTTCCTTCTCTCTTTTCCTCTCTAAGAGTAGTTAGGTGCACCTTGATAGTAAAGGAAGCCGGCCTTCTCCAGAGACTCAACCTCACAGTTCAAGTCCCACAGCTTGGAGGTTGTTTCCATGTTTCACAAGGTTGTCCTTAGGTAAAAACTTTGGACAAGGGTGCAAAAATTTGTGACAAAAATTACCCAAGACCCAAATAGGTCCACTCAACCCCACCAAAATACCTTAATCATACAAGATAGCCAACTACCCTAGGATGCTCCTACATCATTAGCAAACATAGTTAATTTCTTGGAATATGTAAAGTGTGTTAAAGATAAGGATTGATGAGATAGAGTATTTAATTCAAGGAAAACTATTTTTGAGAATTTATATGCAAGAATTCAAGGAGAATTTTGGAGAAGTTTCTAAAAGAGAAAAGAGAAGACAAAATGATGGAAGGATTTAATGTATCTAACCTAACCGTATGATCTATTGTGAGGTTTAGGTGGAAAAAGATCATAAATGCCTATTTAAGGAGGTTTAGGGGCTAACATAGTTCTCGATGCTATTGAATGGAAAACTTGAGTAGAAAGCTAAGAAGAGTTCTAATCTTATAGTGAGGTTTAAGTGGGAAAACATTAGAAATGCCTATTTAAGGAGGTTTAGGGACTAACATAGTTATCGATGCTATTGACTAGAAAACTTGAGTAGAAGGCTAAGAAGAGGTGAAGAGTGATTTCTTGTAGGGTTGCCAAGCATATTAGAGACAAATATGGAAATGAATTCCAGTCAATGGATCAACATATGAACTAAATTATGATCTTTATTTGTAATGTAAAATGTATTTTTTAGATCAAACTACCATTACTTTTTAACCATTGTATCAATTTTGAAATCCTTTAATCAAGGTTGACCTAATAGTAATATGTAAATCCTCTAATCAAGGTGGCATTCTAATGTAATGTTATTAATCCCTCTAACAAGGTCACTCCTAATATGGTGATTAAATCCTTTAACAAGGTCATATTCAATAGTGTGCTTTGTAACTTTTAACAAGGTTAGCTCCTAACAAAGCTCACTTCAGAAGAGTGGAAAAATGGTGACATGTTACTAGTTGTTTTTTACAAATTGGTTTTCCACATTAAATCATAGTGTCATACTTGTGTGGATGTCATTTGAGATGTTTTATTGTTAATTTTTTACATTCTGCAAGTTTATGTTACTTATTGTTTTCTAGAGACTGATTTATTGAATGTTGAGATCTGAAGTATTTAAAGTGTTTAAAAGTTTAATTGGTACATCTAAACTAAGGATAACTAACTCACCCCCCACCCCCTTAGTTATTCTAAATCATTCTAACAATTGGTATCTGAGCTTTGGTGCTTTAATAGAAATAGCTGAAGGTACTTAGAGATAAAGATCAAGATGTATAAAAAGGAGGTGCCAAAGTTGAATAAAGGGAACTTCCTTGCATGGAAGATTTTGATGAAGTTGCATCTAGTAGGAATTGGAGATAGTGCAATATACTATGTGGAATATGCATATGTGATAATAGCAAGTCCTTTGACAGATCAATAGATGAAAGAGAAGAAATGGCAGAGCCAGGTTATGTTGGAGATTGCATTAGCCTTATGTTATGTTGAGTTTAACAACATAAAGGAATGAAAAATATCCAAGACAATGTGGGATACATTGTATATTATCTATAGAGAAGACAAAAATGTTTTGAGAGAAAAACCAAAGCTTGAGAGGAAAATTTGATGAAATGAGAATGATAGAAGGAGAAAATATTGTACAATACTATGTAAGAGTCAAAGAGGTGGTAAATATTATAAAAGGAACAAATGGAAAGATTAATGATGATATTGTGATTGACAAGTTACTAAGAATCCTACTTCCTATTTATGCCATTAGAGTTTTTGTAATACAAGAACTAAGATGTAAGCTTGATAACAATATGACTTTGGAAGGTGTAGTTAGTAGGCTTACTACTTTTGAATTATCTAATAATTTCACTCCTACTTTTGTTGATTTTTTTTTCAAATCTCAATTAGTCGTTAGTAAGAAAAAGAAAGGAAAGTGTGTGAATAGTGACAATGATGCTTTTGATGATGAAATTGATGAGCTTGAGGCACTAATGGCTAGGAGCCTTAAAGAAACTACAAATGAAGGAGAGCCACCCATAGTATAGTGGTGAATTGGCATGGCTTCCTTTTGGAAAGTCATTAGTTCAAAACCTTGCATTGTCAATATTATTTTAAAAAAATACAAAGGAAGAAGAGATGAGCAAGACAATAGGAGAAAAAAGGAAAAAAAAGAAAAATAAATATTGTTACATTACTGAAGGAAAAATCAATAATGGTTCTAATAGTAATGATAAAGAAGTTATCTATGTTTCTATGAAAGAAGATTCTAGTCAAGATGAGAAAACTGAATTAATTTCATATGTGATTAAAGGGGATAGATGGATAATTGATAGTGGTTTTTTACATCATATGAATGGTGACAAAAATAAGTTTCAAACCATGGAACCATAGAAAAGTAGTTGTATTAAGTTTGGTAATGATGCACCATGTCTTATGAAAGGTAAAGGATCAATACAACTGATTGATAAAATCAAGTGTGACAATTTTTTTTGGGTTGAAGGTATTAACTATAATCAATTAAGTGTTTGACAACTAAATAATTCAGGAAAAAAAGTTTAATTCCATTGCAAGAAGGCCAAGATATTTGATATCACTAGTGAACTAATTAGAAGTGGTGATCAAACAAGAGGTAACTTATTATATCTAGATTTATCTGATGAGACATGTTTGTTTGCACAAAATGAAGATATATGGCTATGGCATAAAAGGTTCTATCATGTGAACTTTGATAATTTGGTTAGCATTACCAAGATTGAGAAAACATAATAATGCTATGTGTAAACAATGTCAATTGGGAAAAATGACAAGTTTTAGTTTCGAGAGAAAAACTTATACATCTAATGATATTTTGTTATTGGTTCATACCAACCTTTGTGGACCTATTGTAGTGAAAAGATACTATGGAGATAAATATTTTATTCTATTTATTGATATTTATAAATATGACACCTTTTTGTTGGAATTCTTTTAGAATAACTGAGGGGGGGTGAATTAGTTAGTCAAGGTCTAGATGTACAAATAAAACTTTTCACAATTTAGTGAACCCATAAAAAATTCTTAACTATGCATGCATTCATTGTGTTTCAACTAAAACTTATATGTTACTATCTAATCAACTTGTTGAAATGTAAAGCATGAAACACAATGCATCCATCAACACATTTGACACAATGATTTAACGTGGAAACCCAATTTGAGAAAAATCACTAGTAACATGCTACTCCTTTTTCACTCTTCTAAAGTGATGCCCTATTAAAGGCCAACCCTATTAGAGATTACAATACACACTATTAAATGTGACCCTGTTAAGGGATTTTAGTCACCCTACTAAAAGTGAGCCTTGTTAGAGGACTTTAGATCATTCACTTGGAATGCCACCCTGTTAGAGGATTTTCCAATGACTATTAAGTCAACCTTAGTCCAAAGGATTTACTCTAGGATGATAAAATTGTTAGAAAGTAATAGTAGAAATTTGATTTGATAAAACCTTACTTGTAGATTATAGATCTCTATTTAGTCCTCAACTCTTCTTGGCTTCCAATCTTTGCAGCTCTAACAGTTTGTTCACCCTTCAAGCATTCATCCTCTTAAGCCTTCTTGCCTAGTATGTCATTAAAGAATGCTTCACTTGGGTTACTTGATGAAGAAAAACTCCTTTCCTTCTCCTTATCATATTTTTGCATCAAACTCTCTAACTCTTTGCTTCATGACCAAACATTCCTATATACAGGAAATTAAAAAAATTTCCTACTCATTATCCATCATCAAAATTAGGGTTTTAAATGGATTAGGTAGGACACAATGTATCTACCCCATATCTTCTCTTTTCTAGAAACTTCTCTTAGAATCCATTTAAATTCAACTTCAAAACTATTTACATAAGATTCTGTGCCACCAGCTCATCAATCTTATCTTCCTCCTAATTCACAAGTTCCAAGAAAATAAACTTGTCAGCTTTTATTTGGTGAATCTTTGATCTTTGTCATAATGTAGCAACTCAGCATTATCAATATTCTGATGCTCAACACACACTGCATTACTCGATATCAATTGTAAAATCACTCAGCATCAACTGGATTTTATTGGTGCTCAACATCAATTGAAAATTACTTGGCATCTACTAACTTACTCGGCATTCACTAGAATTTTCTTTCACTCAGCTCCGACTAACTATTTTCTCTACTTGAACTAACTTTTCTTGGCACCTACTATCCACTTGTTTAAGCTTCTCAAATGAACTTTGTTTAACTTTAATCTTTTAAACTTTCTAAGTGTAGCTAGTCATTTTGTAACCTCAAGTAGATCATCAATACATTATGTTATCACTATCTTAACTAATTATTGTACTTCATTACATAATCATAACTCAACCTTTCCTCTAGGTACTTTTGTTACATCTTGTTGATCAAATTCTCCTCATCAATCAACTAAGTGATAGTACTTGAAACATATAAGCAATTGTCTTACCAACATGTAGTAGGTTTGAAACTGATGAAAAAACAATGATTGAAACATAATGTCTTCTTTAGTAATCTTTCTAATCAAATGATCTTTTCAATCAGATATGAAAAATCCCCCTCTTTGGAATTAGTGGCAAACCAAACTGATCAACCAGTCAAACAAATGATGAACATCGTGTTCCATCAAACTGACTAGGTTAAAATATTAAGACAATACCAAAAAGAAAACTTGTATTTGAAATTTATCCCTCTATCAGTAGCTTCCATCATCTAATTAGGTTACAAAATATAACTCCATCTAAGTTCCTTCTATATCTTTTCTCTTCTTTCATATTAAATTGATTAGTAGAATATCTCCTTCTTTTTGTTCTGATCCTTCCTCTAATTGCTTGTTGCTTTCTCCCTTTTTCTTTCTTTTGATCTTCAGATCTTTTGATGATATATTCTCTCCATTGTTCCTCTTGCACTTGATCAGTTTATTGTACTTTCTCCTTCTTTGAAAACAATGCCAAAGACATATACTCAACACATGGCATCTTTGATATATGTAGTTATAGGCTTTTCAAGGTTCTGTAATGTTCTCCCTCTGTCACCTTGCTTGTGACTAATTTGTAATTCTAGTTATGTAATTACCTTAGGAAATTCTTAAAGTAAGATCTACTCCATCAATTTATATGAAATGAATGTCAGCTTGTTTGATTTAGGGCACTCCCTCTTTCTTTTACATAGCCTTTGATAGGGGTATCATCCCTAGTTTACTTCTCATATACTCATAAGTATCCTTAGGCAATGCTTTTGTGAAGATTTTAGTAATTTTCAACTTTTTGTTAATATATACCATCTTTACCTCTTAATCTTGAACCAATTCCCTTACATAATGATACTTGAATGCAATGTGCTTTGTCTTTGTATGCATCAGAAGATTCTTTGATATATTGATAACACTTTTATTATCACAATAAAGTATTACAAGTTCTGTGATTTCTTCATTCATTCCCTTAAGTAGTTGTTTGATCCATACAATGTTTGTGTAGTTAATAGCAGTATAAACATACTCTACTTCAGCAGTAGATTAGGAAGTACAACTCTACTTCTTGCTAGTCCATGTAACGAGTCTTTTGCCTAAGGAGAATGCTCCTCCACTGGTGCTCTTTCTATCATCAATATTTCCAGCCCAATTAGCATGTAGGCTCTCAATTTAAACTTTTAATTCTTATTATAGTATACACCAAAATCTTTTGTTCCTTTCAAGTATCTCATTATCTTTTTCACAGCCATCAAGTGATTCTCTCTAGGATCCGCAGAGAATCTTGCAACTATCCCCATAGCTAATGCAATATCAGGTCTGTTGTGTACTATATATTGCAATTTTACAATCATGGATCTGTATAATGTTTGATTTACCTTAGCTAAATCATCATTCTTTGATAGCTTGAGTGTTATCACCATAGGTGTACTTACTAGTTTGGAATCCTCTAGTCCAAATATCTTCAATATCTTTTTGACATATTCTGGCTGAGTGATATATACACCATATTTCATCTTATATACTTATAATCTCACAAAGAATTTGATCTCAACAAAAATTGACATTTCAAATTCTTGCTTCATCTGATTTGCAAAATCCTTACACAAAGCATCTTGTCCTCCAAATACGATATCATCAAAAAATAAATTTAGATAATAGTATACCTTTTTCTTTATCTATCTTCATGTACAAATTATTCTTATCATCTATCCTTTCAAATTCAATTTTAATAAGATAAGTCTAAAGTGTCTCATACCATGCTCTTGGTGCTTATTTCAATCCATATAGGGGTTTGCGTAGTCTACATACCATGTTCTTATTATTTTTATCAACAAAACCTTCTAGTTGTTCTATGTAGACTTCTTCTAGTATGACATTCAGAAATGTAGACTTGACATCCATCTAATAAACTTTGAAATCTTTGTATGTAGCATAAGCAAGTAGAATTCTCACTTCTTCCATTCTTGCAATAGGGGAAAATATTTCACCATAGTGAATTCCTTCTTCTTGTGCATACCCTTTGCAAACTAGTCTTGCTTTGTTTCTTATCACTTCACCATCTTGATCTAACTTATTTTTGAATACTCATTTTGTGCCAATCACATTCTTATCTTCTAGTCTAGGAACTAGACTCCAAGTCTTGTTCTTTTCCATTTGCTGAATTTTTTCTTCCATAGCCTTGTACCAGTCATCTTCCAATGCTTCTTTCACTATCTTTAGTTCCTTCATGCTTAACAAACATGATTCACTTCTCAGTCTATATCTTTGTCATTGGTCTCACATCTTTGTTTCCAATGATTTGATGTGTAGGATGATGTCTTGTGACATATTTGGATAGTCTAGGTTCAATTCTTGTAACTATAGTTTTGTCTCTCAGCTTTAGTGTCACTATGTACATCTCTTTCATGTGTGTTAATTTTAGTGTTAGATTGTTCATTTTCTTCATTCTACAACTCAACATTCACAAGTTGTGACTCGATAGTTATTGAGACTTGTTGTTGGTTCGTAGCATGATTTGTAACATCTTCTTTAGCAGGCATTCCTTCATAATAGCATATAAATGATTTGTATTCTTCTAGTTCCTTTGTAGGTTTAGCATCATGTACTTCTGTAAACTCATCAAAACTCACATTTGCACTTTCTACAATTTTGTTAGTGTTATTATTTAAACACTTATAAGCTTTACTTCTTGTGGAGTAACCAAGGAATATACTTTCTTTTCTTTTTGCATCAAACTTTTCACTCCTAACATCTTTAAGAATATAGCATTTGCTTCCAAATACCTTAAACTATTTCACATTAGGTGGATATCCATACCATAGTTCAAAAAGTGTTGAATGAGTACCTTTCTTGACTTGCACATGGTGAAAGGTATATACAATAGTACTTATAGCTTCTCGCTAGTATTTTAGAGCAACATTATTCTCCATCATGAGTGCTTTGGCATAGTCCATTATAGATCTATTTCTTCTTTTAGAAATTCCATTTTGTGGAGAGGTCCTAGGTGCAAATGTTTGTCTTTTGAGTCCTCTACATTATAGAATATCTCAAACTCATTTGAAGTGAATTCTCCTCCTCTTTTTGATCTCAAGCATTTTAGACTTTTACCTATTTATTTTTCAACTGTTACCAAGTACTAGTTAAACATTTGAAAAACATTTGATTTTTGTTTAAAAACATGACTGTCATCATCCTAGAGTAATTATCAACAAATAGCATTACATACTTATCTCCTTTGTAGCTTTGCACTTCAATAGGTCCACATAAGTCAATATGAACAATTTCAAGTATTTCCTTAGAGGTATAAGCTTTACTTTTAAAGCATGACTTTGTCATCTTGCCTAGCTAACATTGTTTGCATATTATATTGTCTAGTTTCTTCAACTTAGGCAAACCTCTAACTCTTTTCATATTACTAATACTAATCAGATTATCAAAATTAACATGACATAATATCTTGTGCCAAAGCCATACATCATCAAATTTTGCAATAAGATAAGTAGCATCTTTTATATCCAAATACAACATATTACTTCTAGTTTGATCATCTTTTCTAATCAAGTTTCCATTTGTGTCATATATCTTGGCAGATTTATTTTCAAACTCAACTTTGCATCCTAAATTGTTCAATTGTGACACTCTTAACAAGTTATAATTAAATCCTTCAACATAATAATCATTGTCACATGAAATTTTGTCTATGAGTTTGATAGACCCTTTTCCTTTTTATCAAACATGGTGCATCACTATCAAATCTTATACTATTTCCATCATAATCGGTTAAGGCAATGAACTTACTTTTATCTCTATTCATATGATGTGAGCATCCACTATCAATGATCCATTTGTTATTCTTGTTCACACAAGTCAGAAGTGAAATCGCCTCATCATCATAGGATTCATCATTCATTGCAACATATACCACTTCATCATCATTTTCATCAGAGTCATGTTCATTAGCAATGTAGCATGACTTCTTGCCTTTGTCTCTATAGTCTCTTCCATCATCTTCTCTTATGTTTTTATGCTTGTTTCCTTCTCTGTAGTTCTTCTTCTATGTACATCTTGTAGCAATATGACCAAATTCATTGTAATTGAAACAAATGATAGGTAACTTACCTTTGAACTTTCCTTTTTCTCTGTGAAATCTTCTAGCTAAAAATGCTTCCATTTGTTCAATGTATTCCTCATCTATGTTATTATCCCTAGATGCATACTTTATCTTTCTTTTCTTCTTCTTCTACTTTACTTCCTCAAAATCCTTCAATAACAAATTTTCTTTGAAAGTTGATTCAATACTCTTTGGTATGTAGTTGTCAAAATTAGATAGCTCAAAAGTAGTGAGTCTTCCTACTAGACCTTCAAGGGTTAGATCATTTCCTAGTATACATCTTAACTCTTGGATTGCAGATACTCTAATGGCATACACAAGAAACAATGTCCTCAAGACTTTGCTTAGCACAGTATCATCATTTATTTTACCAGTAGCACCTTTTACTGCACTAACAACTTCTTTTATTCTAGCAACATATTGAGCAATATTCTCACCTTCTTCCATTCTCATATCATAAAACTTACCTTTGAGACTCTTTGAATTGGCTCTTTGAACATTTTTATCTCCTCCATAGATGGTGTCTAGGGAATCCCACATCTTCTTTGCACTATTAAGGCCTTTGATATCATCAAATTCAGCATAGCTTAGGGCAGAGGCAATCTCCAACATCACTTGATTGTGTTCTTTCTTTTTCTTCATATACTCAATTTTTAGGGCTCCTGTTGGATCAACATGCTCTACTAAAATGCAAGATTGTGCATAATCTTGAAGTCCTCCAAGGTGTAGCTTCATCAAAATTTTCCATGCAGGAAAGTTATCTCTATTGAGCTTGGGTACCTCTCTTTTTGACATCTCAATCTTTTTGCTTCTAGTACCTTAAAATTAATCCTCTTAAGTAGATGGCTTTAATACCAATTGTTGGAATTATTTTAGAATAACTAACAGGACAGGTGAATTAGTTATTCAAGGTCTAGATGTACAAATAAAACTATTCACAATTTAGTGAACCCATAAAACATTCTTAACTATGCATGCATTCATTGTGTGTCAACTAAAACTTTTATGTTACTATCTAATCAACTTGTTGTAATGTAAAGCATGAAACACAACACATTTGACACAATGATTTAACGTGGAAACCCAATTTGAGAAAAACCACTAGTAACATGCTACTCCTTTTTCACTCTTCTGAAGTGATGCCCTATTAAAGGTTACAATACAAACTATTAAATGTGACCCTATTAAGGAATTTTAGTCACCCTACTAAAAGTGAGCCTTGTTAGAGGACTTTAGGTCATTCATTTGGAATACCACCCTATTAAAGGATTTTTCAATGACTATTAAGTCAACCTTACTCCAAAGGATTTACTCTAGGCTGATACAATTGTTAGAAAGTAACAATAGAGCTTTTATCTTATACAACTTACAACCTTACTTGTAGATTATAGATCTCTATTTAGTCCTCAACTCTTCTTGACTTCTAATCTTTGTAGCTCTGATAGCTTGTTTACCCTTCAAGCCTCTTAAGCCTTCTTGCTCAATATGTCATTGCAAACATCTTCACTTGGGTCACTTGATGAAGCAAAACCCGTTTCCTTCTCTTTATTAGATTTTTGCATAAAAAATATCTAACTCTTTGCTTCATGATTAGACATCCCTATATACAAGAAATTTGAACATTTTCCTACTCATTATCCATCATCAAAATTAGGGTTTTTGATGGATTAGGTAGGATACAATGTATCTAACCATATCTTAACTTTTCTAGAAACTTCTCTTAGAATCCATTTGAATTCATCTTCAACATTGTTTACATAAGATTTTGTGCCACTAGCTCATCAATCCTATCTTTCTCCTGATTCAAAAGTTCCAAGAAAAAAAACTTGTTGGCTCTTATTTGGAAAATCTTTGATCTTTTTCATAATGTAGCAGCTCAACATTATCAATCTTTTAATGCTTGACACATACTACATTACTTGGCATCAACTGTAAAATCACTCGACATCAACTGGATTTTACTAGTGCTCAGCATTAACTAAAAATTACTCAACATCTACTAACTTGCTCAACATCCACTAGAATTTTCTTTCACTCGGCTCCAACTAACTTTTTTCTTGTCTTGAACTAACTTTGCTCAACACCTACTATCCACTTGGTCAAGCTTGGCAAATGAACTTTGTTTAACTTTATTATTCTAAACTTTATAAGTGTAGCTAGTCATTTTGTAACCTCAAGTAGATCATCAATGCATTTTTTATCAATGTCTTGACTGATTCTTACACTTCATTACATAATCATAAAAAAACCTTTCCTCTAGGTACTCTTGTTACATCTTGATGATCAAATTCTCCTCATCAATCAACTAAGTGATAGTACTTGAAACATATAAGAAATTGTCTTACCAACATGTAGTAGGTTTGACATTAGTGAAAAAACAATGATTGAAACACACAGCCTTCTTTAGAAATTTTTCTAATCAAATGATCTTTTCATTTAGATATCAATAATCTCCCTCTTTGGCATTGATGGCAAACCAAACTGATCAACTAGTCAAACAAATGATGAACATCTTGTTCCATCAAACTAACTAGGTTAAAATAGTAAGGCAATACAAAAAAAAAAAATCTTGTATTTGAAATTTCTCCCTCTATCAATAGCTTCCATCTTCTAATTTGGTTACAGAATATAACTCCCTCTGAGTTCCTTCTATATCTTTTCTCTTCTTTCATATTGAATTGATCAGTAGAATATCTCCTTTTTGTTCTGATCCTTCCTCTGATTGCTTTCTACCTTCTCCCTCTTTCTTTCTTTTTATCTTTAGATCTTTTGATATTTTGGTATTGGTTCATACTGACCTTTATGGACCTATTGGAGTGAAAAGATACTATGGAGATAAATATTTTATTCTATTTATTGATGACTACTCTAGAATGATGACTGTAATATTTCTTAAAGAAAAATATGAAACCTTTCAGTTGTTTGAGTGGTATTTGGCTAGAGTTGAAAAGGAAATAGGTAAGAGTCTGAAGTGATTGAGATCTAATAGAGGAGGAGAGTTTATACCTAATGAATTTAACATATTTTGTAATGATAAAGGAATCAAAAGGAAGTTGTCAGTTCTTAGGATCCCTCCCCAAAATGGAATAGTTGAAAGGAGAAATAGATCAATCATGGATTGTGCTAGAACATTGATGATGGAGAAGAATGTATCATAGAAATACTAGAGAGAAGTTGTAAGTAGAGAATTCTATACCTTGAATCAAGTACAAGTAAAGAAAGGTACAAAATATCACACCTTTTGAATTATGGTATGGGTATGCACCTAATGTGAAATATTTTAAAGTTTTTGGAAGAAAGTGTTACACACTAAAGGAAAATAGGAATGGAGAACTTGATGCTAAAAGTGATGAAGGCATAGCCCTAGGATATTCCACTAAGATCAAGGCTTACAAGTGTTTAAATTCTAATGCTAAGAAAGTTTTGGAAAGTGCAAATGTGAAAGTTGATGAATATGCAAAAAATAATGTAGCTAAATGTAAGACAGAATATGAATATTATAGCACATTCATAAATGTGAATAAAGGTGTTTCCTGCACCTTACCTGAGGAAGATAATAATGCTACTAAGAAACAGTAAATAGTAGATGTTGAGTTACAATGGTAGGCTTTGAGAAATAGACTATAGGTGTTGAGCATCAGCAAGATGATGCTAAGATACATAAAGAATATTTTGAACATCAGGAAGCTATTACTAAGCATCCAAAACCAGAAGCAAAGATAGCAAATGAACTTGAAATCAATTTTTAAGATGAACTTTTACAAGAAGAAAGAAGAAAGAAGAAAGAAACCTACACTAGAAAAATATCTGAGAAGACACCATACACAAGAAAAAAATATTAGAAATAAAGACTCCAGAGGTATGGAAAGGAAAAGATTTAGAAGTGATACATGTTTACTTTCTGATATTGAGTCTAAATCGGTAAAAGATGCTTTGGATAATGAAGATTGGATTCAAGAAATGAATGAATAAATTGAAACAAATTGAGAAGAACAAAACATGGTCACTAATACCTAGACCTAAGGACAAGAATATTATTGGAACAAAGTAGGTATTCAAGAACAAGTTGAATTAGAAAGGATAAGTCACAAGAAACAAACCTAGATTGGTGTGCAAAGGATATGCACAAGAAGAAGGTATTAATTACAAGGATACATTTACCCTAGTCACAAGATTGGAAGGAATTAGGACACTACTTGCATATTCTTCTTACAAAGGATTTAAATTTTACCAAATTGATGTCAAATATAAATTTCTAAATAGAATACTAGAAGAATAAGTTTACATTGAATAGATAGAAGGACTTTTTACCCCAGAGAAAAAAATTTAAAAATATGGTATTTAAACTACACAAAGCACTATATGGATTAAAACAAGTTCCTACAGCATGCTATGAAAGGCTACACAATTATTTGGGAAATATTGGATTTGCAAGAACTAATGATAATAGGTATCTATACTTGAAGACTGAAGGTGGTAAAGGGATACTACTGGCTAAAATATTTGTTGTTGATATCATATTTGGAAGAAAATATGCATTATGAAAATCATTTATAGATACAATATAGAAGGAATTTGAAATTTCTATGCTTGGTGAAATAAAATTCTTTATTGGTTTACAAGTATATTAGATGAAGCAAGGTATCTACATTACTCAATCAAAATACATCAAGGAGATACTATAAAAAATTGGGATGGAATGGCTTAGGACCATATAGCACAACTATGACTACAAGACATAAGCTATCTAAGATTGATGATTCTACTAATGTGAACTAGACATTATATAGATCAATGATTGGGAAACTACAATATGTTCTAGCACACCTGATATTGCATTAGCAGTTGGAATTGTTGCAAGATGTTTTCCAGATCCTTAAGGAAGATCACATAATGATAGTGAAAAGAATATTGATATATCTAAAAGGAATATAAGATAGTGGTCTATATTACAAGAAGAATGACAAGTTTTAACTAAAAGTGTACATAGATGTTGATTGGGCAAGCAATATTGATGACAAAAAAGTACAAGTGGTGGAGCTTTCTTTTTAGGAAAGTGACTAGTCTCATGGACAAGCAATAAATAGAATTGCATTTCATAGTCAACAACTGAAGTTCAATATGTGGTAGTAATAGTAAACTATTTAAGCTTTGTGTGTATCAATCAGTTGTTAAAAGGAATGAAGGAAGAGATCATTGATCTTGTTGTTATCAATTCTGAAAACACAAGTGTTTTATATCATCAAAATATGTGATGTGCACAAAGACCAAGTGTATTTCTATCAAGTATCATTAATTGAGAGAGTTAGTTCAAGAGAAAGAAGTGAGATTGGAGTATGTGAACACTAAGGAATAAATAGTTGATATTTTCACTAAGGCTTAAATTAAGGATGCACATGAGTATCTAAGAGATAAATTAGGGGTAATTCTCCTAGCTAAGGATCTTGGAAATGATTGAAAAGATCATGAATGAAGAATGATGAAACTGGTAAAGAATGTTTTCAATCATTATTTTTTCATTGATGTCAAACTTGCTACTTCTAGGAATGACAATTGCTTAAGTGATCCAAATACTATCAATTAGCTGATTGACAAGGAGGAGGCAATCAATAAGATGTAACTAGAGCACCTAGAGAAAGGTTGAAGTTATGATGTTGTAATGAAGTATAAGGATTAGCTAAGCCATTGGTGAAATAGTGTATTGATGACATACCCTAAGACATAGGGAATGGACACACTAAGACACATCAAAGATGCAAGGTTTAACTAAGTCATTTGTAAGGTGTCAATCAAGCTAGTTAAAGCTGAGCAAGATCAACTGCAGTGTGAGCTAAGCAATCTTTCAGGTGCTGAGTAACATAGAAGATGTCGAGCATCAATAAATGTAGTAGAAGCTGAGTAATGGGTAAAAGCACAAACTTATGTCACCTTTTATAAAGAAACGTGATATCAAAATGTGATAGTTCAACATTAATGACAAAAAAATGGTATTTGTGTTTAAAATATGAAGATGATGTAAACTGATGAAATGTGTAGAATTGTATGAATTTTATGCCTATAATTTTTATTTTTATTTTTACTAGGAATTTATTCATTTTATTTTATTTTGAAGTCCCTTTTTTAACTATAAAAAATATAGGGTGTAATTCCTGTCAAACAAGTATGTGCAAATCATCTTTTTTTGTTCTGATTTGAAAATATTTTATAGATGACATGTATAGCTAGTGAAAAAAAAAAAAGAAATAATTATTTTTGATGTATATTTTCTTTGTTATAAATACTCAAGTTCAACCTTGTCAGAATCCAACAATTTTTTCCTCCCATCAAAACTTCCCTATCTGATGTAGGAGCATCTAGAGGTATAAGGGCAATCCTGTGTCACCCAAAAAAAATGTACTTAGACTTAGTTTCTATTTCATGTGTTTTCATTTTTGGATACCCATTTGGGTCAAATAAAGGTTCCAACTCTCACAATTCCACTATCAGTGTTCTAGGTTAGAGTATTTGAACACCTTGTGATACGTGTAAATGCTAAAAAAATAGGAGTGTGTAATTGAGCCATAATTTTGGTAAATTAGAGGGTGTAAATTGGTTGGATAAATGTAATTATAATTTAGAGCATTCCAGAAAAATAATCAAGTCAAAAGGCCCCACAGTTAGAAAGTTATCATAGTTTTTCAATTTTTGAAGATCTCTTAAGAATGCTTCAAAGTCAGTTAGGGGCACTAAATGACCTTGAACAGGGCCAAAAAATTGGGGATGAGTGAAGCTAGTCCATAGAGCTATAGAGCATTTTGAGAGCTTTCCAAAAATGTAAATAGTTCGTCAATCGAATCTACAGTTCAAAAGTTATGCCTCCCGAAAGTTCGGTTACCATTTCTAGATTCTTCTAATTTTGTGCCAACTTCTAATGTGACTTTTGGAGCTTTCTATTTGGTCAGTGGATGCCAACTAGCACTTTCTACAATGTATTTCTAACCCTTAACCCTTTAGGGTCTATTTAAGAATATTTTTGGCATTGTAAAAGGCAGTTCAAAGTGGAGTTTGGGAGAAGAAATTATCTCCAATTTCATGCTATTGTAAGCCCATAGGGCATGTTTTGGAGTCTGTTTCTCTGCACTAAGTGTACTAGCATATTTTTATAGTTAATAAAATTTTTCCTTTCTTGTGTGTTCATTCTGTGCTTGGATTGTGTCCCCATCACTATCAAATCTATACCTTCTTGAAAAAAAATTACATATTCATGAAGAGGATTCTCTCCTCTAGTGATAAATATAATTTTTATTTATTTTTATATGATTTACTATTTTTTTTCATTTTTTGAGAGAGCATCTTTTGAAATGTTGAAATATTGACTTATAATATTTTGAGATTATAACATATTATAACTAATCAAAACACTCAAAATTTTATATAATGATGATATTGAATCTAAGATCTATAAAAGGGTATTTTTAGTTTTTGAAAAAAATTGAGTTTTGATAGAAAAATGAGATTTGACCAAAATAGGTTTTTGTATCACAAATGGTGACACAGATCTATGCTTTTACCCTAACATAGAAGGCGTCGAGCATCAGTAAATGTAGTAGAAGCTAAGTAACGCAAAAGGTGGCGAGCATTAGTAAACCAATGATGTTGAGTTGCTGCATTATTGATAAGACAAGAAGATTTGCTAGATTAGTAATGATAAGTTTGTTACATTGAATTTTGTGAATTAGTTGGATGATAAGAATGATGAGTAGATGTCACAAAATTTCATGTAAACCATGCAAACCAATTTTGAGCGAATACGATGGACTTATCATGAAGTTTCTAGAAGAAATAATTTGGAGGGAAAACAATATCGTTCTCTCAGATCAAATCAAATTGATGAGTGAGAAGATTTGAGCAGGAAATGAAGAATAGAACTTCTTTATAAGGAGTTATAGGTCAAAGATCATAAGTGTGTGAGTGGGTTGGTCATAAGTGTGGTCGTGCGAATAAGCCAAGAGAAGGCTAGTGTGAAGTGTCAAAAGGAGAACACAGTGAGGAGTAAGTACAGAGGATTAAGACTCTAAGTTAATCAAGTGACCATAGAGTGCATTGGCATAATGAGTGGAAGAACTCAAGGAGATAGATCTTGAAGGGTGAACAAGCTATCAACACTACAAGGAAGAAAAGCCAAGCAAAGAAAAGAACTGAAGAGTGATCTAAAATCTGCAAGGTTAGAGTTGCTATCTTTATCAGGTCAAAACCTTTCTAATACTTTCTTACCATTGTATTAGATATTGAAATCCTACATTGCTAGGTTAGCTTAATAGCTAGGTGGATAAGCATTAGGAAAAGGATAGAAGATCCCTAGGAGAAGGATAAGAGAAGGATAGGAGATCCTTAGAGAGGGATAAAAGATTCTTTTGAGAAGGTGACTGTAAATCCCATGGACTTGGGTGGGCCTAATAGCTCTATGTAAATCCCTTAATAGGGTGGAATTCTAAGTTGAATTTTCATAAGTCCTCTAACACGGCACACTCCTAACAGGGTGTAGAAATCCTTTAATAGGGTCACATCTGATAGTGTGTAAAGCCTTTAACAGGGCATACCTTTAATAGGGAAAACCATCAGAAGTGGTTGAAATCTATTGCATAGTAATTTTGTGGGTATCATCCCCACCCTAGCTTTACCTTCTTATTCTTGGAGGGTTTTTGGGTCACCAAAATCCTTTGTGTTACGTGGTGATGCATGTTTAATTTTCATGATTGTTTAATGCATGATAATTTCAATTATATTCCATTAAGGATTTAACAAGAAAGTTAAAAGGCTAGAAAGAAAAAATTGTATTGGACATTATTGGACCTTGAATAACTAATTCAACCCCCCTGTTAGTTTTTCTAAAAGAATTCTAACAATTGGTATCAAAGCCCACTGCTAATTTGTTTCAAGGTACTAGCAGCAGGAAGATCAAGATGTCCAAGAAAGAAGTTCCCAAGCTAAACAAAGACAACGTTTTTGCATGGAAAAGTTTGATGAAGTTGCACCTTGGATCAATAGGTGACTATGCACAGACCTCAATCACAGTTGATCATGTAGACCCTGCAGGACCCCTCATTGCAGATGACATGAACAAGAAGAAGGAGCACAATCAAGTGATGTTAGAGATTGCTTTAGCACTAAGCTATGCCGAGTATGATGACATAAAAGAATGTGGTACTTCACATCAGATGTGGAAAAAATTCCAAAAGAGAGAGCCTAAGAGGAAAGTTTGATGACATGAAAATGGAAGGAGAGAATGCTACTCAATACAGTTCAAGAATGAAAGAAGTGGTAAGTGCCATAAGAAGCCTAGAAGGACAGTTATCAGAAAAAATAGCATGTAGCAAATACTTGAGAACTTTGCTTCCTATCTATGCTATAAGAGTATTGACCATCCAAGAGCTAAGGTGTGTACCAGGAAACACATTGTCATTTGAATGAATAGTTGGAAGACTCACTACCTTTGAGCTATCCAACTTTGACAACTACAAGCCAGAAAAATTTGAATCTACATTCAAAGCCAAGATGACAATAAAAGACAGTGAGGAGGTGCAAACAAAGAAAAAGAGTGGAAAAGGAAAGTATGTATCTAGTGATAGTAGCATTGATGAAAATGATGTAGACCAATTGGATGCATTACTAGCAAGAAGATTTCATAAAGGAAGAGAAAAATTCAGAGGTAAGCTGCCAATTATTTGTTTCACTTGTAATGAAGTTGGTCACATTGTAGCTAGATGCACACAAAATAAAAATTACAAGGATGGAGGCAACCTAAAGAACAAGAAAGAGGACAACAAGGACTACAGAGGTAAAGGCAAAAGATGCTACATTGTTGAAGAAGAATCTGTCGAGAATGATGATGAAGTAGTCTACGTGGCTATGAAAGATGAATCAAATGAAGATGAAGCAACTTCCTTGGTAACCTGCATGAACATGAATAACAAATGGATCATAGACAATAGATGCTCTCATCACACGATTGGAGACAAAAATAAGTTCATTACCTTTATTCAATATGAACGAAATAGTGTTAGATTTGGTAACAATGCACCATGTCAGATCAAAGGTAAAGGTAGTATCAAGCTTACTGAAAAGATATCATGTGATAATTCATACTATGTTGAAGGCCTAAATTATAACTTGTTAAGTGTCTCACAGTTAGACAACATAGGATGCAAGGTTGAATTTGAAAATGGAGTTGCCAAGATCTATGTTTCTCAAGGAATTCTAATAGGAAAAGGTGACCAGACTAGGAGTAATTTGTTCTACCTAGACATGGAAAATGCTTCTTGTCTCATTGTTCAAATTGATGATGTATGGTTATGGCACAAAAGGCTATGTCATGTAAATTTTGAAAATCTGATAAGTATCAACAAAATGAAGAAAGTCAGAGGTTTGCCAAAGTTGAAGAAGCCTGATAACACCATGTGTAAACAATGCTAACTAGGGAAGATGACCAAGTCAACTTTCAAAAGAAAGGCTTATACTTCTAATGAAGTATTAGAGCTAGTTCATACTGACTTGCGTGGTCCTATTGAAGTAAAAATCTACAAAGGTGATAGATACATGATGTTATTTGTGGATGACTATTCAAGGATAATGACAATCATGTTCCTAAAACAAAAATCAAATATGTCCCAAATGTTCAAATGGTACTTGGCTAGAGTTGAGAAAGAGACTAGGAAGAGCATAAAATGTCTCAGATCTAATAGAGGAGGTGAATTCACATGAAGAGAATTTGAAGAATTCTACAATGAAAGAGGAATCAAAAAGTAGACATCAGCACCTAAGACTCCACCTCAGAATGGTATAGTAGAAAGAAGGAATAGATCAATCATTGACTATGCCAAGACCTTAATGATGGAGAAAAATGTTGCACTCAAGTTTTGGATAGAAGCTATAAGTACTACAATCTACACACTCAACAGAGTTCAAGTCAAGAAAGGTACAAATGCAACACCTTTTGAATTATGGTATGGCCATTTTCCTAATGTAAAACATTTCAAAATATTTGGATGCAAATGCTATATATATAAAGAGTCTAGAAATGGAAATTTTGATGCAAAGAGCGAGGAAGGCACATTTCTTGGTTATTCTACTAGAAGCAAAGCTTATAAGTGCTTGAATGTTAACACTAACAAAGTAGTAGAAAGCATAGATGTGAAATTTGATGAGCTTGCAGAAGTTCAAAGTGTTGAGAACACCAAGAAAGTGGAAGAATAAAAGACTTTTGTATACTTTTATGAAGGTATACTAATAGTGGTGAAGTTGCAACTCACAATGACAATCAGCAACAAAATCCAGTATCTATCGAGTCATAGACAATGAATGCCAAGTAGCAGACACATTTATAAGTTGAGTCGTAGAATACAGAGAATGTTTATTCAAATTTTGAGAACTATCAACATGAAGGAAATGAAAAAATATCTGATGAAAATATACATGAAGATTCAGATTCTAAAAGAGACAACATGCAAACAAGGAAAGAACCAGTATTGGAAAAGTATGTAAGAAGACATCATCTTGCAAATCAAATTATTGGAAACAAAGAGGCAGGAACAATGACAAGGAATAGACTTAGAATTGAGACATGTCTGCTTAGCAAAATGGAACCAAAAATAGTAAGGAAAGCCATGAAAGATGATGACTGGTACAATGCTATGAAAGAAGAAATAGAAAAAACTGAAAAGAACAAGACATGGACCTTAGTCTCAAGACCAGCTGACAACAATGTAATTG
Source organism: Cupressus sempervirens (assembly GCA_028749045.1). Classification (NCBI taxonomy): domain Eukaryota; kingdom Viridiplantae; phylum Streptophyta; class Pinopsida; order Cupressales; family Cupressaceae; genus Cupressus; species Cupressus sempervirens. The sequence continues at coordinate 450,027,284 of CM053793.1, forward strand.
GAACCAAGTGGGTGTTTAGAAACAAATTAGATGAGAATGGTGAAATCACAAGGAACAAGACAAGACTAGTCTATCAAGGGTATGCACAAGAAGGAATAGACTATGGAGAAAATTTTTCTCTAGTTGTCAGAATGGAAGGAGTAAGGACCTTACTAGCATATGTAGCCTTCAAAGGATTTAAAGTTTATCAAATGGATGTTAAGTTTGCATTTCTGAATGGTATACTTGAAGAGGAAGTCTACATAGAGAAACTAGAAGGATTTGTTGATGAAAATAACAAAAATAAGGTATGTAAATTGCATAAGGCTCTATATGGATTAAAGCAAGCCCCTAGAGCTTGGTATGAGAGACTTCACAAGTATCTAGTGAAAATAGGGTTTGAAAGAACTGATGATAACAACAACTTATACATCAAATTAGAAGAAGGTAAGGATGTCCTTGTATCTGAAATCTTGTGGATGACATAATTTTCGGAGGAAAGGAAGTGCTTTGCAAAAATTTTGCTGACAAAATGAAACATGAGTTTGAGATGTCTGTGTTTGGAGAAATCAAGTTCTTTGTTGGATTGCAAGTACATCAACTAAAACATGGTATATTTGTGACACAATCAAAGTACATCAAAGAGATACTCAAGATGTTTGGATTGGAAGACTCCAAACCTGTTAGCACACCAATGGCAATAGGACATAAGCTATCCAAAAATGATTAATCAGTTGAATTCAATCAAATAATGTATAGATCCATGATTGGAAAACTACAATATGTTGTACATAGTAGACTAGACATAGCATTAGCAATTGGAATAGTGGTTAGATTCTCTGCTAATCCTAGAGAAAACCATCTCATGGAAGTAAAAAGGATAATGAGGTATCTCAAAGGAACTGATGATTTTTTCCTATACTACAAAAAGAATGAGAAGTTTGAGCTCAATGCATACACAGACATAGATTGGGGAGGCAACATTGATGATAGGAAAAACACAAGTGGAGGAGCATTATTCTTAAGTAAAAGGCTGGTTACTTGGACTAGCAAGAAACAAACATGTACATCTCAGTCCATTGCAGAAGCAAAATATGTGGCAGAAACAATCAATTACACAAACATTGTGTGGCTCAAACATCTATTGAAAGGAATGGAAGAAGAGGTAACCAAACCTATGATACTGTATTGTGATAATACAAGTGTTCAAACATACCCAAGAATCTAGTAATGCATGCAAAAACCAAGCATATTGCAATCAAGTATCACTATGTCAGAGAATTGGTGGAAGAAAAACACGTAAAGATGGAGTACATTCACACAAAGGAACAAATTGCAAATATCTTCACCAAACCATTGCCCAAAGATACTTATGAATATCTTAGAGGCAAGTTGGTGGTAAAGCCCCTAACTCAAGCAGTCTAAAGTAGCAAAGAAGTTGCCCTGCATCAACAGGAGTAGATCATTGAAATATCAAAAGAATGATGCAGAGGATGACAACAAGAACAAAAATTCTAGCTCAGTCACAAGCATGGTGATAGAGGAAAAAGACATAAGATGCAAAGCTTACACCAAGCATGTTGAAGATGCTACACCTTTGGCAATTTATGTCAAAGAGGGAGATTTATGAGAAACTTATCAATAAAAGGTAAGAGGGAGATGTATGAGAGTGTATGAGATTAGTAGTAGACCAAAAAAAAAAAAAAAAAGAGAGATGAAAGAGGGAGAAGAAAAACAAAGGATTCAGTTTGTATCAGCAAAAGAGGGAGACATGATACAAAAAGGAAGATATGAAATGAACATGTAATGACAACAAGTTTTCTATTTGGTATATAATTTTGGTGGTAACTAAGTTGATCATCTCAATCAATTGATCAGTTTGGTTTGCCATCAATGCCAAAGAGGGAGATTGTTGGAAATGATTGAAAAGATCATGAATGAAGAATGATGGAACTAGTAAAGAATGTTTTCAATCATTTTTTTTCATTGATGTCAAACTTGCTACTTGCAGGAATGACAATTGCTTAAGTGATCCAAACACTATCAATTGGTTGATTGACAAGGAGGAGGCAATCAATAAGATGTAACTAGAACACCTAAAGAAAGGTTGAAGCTATGATGTTGTAATTAAGTATAAGGATCAGCTAAGCCATTGATGAAATAGTGTATTGATGCCATTCTCTAAGACATAGGGAATGGACACACTAAGACACATCAAAGGTGCAAGGTTTAACTAAATCATTCGTAAAGTGCCGAGAAAGCTAGTTAAAGCTGAACAAGTTCAACTTTAGTGTGAGCTGAGAAATCCTTCAAGTGTCGAGTGACACAAAAGGTGTTGAGCATCAATAAATGTAGTAGAAGCTGAGTAACACGGAAGGTGTCAAGCATCAGTAAACCAATGATGCCAAGTTGTTGCATTATTGATAAGACAAAAAGATTCACCAAATCAGTACTGATAAGTTTGTTACATTGAATTTTGTGAATTAGTTGGATGATAAGGATGATGAGTAGATGTCACAAAATTTCATGTAAACCATGCAAACTAGTTTTGAGTGAATACTGATGGACTTATCATGAATTTTTTGGAAGAAACAATTTGGAGGGAAAACAATATTGTTCTCTTAGATCAAATCAAATTGATGAGCAGGAAGATTTGAGTGGGAAATGAACAATATAACTTTCTTTATAAGGAGTTATAGGTCAGAGATCAGAAGTGTGTGAGTGGGTTGGTCATAAGTGTGGTCGTGTGAATAAGCCAAGAGAAGGCTAGTGTGAAGTGTGGTGAATCAAACATTAGTTTTAAGGGGAAATTAATTTCTATTGGCAAAATTTTTTTTGATAAAATCAAGGTGATTTTATCCCTTTTGATAGAATATGTATGTATGTATGTATGTATGTATATGTATGTATGTATGTATGTATATATATACATATATATATTGCATGAGGTAATTTTTCCTATTTATTAGAAAAATATATATATTGTATAAGGAAATTTTTCTTATCTATTGAAAAAGAATATATAATGCATTGTCAAATGTGCTAGAAAATTGCATGATCACTAAATGAATCAATGACTAGAAATTAATTGTATGTTTTTCAAATTAATTATTAGATTATCAAAATATTACACTCAGTATTAAATCAAAGAGTGATAAGAAAGTGAGGTTTCTATAGGATGATACATATGTGGAATGTCTTATTACATTTATGGAAGAGTGCAATCTAGTTGGAAAAATATTCTTTAAATTCAAGACATCCTGCTCAGTGGTTGTCATTATTAGAAATGAAGTTGGTTTTTGAAAATGGGACTTCATGTGGAAGAGGGATCATTGAATAAAAATACAAACCCTATTGTCAACCCAAATTTGACTATGGAGGAGGATGAGGAACAAAGTGATCTTACTATTGGGCTTATTATAGTTTCATAGGTTCTCTTTGCTAATCCTGGGGATGCCATAGAATACCTTGAAAATGAGCATGAAAAGGTAGACCTCCAAGAAATGTTCATCAAAATGGGCCTTGACTCTATTAATTTTGAAGAAAAAATTGCAAATGCATTGGAACAATGAAACTAGAACTTCAATGCTTTTAGGATCTTTTAAAGGATAAAAGAAGCATTACACAAAGTATCATAAGTTTAGTTAGGGTTTATTTTGTAAAACATATTATTGAAGAGTGTATGAATTTGAAATGTAATGGTTCAAATCTTGTCACTTTCCTTTTTGAGGGAAACCAAAACCATATTTGTGTGAACTATAATTTTATTTTCTAGTAAGTACTTATTGGTTAGTAGTAGTACAAAGTACATACTACACATGCTACATGTGAGCATGAATTGATGTTTGAAGTGATGGGTTTTTAGGAAATGTTTCAAATAACATGTCATATCTCCAACATGTGTGTGTAACCAATAACATCTATCTAAAAACTATTGTTTGATGATTATATAATAACAATTGAAGATTTATTTTGGGCCAAATGTCTTGAATGAAGCCTTAACCTTGTTCAAGTTTCTAGAATGGTGATAGGTTTCCTTCCACCATGTACTACTTGTAGTGGATAGTAAATTGATGGTGTGTCACTATCAGTGGCATTCTATCTTCCATCGGCTTTGCACACATTACAACTTTTTGAGCACAAACTTGCATTTATGTTGAAGATTTGCAAAGATTTTATCATTTAAACCAACTAAACTAGAAGCCAAATGGAAAAATGTGTAGGGACCATCACTCATCCACTTATCCTATTTATAGGTAATTGAGCTTCTTCTTTCATCATTTCTCATCTCATTTTTTGTAGTCAATAGTCTAGTATACTTGTAGTGTTTGTTAAATTCTAGTCTGATTTACTTGGTGTGGTAGACTGGTAGTCATTTCTCTATGGTCACTATTATGTAGTCATTGTTCTAGAGTTATTTATTTCTCAAATTATGATTCAAGATGGACACTCCAATTCACTTGACATACAAATTGGAAGAGGAACATAAGGTATTTTTAGGCAATGTCCCTAATGAAACCTCTTGTCAATTTTCAATGAGGTTTTTCACATTGTGCATTTTATTATTCATGCTACGAAAATGGTTCTAGGGCATGATTTTTTGGAGAATGAGAATAGGTATTGTGTCAACATGAAATTCACATAATATTTTCTAGCATCTATGCTCAACCTTAGAGAAAAAAGGGTCAACATTTTGTTGCTCTTGAGGAAAACTTTTAAAGTTGATTACCTAGGTAATGACATTGACATTGTTTCTCATGTAGTATTAGTGGTGGGGATCCCTTGGGCGGGTGAAATCCACAAGCTTCTGAAACCTAGCCAAAATATGGCGCTACAACCATTTCTATTGGGCCTAACTACTGGACAATCAAATCACCATAAGAAATAGGCATGAATTGGCTTGTATTTTCTCTTAAAATGGTATAATCTAGATGAACTAGCACAAGACAACCCATAGCTACAAGAATTCACAACTTTAGTCAAGTCCCATGATTTCTACAATGACTAGTACAGTACTAATAGGGTTTTCCCTTGTAGTCTATATTTTTTAATCAAATTACAATAATTGTAAATGCATCGCCCTAATATTTTAATTTTCAAGGAATATCAATGAAAGTTTTAGAGTTCTATATAAAATTGTATTTGATTGTCATGCTTACTTAAGCAATGTTTTGGCATTTTGAAAATATTCCATTAAATTGTTAAGAAATAGAATATAACATCTAACATTGAATTAAAATTAACATATTGAGGTTTAACATTTAATAATTAATTTAATTAATAAGTCACTCACTTCAGTGTTCAGTTTTAGTAGTACATAATAATAGAGTATGTGGAACAAAATCAATAGATACTTTTACAATCAAACTTAATTCTCCATTGGATGGGCTTCTTTTACAATCAAATTTAAAGTATCATTGAAATTTTATTTTATTTTGAAAAATAAAAATATTCTAATATATTTAAGAACTATGTTAGTAATATTATAAATGTGATGTCGTGAATACTATTGGATGAACAAATATCAATGGCTCCATATGTGCATAGCCAACTAGCTTTTCCAAATGCCCCAAAAAGAAGACACATTAAAAACATGTATCAAGTGTGAAATCACTATGTTCAGAGTAGCACCTTATATCAATGACTAGGAATGATTTTTGGGCAAATCTAGGGAACACTCAACCATTTTATAAATACACCTAGAAAGAAGACACATTTCAACTTTAGTCACTAATAACTAATAAATATGATATATAAGAACTTTATTTGGTCCTAAATTATAAAGAATAATTTAACTATAGTGTATTAGGTCCTTATTTATAGACTTATATTATAATATAATTATTGAAGTAGTTTTCTAAGTTCTAACATAATTGGTCAATATATTAAATATTTATAAACTACTTAATTTTTATACAAACACTTTGATTAGCATACCAACTTTTTTTTAATCATCATCAAAAGCATAAAAGAAGATAATTATTTTTAAATGTAAATGATTCAATTTGAAATTCAATGCACAAATACATAGATTCATATTTCTATTAATTTGTTATCAATGTCTTCTTATTCAATCACAAAATAATTTTTTTAAAAATAGAACACGAATAAGTTAAATTATTTCTTAAAATAAAATATAAAACATCTTTATTCAATTTATTTTTAGTTAGTAATATTTATCTTTAAGAAGTGTTAATATAATGTTTTTATTTATTGTATAACAATAATTAATGTATAATTATAATTTAATATGATGTTGCAAGTGTTAATATAATAAAGGGGATGCCCCAACTACTATTGGATGAGCAAGGATAAATGGTTCAAGATGTATTTTGAGCCGATTTGGGTAGCACTCAACTTGTTTGCCTAAATCACCCCAAAGAGAAGACATTTTGCATACATGTATCACATGTGACTATTCACTAACCATTTTGATGTTGACCATGGACCCATGGTAAATGTCATAGTGATATGAACCACTTGGTGATAGGGCATCATTTATGTTGTACAAAAAAAGAAACGAGCTAACCATCATTTGACCAACTTAGATCAATGAGTCAAATAAATTTTGGGTTGATTTTGACAATAGAAGACTTGTATTCCCATATGCCCCTGAAAGAGGACATGTGGCATACTTGACGTAACATCTATTAAGGCATTGACATCCTTTACACAATGTTCAATCAATAAAGATTGAATGGCCACAGTTTTATTTTTGGCCAATTTTGGCAAGCATGGTCTTGATTTCTCAAATGCCACAAAAATAAGATATGTGCCATACACATATTAGGTGAGAAAGAAGACATGTGGCATAGACATGGGCCTTTGTGTGGTGATGGTATGTGTAAAGAGGGACAGTCAATGCACCTACCACCATTGGAGCATCAAAGCTCGATGGCTCAAGATTTATTTTGAGCCAATTTTGGCTACCCTCATCTTTTTTCAAAATTTCCTCAAAAAAGAAGTCTTGGGGAAGAAATCACCAACTCTTCAAAAAATAGCAATTATTACTAGAGTTAATCCTAAATTATATTGTAACATAGTACATTTACCATTTCACAAATAATTAATACCATTTGTCCACTAAACAATGTATGTAATAATTAATATCAAACATATTCTCAACTCTATCAATTTTACAATTTGTAAAACTACCAATCTAAGATTCAGTAAAAGTATTGGAGCATCAAAAAGGGGTTATGAATCACAATTTGCAAGTTATAACATAGACCCAATCTTCCAAGATAGCTCACAATGTCATAGAAAATAGTTATCAATTTGAGTTTCAACTTTTTGGGTAAGATCCTAAACACATTTTTTACTGACGGTTTAGTAACTAGTATTGGTTGTAGAATTCAAGGTTTAATTTTTAATTTATCATGTATTATGAGCTTAAATTTTTTACTTTATAGGGGCTAGGTAACTTGCAAATTTAAATATTAGAAATATAATTTAGGGTTTAATGTTAATCACATCTGTAAATTGTAATTGGTATGTGTATAGTTCTATAATTTTTTTGATGATGACAAAAACATATAAGAGGTGTGGTACTAGAATTGCAACCCAAAATAAAATATAGTGGACCAGGAAACTATATTTTGACATGCAAAAAATGGTTAAAGTGTCAAGTTTTATTGATGAATTTTGCAATATTTGGGATATTATTATCTATGGAAAGTGTATTAAGGCATTTAGATATGCAATTGAAGATAAGTGGAATGATCTACAAAAGGATTCAAAATATATTAAATCGAACAACATGATAGGGTGCATTATAAATAAATTTGCAATATGGACTAAGGGAATTGCCTGCTTGGGGTTGCCTCAAGTATTCCCTTGTCTAAAATTTGTATTGGTTTTTTCCAAAAAAATGATGAAAACAAAAAGGAAATTATCAATAAAAATACATAGGATGTAATTTTGTTGATCACACAAAGTGAATTTGGTATACTATTGGACCTAGGATATGAAGCACAAAGCCCAACCTACATTGACTTGGAAAATTGTTAGAAACTTATGACAACTTAGGACTAGATAAAAAACATTACTATATTTCTATATTAGAGGGTTAGTAGATAGATTCAATTTGTCTTGTGATCATAAACCTCCTTATGAATTGGATATTATTTCATAATGGGTTCAAGATATTGTATCTCTATTATCATTGTGTTTCAATTTGGAAAGTAACAAGAAAGTGGGTGTCATCATTTTGGAAATGATTTTCAATATTCATTATCTAAAATTATAGCCAATAAGATATAATTATATTGGGAACATTGTACATCACATGCACAAACAATTGTTAACAATTAATATGTTGATTTCATTTTGGTTTTGACAAGGCAGTGACAAAAAACTTAACTCGTTACTTAATAGAACTCAGTATGTGTCAAGTAAGTAGTGTATGGTGAGTAATATATGCAATTAGTGCTGAGCACCAATATGTGTCAAGAAGATGATATATGTTGAGTCACTTAAGTGTTGACCATGTCATATATGCTGAGTCATTTAGATGCTAAGTAAAATAGTGGACGCTGAGTCATTTAAGAGCTGAGTTACAACATTAAGGATATAGTGGATGTCAAGCATCACAGATTTCAAGTGTCAAGTAAATAGTTTTTGTAAAAGTTATTTGTAATGGTACAAACTCCTATGTAAATCCTTTTTGGGCTGAATTAAGGATTATTTTATGATTCTACAAGATATATACAAAGGTATATTGAGAATCCCTATCTAGTGCATGCAACCAATCATAATAAAGGGATAAATTAAGTAGAAAATGGATGAATCATAGTCATTGATTCCTACCTAACCCTAGCTCACCTAAATCTTCTTAAGAGGTGAGAACCATAAAGAGTTTTCAATGTGTGGATGAGAAGAGAAGATCGAATGCTAAATAAAAAGAGAGAGAATTCATGGTGACTATGGAGGTTATGAGAGAGGAATGAATTGTACAATCACTTAGAGGGAATAGAGAAGAATAGTTAAAGGATAGAAGAGATACATCTAATTAGGAGGATCAAGTACACATTAGGAAAGAGGAGATCTGATATCTAGCAGAGAGGTGCTAACCAAAGGATCAAAGTTGAAATATTCTAACAGAGTTTATTTTCCCATTGTTAATTCCAACATAAAAGAGGGTCAAACCCACTATCACGGAAGACATTTAGATACACATACTTTCTTGGCATATCTTCTATTATCAAAGAATCATCAATTTTTTCAAAGAAAGAAGCTATAGCTTAAGTTTGATAAACCAATATTTGAATGGACACCTAGGATTAGGATGGGCGATCCACAAGGGAATTACAACCACTTTGCAAACTTCTTTTTGGAACCACTTTATCATAAAATTATCATCACTTCAATGCCTAGATTACTTATGTCTTGTAAATGGTTAATTCAACTGGGAGGTCAAATTCAATTGGCCAATGGGTACTTAATGGAAGAGTGCATTGTATTAAGATTTTATGTTTTAGATGTAGAACCCTAAAAACTTCCAATACATGTGATAGAGAGGGTATTTGCATTAGAATATGTACAATAGATGGAAAGCACAAATGTATTCTTCCATGGTCAGCATTATATAGTGGGTAGAGGTAATACCTCTCACTAAAGCCAAATGGGAACAAGTAGTAATTTTCAACTTTGACTATACCAATTTTAGGTATGGTATTCCCTCATCCATTATCATAGATAAAAAGGGATTTATAAATATTTTAAGAAACTTTGCACTAAGTTAAAGATTAAATAACACTGGTCTTCCATTTAATATCCTAAAGAAATGGACAAGTAGAGGTGTAGTGCCTCTCCCATTTGACTTTTGTAAGTCGTCCTGATGGATGCACCCTTGCTGATCTTTTGTTGTGATGGATCATGATTGTGACCCTGAGTGGTCTACACCATTGAGGTGTTTGGATTTATGTTTCTTTATCAGTTGTGTTGATTATTCTTTTGATTGATCTTTGAGATTATGATGTGATTCTTGGTTCACTGAGGTTTGTGCCAGTGGTTACGAGGATTGATGTGGTATCATGAGGTTGTTCTGTGATTACCTTGAGATGTGTGCAAGATTGCACTATGTTCTTTTACCATGCTGCACTGAACTAGGTTCCTGTAGCAGTGGTTAGTCATGTTTATGACTGTGTTTGCTTATGTGTTTTAAATGCCTTCTTAATGCAGAGTAATCAATCTTTATTAAATGCATTAATGATTAGAAATGGATTGTCTATGTTGATTTATTGGGTTATGTGCTGAGGCATTTACCTTGTTATATTTCTGATTAGAGACATATTTGCTACTCATGTTATGTTTACATTTGAGAGGACCCGAGGGTCAGATGCTACACTTTGATTCCAGTATCATGGATTTTAGACTACTATGTTGTTCAGTTAATCATATTGCATGATGATGCCATTTTGAGATGACAGTGTGTTTTATGATGATATCTGGTTATCTGGTATTTGGACATACCTCTGATTATGTTATGTGATGGATTTAATGCTATGGTTATTTACTTCATTCTTGCGTTGTTATGCTTTATGCGAACGTGAGTGATGTAAATAGATTATTTTAATATAATTAAATAAATGGTTAAATTAGGTGATTTAATGCATTTATTGCTTCGGCTATGTTATTATATGCAATTGCACTTGATTGTGTTGTTTAGTGTGCAGAATTTATATCCCTGGCAGTGGCACATGGAGTTAGTGATTCAGCCTTTCATATTTCACCAATGTCATCCTTATATGGTCGACATATCCTTTATTAAAATGTTTAAATTAAACCTTTCGGTGATTATTAAATCTGAACTCATTTGCATTATGTGATTAGACCAGTAAGTGTGTCTGTGCATTTAGAGTTTCGCTTCGTTGCGAAAGTTGTTTAGGAGATTTATGTGTTTTTGGGTTTTCGAGCTTTTTAATTGTTTTATTTTAATTTCTGGCAGCTTTGCCATAGATGAATTCCTATTTATAGGAATAGCCTATTTTCATTTCGGTTGATTCAAGGTTTAACTAGATTGGCTGGTTAAATGCCCTAATCGATTATTCACCCGAAAAGTGAATAAGTATCTAAAAAGGAATTTAATTCCTGACTTCTCACTTTCAAATTGGAAAGTTGGAGAGTAAAACCCAAAATCCTCTTCATGAGGATTTACTGTTTTGTTCGTTGTGGGAGCTATGGGCGTGGGATCGTCGTGAGGTTGGGCTCGTTGGATCCAACTCGGGGAAACCTTGAATTGCTGCAATTTTCAGCTACTTTTACGAGATATTTATTTTATGGTTCAGATTCCCGTTTTTCCCTTTTGGCTGTGAGGTAGGGCTTTCCTATTTTATTATTTTTGCTTCATTTCTGCTTCTGTTTTTGGTAGCCATTTGTTTGGAGGCTGAGAACTAGTGTTCCCCTCCGTTTCTGTATGCTAGTTCTACCCGATTGGGTGGGTATGAACATTTCCCTATTTTTTGGATGAGGGTTTGGGATTTTACGCCGTTATGCTAGCTGTTTTTGCATACAGTGTCTGATTCCATTTATTTTTGGAGTTTTGGGGTTTCTGAACCCAAAGGCCAAATGGGTTTTAATTTTGAATTTTTTCAAATTTTTGGGTTTTTTACCTCGTTTTGCGTGCTGCCCTATTTTCTCAAGTTTTCTTGGTACAATGTGGGTTGTGGACCTTGATGATCCATTTGGATATCAGTCAGACCACTTTTGCACTTTTATGTTACATTAGGATGCGTGTTGCATCCGTACTCCTGACATTGTGTTCGGTTGAGTGATTTTATACTTGTTGTTATTGTTTCTTTTAGACCTTTGCTTTTGTTTCGTGAAGGCTAGGATTCATGTAGAATCCAAACTCTCGGATTGAGGCTGGTTGAGTGAGTTCATGATGTTTGGTCTTGTTACATCATTGGGATTCGTGTAGAATCCATACTCTCAAATTGAGGCCGGTTGAGTGATTTCATGATGTATGATTTTATTGGCTTTGGGATTCATGAGGAATCTGTCCTTCCCATGCTGCTTTCAGTTGGGTGTTTTCTTTACATTATGTTCTCATTCTTGTCCTTGTGTTATGATCTTCGTGATGGTGGTGCGCCACACATGAGTACGTGCGCGTACATTTGTTGGGTGACTTGCGAGGCCTGATCTTTCGTGGATTTGCTGAAAGTTGTGATCATTGGGTTGGGATGGGAGTATGTATGCCCATGGGCACTTGTCATAGGATGAGCATGGGTAGGGTAGGGTAAAAGTGGCTCATAAATCTATTGTCTCTGTCACTGACTATGCTCTACGGTATCCCATGTAGTCTGAATACCTCTCAAAAAAAATAGTTCTACTGTTTGTGCTGCTGAATATGTAGACAAAATTGCAAAGAAGTGTGCAAATTTGGTCAATTTTTCTACCACAACAAAAATACAATCCCGACCTTGTGCCTTGGGGAGGCCTGTGATAAAATCCATGGAAATGCTATCCCACTTCTTCTCTGGTATGGGTAGGGGCTGTAGTAAACCACCCAGAAAAGAATGTTCCTATTTGTTCTGCTAACACACAGGGCATTCCCTAACAAACTGAAGCACCTATGATTTGAGTCCTTTCCAAGTGAAGCGCTCTCTCACCTGTCGATATGTTTTAAAGAATTTGGGATGTCCTACCATTGGTGAATCATGAAATGCCCTCAAAATCTTCTACTTCATAGCAGACCCGGGTACTAAATAAATCGTTTCCTTGTAGATGATCAGATCATTTACGACAGTGTATCGACTATCTTGAATAGCTCCCTCAATAATCCTAGATGCCCAACTATCCTTAGCATATTCTGCCAAGATCATCTCTCTCCAATCATCCATGACTATCCCAACAGCAAGCAAATGAGGCATTCTAGATAAAGCATCTACAACAATATTTTTCTTCCCTTTGACATAGGCTATGTCAAAATCATAGGCCTGTAATTTACTCACCCATTTCTGTTGCCTATCATTAAGGTCCTTCTGTCCAAGGAAATGTTTCAAGCTAGTATGATCTATTTTTACTGTGAATTGGCTTCCCACTAAGTACTACCTAAACTTAGCTAGCGCGTGCATGATTGCTAGCATCTCTTTGTCATAGATGTTGTAGGTTCTCTCCACACCTTGTAATTTTCTACTCTCATATGTGATGGGATGTTTTTCTTGCATGAGAATAGCTCCTATGCCCTCTCCCAAGGCATCACACTGCAGCTCAAAAGGCCTAGTGAAATCTAGAATGGCTAAAATAGGACATGTACTCATCAGCTCCTTAAACTTGTCAAAACAATCCTGAGCCCTCTCTAACCACTTGAAACTATCTTTCCATGTCAAATCTATAAGTGGTGCTACTATCTGTGCAAATCCCTTCACAAATCTACGGTAGAATCCACAAAGCCTGAGAAATCCCTTGAGTTGTGAAGTGTTCCTCGGTGGTGACCAATCCAAAATGGCCCTGATCTTCTCTGGGTCAACCCGAACATTTCCTACACTAATAATATGCCCTAGATAGAGAAACTCTATCATCCCAAACTCACATTTATTCATCTTGGCATATAATGACTCCCTCTCTAGAATACTAAGCACTGTATCAATATGCTTCAAATGTTCCTCCCAAGTACCGCTTTATATCAGTATATCATCAAAAAATATCAACACAAACTTCCTCAACTGATCTCTGAACACTCTATTCATACAGGACTGGAAAGTGGCAGGGGCATTTGTCAACCCAAAGGGCATGACTAAGAACTCAAAATGTCCATAGTGGCATCTAAAAGTTGTCTTCTCCACATCCACCTCTCTAACCTGTATCTAATGGTAGCCAGATCTCAAATCAATCTTGGAGAAGTAGCATGCACCATGCAATTCATCAATAAGTTCATCGATGCGTGGGATAGGGTATCGGTTCTTGATTGTCTTCTTTTTTAGCTCCCTATAATCAATGCACATCCTCATTGTACTATCCTTCTTCTTCACCAATACTACTGAAGAAGCGAAAGGACTTTTTCTTGGCCGTATGTGCCCCATGTCAATCAACTCCTTAATTGCCTTTTCTATTTCATCCTTACATCTCTTTGGATGGTGGTAAGGTGTGATGATAACTGGCTTAGCCCCTTCCTCTAATTCAATAACATGCTCGATTCCCCTATCCGAGGGTCTCCCTGGAGGTATCTCACCAAACACCTTTGTATGTTTGGTTATTATTTTTTGTACATTAGGTGGATACTCTTGTTTATGTTGCTCTATCATCTCAGGCATTACTCTAAACTCTGCTAACCACTGCACCTAATCATGTCTAAAGAAACTTTGCATCCGCTTGAGTGACACCACTCGAAGTTTCCCATCTGACAAACCTCTGAGCACTATCTTCTTACCATTTGCCTCAAACCTCATTTCCATTTTCTCAAGGTTAAATGTAACCTCTACTAGAGACTTCATCCAGTTCATCCCAAGCACCATATCCTGATCACCAATGTTGACCACAAAGAAATCTCTTGTCATGTCATAATCTCCCAAATGAAGCTGCAAGTTGGAGATTTTCTTGGTACATTCAATTTTGAAGCCATCAGCAACCATCACCTTAAATCCCCTATGCTCCTCTGTATGTAGCCCTTTGTGTGTCACAAACTTCTCATCAATAAAGTTATGTGTCGCCCCTATATCAATGAGTGCCACAACTCTTTATCCATCCAAGGTTCCCCTAACTCTGAAAGTGACAGCCTCCTGTATACTTGACAACTGAGCTATCGTGCTATCCCCGCATGCTTCCTCCTATGAAGAACTATCATCATCTCCATATGATTTGGATGACTGCTCTGAATCTCCATCTACTGACTCTTCGGCTGAAAAGTACTCCATCTGCTTAGCTTTTTCTTTCAATGGACACTTATGTGACAAATTCCAAGGCTCCTTGCAATGAAAACAAAGCTTCTTCTTCCTGAGATCATTAAGTGTCTCATTGTCCAACCTCTTACTTTCCTCCTTAGCTGGTTGAACCTCTTTATGAAAAGGTTTCCTGTCCTTATCTTTCCTTGAAGGGAAACTCTTTGCCTGGAATTTATTTTTTGAAGATGAAGAGGAATCCATGTCACAAGCTTTCTTAATGGCTTCCTGCAAAGTGGGAGGGTTGAGAGCTTTAATCCACCCTCTCAACGGATCGGCTAACCCATTCATAAATAGAACTAGTATCCTCCGTTCAGATACATCTATTACTAACACTACAAGTTTCTAAAACTCTAAAATGTATGTTTCCAATGATCCCCACTGTTTAAGCTGAGCTGACTCCTTGAAATGGAGTTCTAGATCCTTCCTATCAAAATGTTCAATCAGCCTCTCTATAAACTCCACATATGAAGTAATGTGTGCATGTCCCATAGTGACCATACCATGATGCCACCACTCGTGTGCTAACCCATCCAGATGAATTGCTGCGTACTTAATAGCTTCTTCCTCGGGCATAAGGTTCAATTGAAAGTATGTGTCAAGCTTTTGAACCCAAGCTCTTGCTGTAGAATTTCCTGAGCCATCATAATATGGTAACTCAAGTCTCCCTACTTTCTTCTGTAGCTCATAGCTCTGGTTCCTGTCATGTCCATGTGGCATATGTTTCATCTGCACATCCATATACTCCCTAAAGGTAATTGCAGCAGTAAAATCTCGCCCTCCGGCTTCCCAATCTCTCCTCAACTGGTCCTGTATATCAGTAATCTGGGGCTTTGGTACAAGCTGCTCTAGAGCTCTAGGAGGAAATGTAGGAATCATGGGCCTTGAACTCACTGTCCTAGCTCACTGGGGTGCATGACCAAAATTGTTCCCAACTTGTTCATCTCCATTATGTGTCCCATCCTGATCATTTCCATTCTGATTGTTACCATTCTGATTATTTCCTCCACCCATGTTAGCATTCAACCCCATTTGACGAGCCATCATCTACATCATAAGATCCAATCTCTTATTCTCTTCCTATGCCCTTTTTTCTGCTACTCCCTGTCCCTGTACCAAGGTCTCTAATAACTATAAGAATCTTTCCTCTCTAGGCTCTAGACTGGCATTCCTGCCTCCACCTAATCTTGTATTCCTGTCATCTTGGTCACCCATATTGCTGTCTTGATCAAAGAATACCTCCGCTGTGTCTGTATGACTGGATTCTATACCCCCCTATACGGATGAACTAGACTATTTGCTTTGCAGGTCTGAACTCCTATTTTGTCTTGCTCTGGTATTGCAGAAATTATAAGGCCCCTGTCGCATGCTCAAACATAAATGCTCTGATTTTAGTGTTTTGACATTTCATCAAACACTTTCCCCTCTATCCTCCAGTTCCATATTTCCTATAAGACCTCCACAGGATGGCAGGACTTATAGCTCTAATACCACTGTAATATCCTCCCCTAATTTGAACTTTGACTTGTAGAAATTTGACATTAAGGAATATTGTCAAACACTTTGTATGCAAACTCATAAAGCTGATTTCCTCAATAAATTGCTTTCCAATGAGTAGATTTACGAACAACTATGAAGTGACATTAAAATGCATAATACACATCATAACATTTTCACAAACACTTGGCACACATTCAACAATATATGAAAAATCTGGAAAGTCTTTCAATCTGCTAATAAAGAGTGATTTTTAATTGTAGATGTGCACTTATAGCTGCCTTAAAGGCTGCAACAACTATTCAGACTTGTATTCAACAATTATTATGCAAAGTATCAAAATTTGACAGAAGAAACTTGGAATTAGTTGCCGTAGTATTTTGCAGATGTAGTCGGTAGCCTTCCAAACTTCTAATCAGTCGGAAAAAAAAAAGTAAACTTGATACAAACACTGTTCATGCCGTACTATAGAAAAATATTGTTCATGCAACACTATAGTAATAACTAACTTTAGATCTGCACCTCAAACCCTTGTAAATTTCTTTATACGAACGCCCCAAATGAAACCCAGTGTGTTTCCTAAAGTGAAAACACCATTGATCCTCCTGACTGTGTCTTCCAACAATGAAGAGAATGCTAGCAAAGAGGGATTCTGTCCTCCAAGCCCGATAATCAGATATCCAGCAACATACCATTAATCTTCATCCAAGCATACCAAAAAAAAGCTCTTCCATTTCTTTTATAGTGTTCTCACAAGAGCTCAATCCTTCATTTTCTCAATGTGGGATAAAACATAACTCCCTTTATGTACCTTATTTCTCCAATGTGTTATAAAAATAAAGGGAACTCTTTTAATTTAAATATTTCCCACAAGCTATAGTCTATGCATTAATAAAGTTAAATATTTAAATTTAACTTTATAAAATGGCTTTATCAATGCATAAAAAATCTTATCAATGATAAATAAGTCTTCTTGTTGATTTTAAACAATTACCATCGACATACCACTGTGACTGAATGTTCGGCCATGTCCAAGATGACTTACTATAAATAGTAAGTATGCCCAAAGTTGCCTTAGAACCCCTCAGAAAGACCTAAAACTAAAACTATCTAGGCCAAATGGCCTCTAAGCCCCTTTAATGTCCTAGTTAGCCTATGAGACTATGGGGAAATAGGCTAACGACAACATCATGCTATGAATGCTAGAAAGGGGACATTACATATAGAGACGATCTTTTGTCCTAGTGCAACCGTTGCTGGATGTCTTCACTTGGTACTTCGGGTTTCAGAGTATGCTTTCTTGTGATTTATGCTTTCATTGGGATGCTTGTATATCATGTTTAGATGATTTTATTTTATTTGATGCATTCCCTTATTATGATGTTTATCATATGATTAGATGCTGTGAATTGTTGTATTAGCATATTTGTTGCTTATTGTTGTTTAGAATGTGATAGGTGATGTTATCTACTGTAGGATTATCTTATGCTTTTCTTCTAGCATGTTAGATTTCCTTATGCTATTTTTATGCATGTTTTAGTAGTAACGTCCCTATTACGATAGTACCGACGATTTGGTCGGTGGCTTGGGATGTTAAGCACGGGGGATGGCTAGGACCCACGATGGTCTTATGATGCTATTGACGGTTGGGAGGAACAACGTACTTAGTTTGGTTGTTTTATTCTTGAGATGTATTTCTGTACATTGTGATGTTGCTTTTGTTCTCTGTGATGTTTATTTTCAGTGTGTTCTATGCTGTTGTAGTTTAGATGGTTTGATGTTCTTCATTCCGTGTTGTTCTTGCACTCGAGTGTTCATTCCTCAAGCCTTCATGGATCCGGTACTCCCCAGTGTGGAGGTTCTTTTGTCATTTTTTCCCCATTTTTGAGTTCTGGAAGTGTTTTTACTTTCTATGGGCGACATTTGTTCAACATTGTGCGACACTGATAAAGTATCGCATGCCCATAGAAAGAATGTCGTACGATACTATAAAGTGTCGCACACATTACTGGAGAAGTGTCATACGACACTGGAAGAGTGTCGCATGGCTTTATGAGAAATGTCATGCGATACTTTTCCAGTATCGCACGCCTTCTTGAGAAGTGTTGCACTCAGTAAGGGAGAAGTGTCGCCCTCCCTTAGTAAAAAGTGTCGCACGATTTTTGTGAAAAACCTGCACATGCCATCAGTGGGCACTTTTCTTCGTGATTCGATCTTTTTGAGAGTGGTTTTGGATACCCTTTTTGGGCGTTCTTGGAGCCTATGTTGTTGCATTTTGAATTCAGGAGGTTTCTTTTGAAATTCAATTTTTGGGTTTCTGTTGTAGTCCTTTGGGGTTTAAAATATATCGTTTATAGATATAATATTGATAAACTATATAGATATATATTTATGATCTATTTATTCTACTTAATGATTTATATTATTCATAATAATAATAGTAAATATAAACATATTTAGTAATATACATTAATTATGTAATATACACACATTAATAAGCCTAACCAATGACATTATAAATATTTAAATATAATCCAACCTAAATCATTTCATAAACAAGCTATCATGTCAAGGGACACATCTGCTCGTACCCAAGTCGAGGGTATTTATGGGGAAGATCAACATCGAACATGGCATACACAACAAATGTGTGTTGAGGAATTAAGGAGGTGGTATAACTTACATATCATCTTCTAACCATCATGTGGGCCAAAGCTTATCGAAGGAAGGGTGTGGATCAAATAAGGAAAACATAATAATTTTCCTTTATATGCATCAAAGGGGAACACTATGGATATCGACAACTATTGGGAAATCACCAATCATCAAACAAGTGTAACATCGACAATAATAGGTCTCACAAAAAAAAGTAAGACATTCAAAATAATTCACCTCGATCTATAATAATTGTGAGAGCTGATACAACTGGGTCACTCGATAGACATAAAGTGGGCTTTGGGAGATTGCCACAAGGAAGGAATTAGGTTTAAAGTGAAGAACACCATCGAATGACTTGGACCGAATCAAATTAAGGATCAAATAGGAAATAAAACAAAAGGATCAAGAAGGGAATCACATTAAAGTCACATTAAAAACAAGTGTGGAATGAGAGGAGGATAACAGTCAATGTTGCAACTTAGACTTGGACCCTCATCGGGTACTGTGGTAGTCACAGGGAGACATAGACACCAAAGCATGAAGCTATAAGTAAAGGAGAAGAACAACTTGATATGTTATTAGGATAGATTCCTAAATTCAAATATATTTTAAATACCAAAATCATTACCACATGTATATATATATTACAAAATCATTATTGTGTGTGTGTGTGTGTGTGTAATTCAAGAAATTGGAATTGTTTGAAAATAAATACAAATTCTATACATTTCAAAGTAGAGAATGAACACTTGGAGCTATTCATAAGACCCTAAAGTAGAAACTAAGAGCAATTTGAGGTATAGCCTTAAACGAGACATTACATTGTACTACCTATTGAGGTCAAGATTTTTATTCTCAAAGTTTCTCTAAGAGGTTTTATTACTAATGATGATAATAGAATATATAGGCTACAAGAGGTTGAACTACTAGATGAACATCATCAAATCACATTTGATCACTTAAGATATTTTCAAAAAAGAATGTTGAAGAGATAAAACAAGAAGGTATGACCTAATGAATTTTAAGTCAATGATCTTGTTTTGAGAGAGAATCCATGGAATCAACAAAATAGAGAACTAAAGGGTAAGTTTGAACCAAATTGGCTCGGTCCTTTTATTATTGCTACAATCTTTGGGTTCAAAGCATATTAGCCATAAAAACCAAAGAGAACAACTTTGTGAACCTATAAATACCCTTCATTTGAAGAAATTTTATAACTAACATTCTAAGAAGCTTTTTATATATACATAAATTCCATGAAAAATGATAAAACATAGAAAAAAGTTATGGAAAAATCATCATCCTTGAGAAAAACCTAAAAAATAGGTGCCTTGATGATATCAAAACATCAAAAACATCAAAATAATTTAAAAGATAAAAAATATGAAAAAACTAGAAAAAGAAGAAAAATTTCTTTGATGAAAACTTGGTAAATATGCATCCTAGTAGAAAAAATGGAATCTATGCCATGAAGATGAAAACCTAGAAAACATGTACCTCTTGTTTTAGAATGCTCCATCTATCAATGCATCTCTTGGCTATTTACTACTTTCCTTTTTCTTACAAGTTTTTTCCATCTTTTGAGTGGTTTTCTTTCATGCATTTATAACTTTTATCTACCGCTTTAGCTTGTATATATCTTCAGATCACTTTCATGATACTTTTTAAATAATTATGGATTGAAACCAATAAATGTCATAGTCCTAGGTAAATCAACCTATACAAGGGGTAAATCTCATAACATTGAAGTCCAATCATCCTTTGCCTCAGTTATTGTTCATCCTATCTAAGTTAGTTATTTATCTCCCAACTACTGAAGGGTTTTTGAATACTGACACCTTGAACATAAAACACAATAGGAAATCAAACTTTTCAACATGAAACCAAAACTAAAACATGTTTGAGTTATAGTATAATTTTCTTTGCACCAATTTTTTCTTGTTATTCCCTTTGATAGACTTTGGGATGTCTATCTTGTCTAGAGGAGTAACGACAGGGGGCATGATCCTTTTTCTTTTTTTTTTGCTTGATGATTTTATTCAAATAATCCTTTGGGTGTCCACAATTAGATCCTCTATTACATTTACCTCAACTCATTTTATTTGGACACTTTAGTGAGGTTGAATCTTCTTCTTTTCTATTTGGGAAATTTCTTATTGCTATTAAAATTTGGATAACTACCTTAGGGTGTGAATGTATAAGTCACTACAAGTATACAAAGATATATTCTATCTCAAGTCTTGAATAAAGGGTAATTAAAGATAAAATAATCAATATTGTGTAGCATGTGAATAATCTCAAGCATCTATGATGTTCTTGTATGCAAGAAATATTCTAGTCATCTTGGTGCTTATGCCTTGATGCTTATGTCCACTCACTAAATTAGAAGGAAAGTATAATTTTTGTGATCTTGGCTACCTATGCTTTGATGCTTATGTCTACTTACACCATTAATTGAATTTTTTAAAAAAGACAAGTATCATATTCATATTCTCATGGTTACCTTCCTATGGATTAAATGTAGGTTTAACTTTAAATGTTGATAGGATTAAATGTTTCTGATTTGTTAATTATATATATATATATATATATATATATATATATATATATATATATATATATAATATTTTTGAATAAAATAATTTTTAAAATAATAATAAAACTCATAAATAATTGAAATAAAATAACATATGGGGTATGTATGACAATTACATTTGAAATGAATGTCCTAACAAACAACCTACATAATATCAAGATTTTGTACACAATACTATGGAAGGGTGTGAAACCTACACAACACATTATAGCAGAAGAAGAAATTTTTATGAATGCATCGTAATTTATTACTCACAAGGTGGTAAATGATAGGGGACAATATGTGTATATATACATATACATATATATGTATGTATATATATATGTATATGTATATGTATATGTATATGTATATGTATATGTATATGTATGTATATGTATATGTATATGTATGTACATATATATGTATATATATGTATATGTATATGTATATATATCTTTATATACATATACATATACATATATATATGTGTGTGTATATATATATATATATATATATATATATATATATGGTGTAGAGGTAATGGACAACTTGTTAACACCTTGTTGTAACATAATGTGCCACATGTGTGCCTCCTGTTCTAGCTCTAGCTCAACACCCTAGTTATGTTCCAAAACAAAATAAAAATTGAAATGAAATTTGATATGCTGGCATCTAACTAATAACATATCCCTAAACCATATCTTGGAATTCTAGCAATCTAACCTTGACACCTAAGACCTAGTTAGAATATCAATGTACCTAGAAGTTGTTATGTATGACCTCTAATCCATGATCAAATTTAGTGATACCCTAATGTTCTTAAGAAACATGAATTGTAGATTTCAATCTATGTATAGTTAGACAAGGTGTATCCATTATACATAGGTACATGTGTATCTATCCTTGATGTACCTTTACATTTGATACAAAATAAATTGGTTACATTTTGTCCAATTAAAATTAGGGCATGACATTATAGTATCAGAGCAATTGGTTACAACACTAGGGCCCAACCCATTACGCTTAACTCATTAAAACTAAAACTTGTGTGTAGGATGCCTGTTGTTACCCATAATGGTTGTCGAAGGGCTAGAGGCCCTAGAGGTGCATGAGTGGCATCTAAAGGGGCAAGACATGGAATTTTTGAACCTCCACTCAAGCAGCCTCAAAATCTTAATCAACTCTTTACTATTATTGATGAGTCTAAAAAATGCCTTTATTTTGTTATGTTCAAGATACTTTGTGATACTCTATTTATCCTTGTTTTAACACTTATAAGCCTATGTTTGATAAAACTTTGATGATTTATGGGGTAGAAAAAATATATCATCTTTTGCCTAAATTATATCTAATATGCGGTATTTCATATAAATATCCAAATGTGCATTCTTATGCTTGAATTTAGTTTGATGGATGTTTATTTACAAATATGTCATATCATAACTAACCTGATGATAAGGATTAAAGGATGAGTGGAGGAATCCATAAGTTGGTTGCCGACAACATTCAAGGAGAAACGAGCATCAAGGAACAACCATGAAAAGGAAGTTATAACCAATCCAGAAAACATGGCAGTGAATAAGGAGGAGCTTTTATGAGCCATTACCTTCTCTGTATTTTTGTTGTAACAAGCATATGCTGAGACTTCATTGCTCCCTCCTCAATTCCGTTATCCTTCCTTTCCACTTTCAGTTGTTCTCCTATATTCTCTCCTATAGACTTAACTTAGGATAGTTACTTTTCTTTTATGTAATAAAGAGTAGATTCCCTATATATGTCAGGATCGACTCCTATGTGTGAAGTTTTTAGTTTTTAGTTTTTGATAAGTTTTATCAAGTAAGAGAGAACACTGATTCATAGTTTTTTGTAGTTGTGTTTTACAATTTTGAATCATGTAATGACTGATTAATGAAATGAATTAGTTCTCTTTAGCTTCTATCTTGCATTGGTAGATTAGAGAAGCCAACCAAGGGGACCCACTTGGAAGGTGGATTAGATTAGGATAGAATAGATTCATTTTACTAGCATTAGCAATATTTTAAGTAAGACGTAGCTAGTTAATTCCTTCCTGTAGCATCACACTTCATGAACGTTCCTGCAGCATCTGTGAGAGAATAGTCTAGTGGATGAGTCAAGATGGAATCTTTGTTATCTTGTCATTGTATTTTCAACATTCATAGATTTAGTATTTTCCTTTCCATAGCAGTAGTGTAGTTTCCTTCCTTTACATTTTTACTTTCCTGCAGCACAAGCATAATGACTCATCAAGGTACCTAGTGCACATACTGTGCCAACTATTTCAAGTACACATCCTTGGGTCGACAATCTAAATGCACCTCATGGTAGGAGAAAAGTAGTCCTTAGCTTGAATAGATTATTCCTAAGCCAAGCCTAGCGCATGACTATGGAACACCTATTGTGAGGCGGTTCAATTATTCAAAATCTTATTGGGGTAGTGTAACAGAGGATGCCACCTATAGCTCCATGGCCCAAAGAGAAAGAAATAGGAGAATAGAGAGCTAATAATAGGGAAAGTAGCAAGAGTCCCCCACCTATATTTGTAGAGAGACAAGGTGACTAGGAAGAGGCCTTCGTACATCAGAGTGATACCCCACTAGCAATGTAGGTAACCAAGGATATAGGGAGTGAGATTATGGATTTGAACTAACTCAAACCACCTCTTTTCACCAAAACTATAGATGGTACACAAGCAAAGGCATGGTTAAAGAGCTTAGAAAGGTGCTTCTGCTTGTGGCCATATGGGAGCAATATGAAGACCTAACTTTCTATCCACTTATGAGACAATGCCTCCAATTGGTAGAAGTAGGAGGAGGCCATAGGTGGAGTTAGAATAGACACACTTACCTGGGAGGCATTTGTGGCCAAATTCAGGGATAGGTATCTCTCAGAGCATTTCAAACAGAGTCAAATTGAGGACTTCCATGACCTCTAGTAGAGGGGCTTGAAAGTAGGTTCTTAGAACTCCTTCCTTATGGAAAGTACATGAAGGATGAGAAACTTTGAATCTATTGATTCACCAAGGGTCTTAACTTTTCCCTTCAGAACTCAATACACTAGGCCTTTCCTAACATCTTTAGAGAGGTAGTTGAGAAGAGTTTTAATGTTGAACTCATAACTGAGATTGTTCTCAGTAGTTAAGACATCAGAGGCCCCCTTGGAAGAGAAACCACAACTGTGTAGGTGGATCTCCTAAGGTCTCACATACACAATAAGGGTCCCAATGGGACACCAACCCTACTTCAGAAGACAAAACATTGAATCCTTATGAAAAAATAGCTTGGACTCAACCACCATCCAAAAGTAGTTACAATGGATCCATTAGGAAAAGGGGTCAACAATAGGTAGGATAATAGGAAGTTCAGTCATACTTAGGGGCCATGTTACACTTGTGGTGGTATGGATCACCTAGCAAGAGAGTGCCCACAAGTTTTGATAGGAGGTAGCTAGTATGGGGCCACTTTAGAGCCCATAGTAGGAGACTTGGGTAGGGCCCACAAGGTCTTTGTAGTTAGTGATGGTCAACAAATAGATTTTGGGATTGTAGTTGGGTATAGACAGATAGCTAGCATGGGAACTCAATCACATTTTGTTTTGATAGATCCTCAAACTTCCAAGCAAGGATTTGGACTAGGTTAGAATCTAGTGGGATTGTTATGATGAGGTCATGACTTCATGGGAATATGTAGTGCAGATGAAGAATTAGTACCCATACCTTTTGATGAACTCCAGGAGGAAGTTCATGCCTAGTGGGGGAGGATGTGAGGCCTCACCCCAACCTATCATAGCATAGACCTTTTTATTACACTTTGATAGTTGATACTTTGATATTTTGATAGCTATTCAAGACTTATATGGACAATGGATTATTTTATCTATTGACTTTGATACTGCAGTAGTATTTTACATTATGATATGCACTAAGAACCTGTATTGTGTATGAAATGATTGAACACATATCGATGCAGTTTTATGACATGATACTATTAGATTTTAATGCAATGTGAAATGTTAATTCGATTATGACGGTTTATGATTTGTAGATAAATGTTAATTTGATTTTGATGCTTTATGAGATGAATGATTATAATATGCAGATAAATCCTAATTTGATAATGATGACTTATGACATGTAGATTTTGATATTTTAACATTTCGGATGGAATAATTGAAAGGACTAAGAAAGGAAAATTAATTTAAATTATGTTAATATGGATATTATTATATTCATTTATGTTATATGTTTATATGACCCCCTTGGACTATTGATGCTCGAGTTTAATGTGCAGGAAGTGGAACCATGAAAATTCTTGGGGGAAACAAGCTCCAAACCTATGTGAAAATGGTTTAACCAAGGTGAATCTTTGGAAGATTCAAAAATCCTCATTGTGAAAGTATTTTCTTTCATAATGTAAGTTTGATTGTATGAGGAAATGTTTAATCATAATTTAGATGCATTAACGATATGTCATGGTGAAGTGTAATGTATTTTGATGTGTCACTTGACACCTATATTTTTCCATGTGTTGATGACATGTCACCTAGAGTGTTGGTCACAAGGTCAATTAATCTTAGTCCTTTCCCTTTCTTCCAATTAATGTTTAAGTACACCCACTTAGGAGAGAGTGTTAGGATGGGTCAACATCATGTTAATTTCCGAATTCAAACTAGTTAGGGATTTTAGGGGGCCTAAATGGGATCCTAAAGTGTCATTTTATTGAAAATAAGCCACCCTAATGGTAGTATAACATGTTAGGGGCCTAAATTCAATCATTTTAGTGATTAGCCAACTAAGGGGACCCCTTAAAAAATGCCCTCTTGAACCAATTCGAAATTTGGGGTTCCCCATGAGTGTACCCTCACCATCCCACTTGGTCAAATTTCTTGTTTTGAAGGGGTGACAATGTAAGAAAGGGGGGGCTTGATGTTCTTGCTAAAAAAAGGATGGTAGAGAGTCTTTTTAGAGGAGTGGTGACAAGTTAGTGGGTGTTCACCCACTCTCTAAGTTTAGAGACACTTAGGTTTTGGAGGAAGATTAAGGGAGCTCTACTACAACTATCATTACCCTAGCTTGGACCAAGGTTGATTTTTTTGAAACTATGCTTCATTTTCCTTCTTGATTATTGCAAATAGATCTACAAGTATGAGGAATGTGTCAATGGAGTAAGCATTGTATTGTGAGTCTTTGCATTATGGATTTTGATATGGTGTTGTGACAATGTGAAAGTGTGTTGTGTTCTTGAAGATTTCTTGGTTTTGCTTCTTGATTTTGTTTTCTTGTTTGGATTGGACTGTGAATGTGATCATGGGTGTGAGGGCTTCACTCACTCTTTTGGGAAGGGAAGAGAAATCTAGGTTGAAGAGCATTGTTGGGCTTGAAACATAGTTGAGGACCTTGGATTATGGGCTCCATTATATGACATTTTCATTCATATCTTGCTTTGGGGGTGATAAGGGAAAAATGGTGAAGAAAGGAAGTTAATGAAGTATGGGTTTCAAGGAAGCTATAATGGTTGGTAGTGTGTTATGGAGGATGTTTGTGGAAGCCCTAAAAGGGCATAATATTTTTTTAGTTTGTGAAGCCCCAAAAGAGCATTAAAGTTTTTTATTATAGATATGATATGATATGGTAAACCTCCTTTTGAAAAGCACACCTTCACCCTATGGTTAAGGCTCCATTGGTGAACCATTGTGAAATACCTTGGGATGGGATTGTTGAAACTTGTAACATGATGTTCATACATTTGTAAGATTGGAACGAAACCCAGTTTGGATCTTGTTTCCCCTACTCAACGGATGGCTTTATAGAAGCATAGGATGGGAGATGAGCCTCCTTGGTTCCAAGTTTTGTGTACATGTGCCAATTTTGTGAAGATAGATTCTTTGAAGATGTTAGGGTTTCACCCTTGACAATGTTGAAAAGCCCAAGCATATAGAGAGACCCTTCCAAGTTATCACAAAAAGTGTTGTAAAAATTAATCTCCATGTTAGTTTCTTTTCAATGTGATGTAAAGTGGGATCTTCCATATTAATGTGTATTGTTTGAAAGGATGCAAGGATGTTATTGAAAGGTTGTATGTAATCCTATCGGCAAGGAAATTTACATTGTAAAATTTGATGTATTAGGAAGAAGCAATGTATGAGATCTTTCTTCTTTTTTGTAATGTAACTAGTAGACATATGTCATAAATGTGTTGTGGAAGAAAATTATGTGCTTAGTTGGAAAATTCAAAAACAAATACCATAATGGTTTCTTTGAAAATTTATATGCACTCAATGAGATAGAAGAAAATTTGTTATGTTGATTAGTTCTTTGTCTATGCAAGATTTTTATTCCTTTGGATGCCAAGTTCAAAACAAAATCCTAGTAGATAACACCATCTCCTTTTCAAAATGGTCACTAAAATTCTTGGTAGGATAAACCAAAATTTTCTTGAAAATAGAAAATGCATTTTCCAAATTCTATGAGGAAGTCTTGTTGTAGGTATACATTTTCTCTCTGGAAAACGTATGGGGAAACAAATTAAGTCTCTTCCCCAAAAAAAAATGTAGAGCAATAAAATATTCAAAAGAATATATACCTTGGAAACCCCATGTTTAGATTAATAAGGAATAATACATTAGAGGTGAGACTCAACTTGTAACAATGTACTAATGCATTGACTAGAGATTCATAATAATC
>CM053793.1:450060574-450225574 GCA_028749045.1 Cupressus sempervirens
AATTAATAATTACATGTCAACCCAAAATATCGATAAAATAGGGCCCAAATTTTTTTTTAGGGTGATGTCCTAAGCCCCAAAGAATTTATAAAACATGTATATTACTTCCTTGATCAATCACCATAAACTAAAAATCTCTCACTTGGGGACTGATCAGACTCCACAATAGACAACAATCTTGCACTTGGAGACTAATCTTGTAGCAATACTAATACCACATAGGGATCCCACAAGATCAAACCACCCTGGACTATGTTGGTCATTTATTCTTGTTTAGTCTAGAAGACCAACCAAAACTAAAGAGGAAGTTAGCCTCTCCCTTGTCACTAAATTTGTAAACATATCCATTGGATTTTCATCTAGATGTATCTTTTGCAGCTTTAATTGTCCAATCCAAAATAGATCAAATGAAATGGTACCACAATTGTATGTGTTTTTTCTTTGAATGCAGAGTTGAATTCTTCATAAGATGAGTGGCACTTTGACTCTCTATGAAAAAATAATTATCCTTCGAAGGATGTCATAATTCTTCCAAGAAGAACTAAAGCCATATCATCTCCTTAGCTACCTTTTTAGTAGTAACATACTCTTCCTCTATAGTGGATAAAGTGTTTACCTTTTGTAACCTAGAAATCCATCTCACAACTGCCCCAACAATAGTAAATACATAACCTATAGTACTCTATCTAGTATCAATATCCCCCACCAAATCTAAGTCAACATAGCCTTGTAAATTGGTAGTTGAGCACCCAAAGTGTAAACACTTAGTGGATGTACCTCTAAAATATCTAAGAATCCATTCCAATGCTCAATTCCTAGATGACTCATATACTTGCTAATGACTCCCATTGCATGTGCAATATCTGGCCTAGTATACCATAGCATACATCAAGCTTCCTACAACTGAAGCATATGGTACCTTGAACATCTTGTCCTTCTCTTCTTTTTTCTTCAAACACATCTCCTTAGTCAACTTCAAATGACTAGGTAAAGGTGTGCTAATAGCTTTAGCAACACCTTCTTAGCATAATCAGCCTGAGATAGCATCAATTTATTTCTTCCTATCTCTAAAAATCTTCATACCAAGGATTTTTTTTGCTACCCCCAAATCCTTCATAGGAAATTCATGTGCTAACTAGCATTTCAACCCTTTAATGTGATCCATGTTAGACCCAGCTACAAGCATATCATCAACATATAAACATAAAATAATGTAGCTATCATCATCTAACCTCTTAAAGTAAACACTATGATCTGAATGATACCTACTATATCCATGTTCATGCATAAACCTATTAAATTTTAGATACCATAGTCGAGGTTCTTGTTTCAAGCCATATAAACTTTTTTTCAATTTGCATACTAAGTTCTCCTTACCCTTGGTATCAAATCCCCATGGTTGTGCCATATATATCTCTTCATCCAAATCACCATGAAAGAAGGTTGTTTTAACATCAATCTGCTCCAAATGTAAATCTTCAGTAGCCACAATACTTAAAATAGTATAGATAGAAGTCATTTTAACAACAAGAGAAAATATCTCATCAAAATTGATACCTTTTTCTGTGCAAATCCTTTTATAACTAACTTGGCTTTAAATCTTTTCTTACCTCCTTCCTCTTCTTTTAATTTGTAAACCCATTTATTCTATAAAGCCCTTTTACCTGCAAGCAACTTGCATAAATCCCATGTCTTATTTTTCAAAAAAGAGTCCATTTCATCTTTCATTATAGACTCCCACTAAATCTTAGTATTCACCCACATAGCTTCATCATAACATTCAAGTTCACCAACATCAATAAGAAAAAATAGAATACAAAGAGGGAGAAAATATTTTTGGAGGTCTGCTTATCCTTGTTGACCATCTAACATTCACTAGGGTGTGTGGTACTTTTTGTTACAATTGTTGTACATCATGAGGAATTGTTAGAACATCAGCTTTTGGAGTATCATCCAACACTACATAATTATCTTCTTTCTTCTCATGTTGTTGCAACAGATCTTTCTACAACACTTTTTCATTGAATATGACATCCCTACTTCTTACAATTTTATGATTTCAAAATCCAAAAGCCTATAAAATGAATTCATTAATGCCATATCCAACAAACACACATTTCTTTGACTTAGCTTCTAGCTTGGTTCTATTTTTAGAATCTATATGAGAAAATGCTTCACAGCTGAAGGTTTTGAGAAAAGAATAACTTACCTTCTTACCAATCCATGCTTCCTTTGGAATACCATAGCCCAAAGGAGTAGAGGGACCTCTATTAATCAAATATATAGTAGTATTAACAACCTCCACCCACATGTATAACAGTGACCCATCATGCAACCTCATGCTCCTTGCATGCTCCATTACAATCTTATTCATGCATTCATCCACTCCATTTTGCTATGGAGTCCTTGGAATAGTTTTTTGTCTACAAATAACATTAGTGGAGCAATAATCTTCAAATTCATGACTGCAATACTCACCACCATTATCAGATTTGAGATATTTTAATTTCTTAAAACTCTCATTTTCAATCAAGCATTTCCATTTCTTAAAAGTTTAAAATACATTAGATTTCTATATAAGGAAATAAACCCATACTTTTCAAGTCACATCATCAATAAATGTAACATAATAATTGGAGCCACCAAGGGAAGATACCAAAGCTAGTCCCCATACATTAGTATGCACAAGCTCTAATTTCTCTTTTTTTATTTTTCTTCCTAGTCTTCACAAAACTCACTCTCTTTTATTTTCCATACACACAACTTTCACAAAAATCCATATTAATATATTTTAGACCTAGTAGAACTTTCTTTGAATGAAGTACTTTCATACCTTTCTCACTCATGTGCCCAAGTCTATTGTGCCACAACACTGTATCAAATTTTACAACAACTATTTTTTCTCCTTGCTCAACTATAGCAATTATTCCTGAACATTCATTTTTCTCTAAAATAATTAAAGTAGAAGGAACAATATGACTTGTACAAAGATATAAGGTGCCTACTTTCACACATTTTTCTACTACAAGGAACCTTTTGAAACCTTCCAATTTTTATCATTAAAAATGACGACACAACCCTCATCATAGAGTTGCCTTGCTAAAATTAAATTCCTACTTAGCCTTGGAACATGTCTTACCTCATGTAGTAGTTATTAATTTCCATTCTACAGTTTAATCTTAAATTTTCCCTTTCCAACAATTTGACAAGGTTCATTATCCCTTAAAAAAGCAATTCCAAAATCCTCTTGGACATAATCAATGAAATAACCTCTATGAGATGTAGCATGAAATGGAGCGCTAGAATCTAAAACCTAGGAATATCAACACTTTCTAAAGATAGAACCAATGCATCCTCTTTGAATTTGTTACTTACCACATTTTCCTCCTTGCCTCCATCTGGTTTATCTCCTTCATTTTTCTTTCAATTCCAACAATCTTTCTTTTTATTCCCTATTTTATCATAGTACCAACATTCGTTTGGTCCTCTCGATTGAGATCTCCTCCCCTTTGACTTTCCTCTTAATTTCTCATAATTTTTGGAATTACTTGCTCTCTCATTCATTCTACCTCAACTTTGTGCATTTAAAGCACTTATAATTTAGATCCACTTGAGGTTTTCCTTCAAGTTTCCTCACTCAAAATAACACCAATCACACCATCATATTTTAGAGTACTAGATCCAGAAATAGAATTGCTCACAACTATTACCATGCCATTCCAGCTTTCAAGAAAAGAACACAAAATCAAGAGAGCCCTAATTTCTTCATCAAAATTAATACTCATAGAAGATAACTAACTAGTAATAGTATTAAACTCATTTAAATGATCTACAATAGATCCATCTTTTGTCATTTTCATATTAAATAAACACTTCATAAGAAATACCTTGTTTGAAGAAGAGGGCCTTTCATACAATTTCTTTAGGGTTCCCCTCAACTCTTCTATCATATTTTCTTTTGTAATATTAAATGCCAGTGATGGTACTAGGCATAATTGAATTCTTTCAAGTTCCTTTCTATCTAAAAGATCCCATACATCATTTGACATAAAAATCTGATTCTTCGTTTTGCCTTCTAATAACTTCCATAAATCCTTTTGATAAAGATAGTTCTCCATTTGCATTTTCCATAACTAAATGTTCTACCCATTAAATATGTCAACCCTCAACTTACCCTCATCTACCATCACTCCCACTCAACCATGAGACTTTCTTACAGAGGATAACTAAAAAAATAATCTCACTCTAATACCACTTATTAGGATTAAACCTTAATAAGAAATAACAATTACATGAAAATATAAACCATATCAAAAAATAATAGATCACACAAAAAAGAACATAAGACACCAAGATTTAATGTGGCTCACCCAAACCTTGGGCTACATCCACCAAATAGCAAGTCCAATATTTTACAATCCAGTAATTACAACCTAATTACAATATATAATACCTTACAACTCAATATTGCCGCAAGAACCAATTTTTGCACCACCTTATGAAACAATCCCTAACCCTAAGCCCTTTTATACAAGTATTAAAATACTTTAGGGTTATAATTAATAATTACATGTTAGCCCAAAATCTTGATAAAATAGGGCCCAATTTTTTTTATGAACTATGTATAATACTTCCTTGATCAGTTACCACAACCTAACCCCCCACCCCATTGCTTCTCATCTCCATCACCTACCTATTCATCTCCTCCTCTAAAATCTTCCCTATATCTTTGGACATTTCTCGTGGCCTACTCTAATATGATTACTCCCTCAACCATATTTCCATCTCTACCTCTAGTAAGAGATGCCATTATCATACCAATAGCACCCAAGGTCTCGTGCTTGTCTTAAGGCCTCTACTCATTAGAGTGAGGTTGTCATTGCACCAAAAGACCAATCTTTCAATGCTTGATACAACCATAAACTTATAGTACACATGAGTTGGTTAAGCCCTTTTCATGAATCCCAAGGGGAGAGCTAAACAAATTTCCAACAATCTCCCCCTTGGAATTACCCAAGGGTTTGAGGATTTGAACCTATGACCAAGGTCTGATAGTACTTGTTAGAGTGGAGTTATTGCTGTACCAAAAGATGGATCTTTCAATGCCCAACACAACCACTCACTTATAGTACACAGGAGGTGGTTAAGCCCTTTTCATGAACCTTGAGGGGAGAACTAAACAAATTTCCAACAATACTAAGATGACCTATGCACATGAAAATTGGTATTGGCATGATTGGAATATTAGGAAAGGTAGGATACTGGGGGGGATGAATCACCATCCTAATTTATTTATTTTTCCTTGAACAAATTTAGTATATTCCCCTTCACTTTTCTAACTTGGCAATCATGTGACATTTACCATAATACTTGTAAGTAAAAGTAACTTTGTCTAGTATAAATTTGTATCAACCATGTAAACATAAACATAAAAACATAAGATATAACACAATAATTTTTTCAAAAATAAATGTATGGTTAGAGGGAAAAATTTGGTGGGGATGGTACCCACAAATCCATTACTACTACAGTAAGGGGATACCATGTTAGGCATATAATGTATTTGTCACTTCTGGTGACTAACTTTGTTAAGAGTATATTATTAGATCTACTAGGATCTACCTTCTTCAAGGATTTTACAATACTATGTGAAGTGTGTACTTGGTTAAGAGATTTACAAAAATACTATTAAGTCTACCTTTTGTAAGGATTTATACTACTACAATTATTAGAAAGTAGTAGAAAATGATCTTTGTAATAGAAACTTACTTCTCTTGATTAGATCCCTCTTTTTCTCACTAATATGTTACTTCAATAATTAATTTGAAATTCCTCTCAAATTATGCTTGAATATTTGATCTTTGAAATCTAATATACTCTATACTTTTTTCTATCATTATCTCTCCTTTCTTACTTTGATACTTCTCTCAACAACAACTTTAAACTATTCCATATAAGTCCTTTTATAGTTGTCTTTTCTTCTTTGATATCTAACCTAATTAGGGTTTAGGAACTTTCCAAAATGTATCATTAATCAAAATTAATGATCTAAGGTAATCCATCATTTCATTCCTCCCCTTTCCTCATTTTTATTGGTCTTTTCTACCATGCAATCACAAAACAATCAATGCATAGTCTTCAAGAAATCTTTCCAAATCTTTACCTTGAATTGTGTAAACCATTTTTTCACTCGGTATGATCATGTCACATCAGATTTTGTGCCAATTAAAAATTTTATATAGCATATGATCCACTTGACAAATACCCTATTCCATAGGCTATCACTCATTAGTGTCTATGCTTGATGACCGTTGTTAGACTTAGTGATGTATTTTTCTCTATAGTATAGAATAAATTAGTGAGTGTTGAGCTCAATAATAACTATACACTTGTCCTTTTCTTCCTTTATCACTCAGGTTGTTTGGTTACTCAATTACTATATTCACCTTCACGTAGATTTTTGAGATCAATTGACAATATAATTGATTATAGGAGCTACATTCTCCCCCTTTAACATTAGTGGAAAAAAATTATGCTTTATAATCACTTGAAAATTTATACAAACTTCCCCTATACATATGATTCTTTGATATGACCTATTATTAGAATTGTTTAGAATAAATGGCGCGGGGGGGGGGGGGGGGGGGTGGTGAATAAGTTATTCAAGGTATAGATGTATAAATAAAACTTTTCATAGCTTAGTGAACCCATAAAACATTTTTCATCATGCATGCATCCATAAGATTATGCAATCACTTAAAACTTGTAGGTTATTGTCAAATCAATTTGTAGAAATGTAAACATGAAATGAAACAGATTCAACAACACAATTGACACAATGATTTATGTGGAAACTCAATTTGTGAAAAACCACCAGTAACATACTACTCTTTTTCACTCTTCTAAAGTGATTCCCTATGAAAGGACAACCTTGTAAATGTTACAATACACACTATTAAATGTGACCCTATTAAAGGATTTCAATCACCCTATTAGCAGTAAGCCTTGTTAGAGGACTTTAGACCATTCACTTAGAATGTCATCTAGTTAAAAGATGTACAAATGATTGTTAGGTCAACCTTAATCCAAAGGATTTAACCTAGACTAGTACTATTATTAGAGAGTAATAGTAAGGCTTGATCTAATAACAACTTAGAACTCCATTTGTAGATTATAGATCTCTATTTCAATCCTCCATTCTACTTGGCTTTCACACATTTTAGCTCTCATAGCATGTTCACCCTTCAAGCATCCATACCCTTAAGCCTTCTTTCTTAACATTCTAATGCAGACTCTCTATTAGGTCACTGAATGAATCAATACCCTTGACTCCTTGTTTTCCTTAGGTTCTTGTGCATGATAACCCTTTCTTCTGACCAACCATCCCTATAAATAGAGAATTAAGATATTTTGTTGTTCATTCTCCATTATCCAATTTAGGGTTAAGATAGATTAGGTAGGATTCAATGAATCTACTCCTCATTCCATATCACTTCTTAAAACTTCTCCTTCAATCCTCTTTGAATTTTCCTCAAAATGGTTTACCATGAATTTTGTGCCACCAACTCATCAATCTTATCTTCCACCTAGTTCAAACAATCCAAGAAAATAAACTTATCGGCTCAGATCCATCAAATTCATGATCCTTCTAATAATGATGGCACTTGGTATTAACTTTCTTCTAATGCTTGACACAAACTACATTACTCAACATCCTTTACAAAAACACTCGACATGAACTAAAGTTTATAGGTGCTCAACATCAACTAAACTTTACTCAACATCCACTATTTTTCTTGGCATACACTAAAATAAACTTTTATTTGGCTCCAACTAATTTTCTACTTGACTTACACTGACTTTTCTCTACACCTGCTATCCATTTAGTCAAGCTTGGCAGACAAACTTTGTTTAACTTTTTCTTCTAAACTTAGCATAACCAACCTTTGCAACCTTAAGTAGATTATTAATGCACTATGATATCACTATCTTAGTTGATTTTTGTACTTCCTTTTTATATCATAACTCAACCCTTCCTCTAGGTGTTATTGTTACATCTTTTGATCAAATCCTCTTCATCAATCAAATAGGTAATAGTACTTAAATCATATAAGAAGATGTCTTACCAGAAAAAAAAAAGGTTTGACATTAGTGACAAAACAATGATTGAAACACATTTATCATACTTGTATAAATCTATTTTCAACAATCTCCCTCTTTAGCATTGATGACAAACCAAACTGATCAAGCAAACTAACTAGGTCAAAATAGTGAGACCAAAAAACTACCAAAAATAAAATAATTCCTTGTACTAAAATATCTTCCTCTATCAGCAATCATCTTCTAAATAGGTTACAAAATTTTGTTCTATTCTGATCAACAAACAATCAACAATCAATTCATCCTTATGACTCCCTCTAAATTCCCTTCTACAATAGCTCCCTCTTACTAGGTAGATGTTATCAACATATACACTTTCTCATACTATGTGTTAGGATTTCTCCATCTTTGTTCAATCTCTTATGTTTCTCCCTTCAAGATTAGTTTAACTCTTGTATTTCTCCCTCTTTGACAACAATGCCAAAGACTTGTCATCTTAATATGTAGATATGAACTTCTTTAGTTTCTTCGGTGCTGCCTTTCTTGTGACTAATTTGTAGTTTTAGTTCTTTGATTACTTTAGGCAGCTCCTAAAGTAAGATCCACTGCATCAATTTGTAACATATGATAATTAGCTTGTTTGATGTATGGCACTCCTTTTGTTACTTGGATAGCCTTTGATAGGGCTATCACCCCTAGCTTACCTCTTAGATACTCATGAGCATCCTTAGGTAATGCTTTTGTGAAGATATCAGCAATTTTCTCTTTTGTGTTAACATATTCCATCTTCACCTCTTTATCTT
Source organism: Cupressus sempervirens (assembly GCA_028749045.1). Lineage (NCBI taxonomy): Eukaryota > Viridiplantae > Streptophyta > Pinopsida > Cupressales > Cupressaceae > Cupressus > Cupressus sempervirens. The sequence continues at coordinate 450,069,478 of CM053793.1, forward strand.
GAACTAATTCTCTCAAGTAATCATACTTGATTGCATTGTGCTTAGTCGTTGTGTGCATCATATGATTCTTAGATATATTTATAGCACTTGTATTATCACAATAAAGTATTACTAGTTCAGTGATCTCTTCCTTTATACCTTTGAGTATCTGTTTGATCCATACAATGTTTGTACAATTTACAACAACAACAACATTTCTAGCTTTAGCAGTAGATTGTGAAGTGTAGTTTTATTTCTTTCTAGTCCATGTAACTAGCCTCTTGCCTAAGGAAAATGCTTCTCCATTGGTTCTTTTTCCATCATCAATTTTTCCATCCCAATAAGTATTAGTATAGGCTCTTAATTCAAATTTTTCATTTTTCTTATAGTATAGACCATATTCCTCTGTTCCTTTTAGATATCTCATTATTCTCTTTACAAACATCAAATGATTCTCCCTAGTATTAGAAAATAATCTTACAACTATCCCTATAACTTACAACTATCTCTATAGATAATGCAATATTAGGTTTACTATGTACTACATATTGTAATTTCCCAATCATAGACCTATATAATGTTTGATTCACCTCTACTAAATCATCATTCTTTGGCAATTTATGTCCTGTCACCATAGGTATACTTACTATTTTGGAATCCTACAATCTAAAAAAATTTAGTATCTCCTTGACATACTTTGACTGAGTGATGTATATACCATATTTCATCTAATGTACTTGCAAACCCAAAAAGAACTTGATCTCTTTAAACATAGACATTTCAAATTCTTTCTTCATTTCATTTACAAAAGCCTTGCATAAAGCATCTTGACTTGCAAATATTATATCATCAACAACAAATTCAGATAAAAAAATACCTTTTCCTTTCTATATCTTCATATATAGATTTTTGTTATCATCATTCCTTTCAAATCCAATCTTCACAAGATAATTATGAAGTCTCTCATAACATGCCTTTGGTGCTTGTTTCAAACCATATAAAGCTTTATGTAATCTACATACCATGTTCTTATTGTTAACATCAAAAATTCCTTCTAGCTATTCTATATAAACTTCTTCCTCTAATATACCATTCAAAAATGTAGATTTAACATCCATTTGATAAACATTGAAACCTTTGGATGCAAAACAAGCAAGTAGAGTTCTTACTCCTTCCAATCTAGCAATAGGAGGAAATGTTTCTCCATAGTCAATTCTTTCTTCTTGTGCATATCCTTTGTAGACTAATCTTTCCTTTTTTTTTGTGACTTCGCCATTTTCATTTGGTTTATTTCTATATACCCACTTTGTGTCAATCATATTTTTATCTTCTAGTCTAGAAACTAAATTCTGAGTCTTATTTTTATCAATTTTTTCAATCTCTCCTTACATGGTTTTACTCCAATCCACATCTTCTAAAGAATCTTTTACTATTTTAGGCTCTTTTGTGCTCAACAAGCATGTATCATTTCTAAACTTGTTTCTTGTCATTGGTCCAAGATCTTCATCTCCTATGATTTGTGTAGCAAGATGATGTCTCTTGACATATTTGGATAATATTGGTTTAGCTCTTGTTTCTTCATTTGGTCTCTCTACTTTAGAGCCAATATGTACATCTTTGTTAGTTAGTTCAACATCTCTTTCATGTACACTAATCTCAAAATTAGAATGTTCCTCAACTTCATTCTGTAACTCAACATGTAAATGTAGTTTGTTTCCTAAATGCAACTCAATATTCATATTATGTGACTCGACAGTTACTAAAACTTGTTGTTGGTTTGTAGCTTGATTAGAAACAACTTCTTCAATAGGCATACCTTCATAGAAGTATACAAATGATTTGAATTCTTCTAGTTCTTTCATAGGTTCAACCTCATGTACTTCTATATATTTATCAAATTTTACATTTTCACTTTCCACAACTTGGTTAGTGTTAATATTTAAACACTTATAAGATTTATTTCTCGTGGAATAACCTAGGAATATAACTTCTTCACTTTTTTCATCTCGTTTACCATTCCTAAAATATTTGAGAATAAAGCATTTGCTTCCAAATACCTTATAATATTTTTCATTGGGTGAGTATCCATACCATGGTTCAAAAATGTGTTGAATGAGTGCCTTTCTTGACTTGTACATGGTTCAAGGTATAGACAGATGTACTTATAGCTTCTCTCCAATATTTTGAAGCAATATTTTTCTCCATCATTAGTGTCCTAGGAAAATTCATTATAGGCATCTTCCTCCTTTTAGAAATTCCATTTTGTTGAAGGGTTCTAGGAGCAGATGTCTATCTTTTTATACGTCTATCATTACAAAACATATCAAACTCATTTGATGTAAATTCTCCTCCTCTGTCAAATCTCAAACACTTTAGACTTTTATCTATTTCCTTCTCAAATCTTTCTAAGTATCATTTAAACATTTGGAAAGCATCAAATTTCTATTTTAGAAATAACTATCATCATTCTAGAATAATCATCAACAAGTATCATAATGTACTTATCTCCTTTATAGCTTTGCACATCAATTGGTCTACACAAGTCATTATAAAAAAATCTCTAGTATTCCTTTAGAGGTATGAGTTTTACTCTTAAAACTTGACTTTACCATTATGCCTAACTGACAATGTTTGCACATTATATTGTTAGGCTTCTTCAACTTAGGCAAACCTCTTACTTTTCTCATGTTACTGATACTAACCAAGTTATCAAAATTAACATGACATAACCTTTTGTTCCATAGCCACACATCATCAAATTTTACAATTAGACAAGTAGCATCTTCTATATCAAGATAGAATAGATTACTCCTAGTTTTATCACCCTTTCTAATCATTTTTCCATTAGCATAATATATCTTAGTAATATTGTTTTCAAACTCAACCTTACATCCTGAATTATTCAATTGTGACATACTCAATAGATTATAGTTAAGTCCTTCAACATAGTAAGCATTGTCACATAAAATCTTTTCTATGAGTTTGATAGAACCTTTTTCTTTTATCAAGCATGGTGCATAGATACCAAATCTTACATTTTTTCCATCATAACAATTCAAGGTAATGAACTTACTTTTATCTTTAGTCATGTGATGTGAACATCCACCGTTAATAATCCATTTGTCATTCTTGTTCACATGACATACAAGTGTAGTTGCCTCATCTTCATCAGATTTGTCCTTCATTGCAACATACACCACTTAATCATCATGTTCATCAGATTCATCTTTTGTTTCCTCTTCATCAATGTAGCAAGACTTCTTGCCTTTGTCTTTGTAATCCTTTTTGTCTTCATCTCTTTTAGTTTTGTACTTCTCACCACCTTTGTATTTCTTCTTCTCTAGACATCTAGTAGAAATATTACCAACTTCATTGCAATTGAAATAAATGATAGGTAATTTACCTTTAAAATTTCCTTTACCTCTATGAAATCTCCTTTCTAGTAGTGCTTCAAGTTGTTCTACATCCTCCTCATCTGTACCACTATCACTAGACACATACTTTTCCTTTTTCTTCTTCTTATTCTCATCGAGTTCCTTTAATGATAACTTAGCTTTGAAAGTAGATTTAATATTTCTAGGTTTGTAATTATCCATGTTAGATGGCTCAAAAGAAGTGATCCTACCTACCAAACCTTTAAGAGATAGAGTATTCCTTGGTATACATCTTAGTTCTTGTATTCTACAAACTCTAATAGCATATATAGGCAACCGTGTTCTTAAAACTTTTCTTAGTATAGTATCATCATCTATTGTACCAGTAGCTCCTCTTATTGCATTAACAACATATTTTATCCTTGAAAAATATTGAGAAACATTTTCACCTTCTTGCATTCTCATATTACTAAATTTACCTTTGAGACTTTCATCTTTGGCTCTTAGAACATTATTTTCTCCTTCATAGAAGGTGTGTAGAGAATCTTACATTTTCTTTGCACAATCAAGACTTTAACCTTAGCTTAGGGTAGAGGAAATCTCCAGCATTGCCTAGTTGTGTTTTTTCTTCTTTTTCAAATCCTCAAATGTTAGGGCTCCAACAGGATCAACATGCTTAGTAGTAATGGTAGATTGTCCATGATGTCCAAGTCCTCCAAGGTGTAGCTTCATTAAACTATGCCATCTAGGAAAGTTGTCTCTATTAAGCTTGGGTACATCTCTTTTTGACATCTTGATCTTTGTGCTTCTAGTACCTTCAAAATAGTCCTCTTAAGAAAATGGCTTTAATACCAATTGTTGGAATTCTTTAGAATAATTGGGGGGGATAAATTAGTTATCCAAGGTCTTGATGTATAAATAAAACTTTTCATGGCTTAGTGACCCCATAAAACATTTATCATCATGTATGCATCAATAAGATTATGCAATCATTTAAAACTTGTGCATTACTATCAAATCAATTTGCAAAAATGTAAAGATGAAACATAATAGATTCAACAACACACTTGACACAATGATCTGTGTGGAAACCCAATTTAGGAAAAACCACCAGTAAATGCTACTCTTTTTCACTCTTCTAAAGTGATGCCTTGTGAAAGGCCAACCCAGTTAAAGGTTACAATACAAACTATTAAATGTGACCCTATTAAAAGATTTCAATCACCCTATTAGGAGTGAGCCTTGTTAGAGGAATTTAGACCATTCATTTGGAATGTCACTCAGTTAAAGGATTTACAAATGACTATTAGGTCAACCTTAATCCAAAAGATTTACCCTAGACTGATACAATTATTAGAGAGTAATAATAAGGCTTGATCTAATAATAACTTACAACTCCAATTTAGATTACAGATCTTTGTTTTACTCCTCCATTCTATTTGGCTTTCACACATTTCAACTCTGATAGCTTGTTCATTCTTCAAGCATCCACACCCTTAAGAATTCTTACTTAACATGCCAATGTAGACTCTTAATTAGGTCATTGAATGAAGTAATATCCTTGACTCCTTGTCTTCATTAGGTTCTCATGCATGATAACCCTTGCTTTTGACTAGCCATCCCTATAAATAGAGAATTAAGATCTTTTTCCATTCATTTTCCATCATCCAATTTAGGGTTAGGACAAATTAGGTAGGATTCAATGAATCTACCCCTCATTCTATATCACTTCTAGAAACTTCTCCTTCGATCCTCTTTGATTTTGACTCAAAATGGTTTACCATGAATTTTTTGCCACCAACTCATCAATCTTATCATTCACCTAGTTCACACAATCCAATAAAACAAGATTTTTGGCTCAAATTCATCAAATTCATGATCCTTCTAATAATGTTGGCACTTTGTATTAACTTGTTTTTGATTCTCAACACAAACTGCATTGCTCAACATCCTCTATAAAATCACTTGGTATGAACTAAAGTTTATTGGTTCTTGGCATCAACTAAACTTTACTCAACATCCACTATTTTTCTTGACATACACTAAAATAGACTTTTACTTGGCTCCAATTGATTTTTTTGCTTGGCTTGCACTGATTTTGCTTCCACCTACTATCCATTTAGTCAAGCTTGGAAGACAAACTTTGTTTAACTTGTTCTTGTGAACTTGCTTAGTGTAACCAACCTTTGCAACCTTAAGTAGATTATCAATGCACTATGATATCGAGATCTTAGCTAATTATTGTACTCCTTTTTTATATCATAACTCAACCTTTCCTCTAAATGCTATTGTTACATCTTTTGATCATATCCTCTTCATCAATCGAATAGATAATAGTACTTAAGTCATATAAGTAGTTATCTTACTAGAAAAAAGAAGATTTGACATTAGTGAAAAAACAATGATTGAAACATATTTATCATACTTGTATCAATCTATTTTCAACACCTATTTTTCAAAATCCTTTTCAAAATTATTTTTATTTGCAGTATTATATTGCCTCTATATAACTCCATAAATAAACATAATACATAAAAACATATATAACCCCTCCATTTTTTGGCATTGATGTAAAAATAAATTTAAACATGAAAATACTTACTTTGGATGAAATCCAAAGTGGTTAAGAAACTCCTTGTGATTCTTCAACATAATGTCTAGTCTACTATCCCAGTTGGACCTAATCAATTTAGTGGCCTACTTTTCTATAATTAATTTAGCCATGAGATCTATCATGTGATCAATAATTTATTGGCTTGGTGATGCTATGAGATCCTTGAAAATTTTGATATGATCTTTCATAACCTCAAGATGAGGTAATAGTAATGCTTGAATTTCATTGATCTCTTCTCTCAAATTACTCTCTTCTTGTAAGAATTCATGTTGAGTCTTGTGAGGAATCTCACTTAGGAAGAGTACATAGATGATGTACTTGGATCTATTTTTAATTCATAAACACTTACCTTCATATCATCACTAACCTTTTACAATTTTTTTTTAACTTTGCTTGTTAGTGGGGGAATATTACAATTTTTAAAAAATAATATTAAAACATTGTTTAGAATGTTCTCAAACTTGGTAATCTATATAAAAAATGCAATTTAATGTATGTCAATTTCACTAGTAATTATCTCCAACATTCTTTGTTCAAATTTTCACTCTGCTCTCTCCATAAGCTTTGTTTGAGTGGCAATTTTTGGTGAATTGATCTTATCAACAATTTGTACTAGTTGGTCTAATATAGGTGCTTTTGTTCATTTAGAATAATAGCCAGTACGTCATCTATCAATATTTCCTTCACATCATGTAGAAATTTCTTTTTCTTATGCTCATTTCTTAATCTTGTTTGTTCAGTATTTCTTTCACATACCTTGGTATATATAGACATTATCTCTTCATCTAGAATATTTAGATCCATTTGGTATAACAATCAATTCATCTAATGTCACTGATTTTGATTTTTTAACTAGTATATTCTCCTTCTTTTTCTTCTATGATTTCTTTTCCTTTAGATCTATAACACTAGTTCTCAATGATACATTCTATGGCATAGGAACTTATACCTCCATATTTTGAGGTTTGGTTTCATCTTCTTTCTTTTATTCATCTCCTTTATTATGAGGGTCAATAGTAGAGACTACCATGGTTTGTACAAAGGGAACTAGACCTATGGATTCCTGATGTGTCTATTTGGGTTTCTAAAATTTCTTTGTTTTCTCTTCCTTTATTTCATCTTTCTTCTATTCTTCTAGCTTGCATGTAGAGAGTGGATATATTAACATTAAATTGAATACATAATTTGGTGTGCATATTGACAATGAAAAACCTTCAAACTTTTTCTTCTTTGCAACTATGAGTTGGTCATGCCCAATAATTCCCTCACTTGGAGGTTTGTAGGTTGTTTCTCCTTCAATTGAAGCAAAATCATCTACTTTGTGCTCAAAGCATGTTCAACATCAACATTTGCATTCCCTTTTTCAATGTTTTTAGTTCCAATTATTTCTCCCCCTTTTCCCCCATGAGTTTACTGAGCCTACTTCTTAGTATATATATATATCCATTTTTTGTCCTTTAGTGTTCATGGGGATAGTTTTTGCTAAAATATGTAGTGAACCAATAGGAATATCACTTACAATATGTGTTCCTAGCTTGGGAAATTCTTTAATTTGTTCAATTATAGGTGCAAAAATGGGTATGTGTGCATGAGTTGGCTAGGTAAGTGTTGAACCTTCAGTGTTTGGCTTGATTATTATTGTAACATCTTCATCCTTGTTTAGCTCCTTGGTTGGATCATCCTCTATTTGATCTTCAATAATGAAATTCTCCTATCTCCTAATTATATCTTCTACCATCTTGTGTACAAAATATACCCATTTTGTGGTGAAATACTATTATACTCTTCCTCTTTATTGTCAAGCTCAATGTTTTTCTTAGTCTCAGTGTTGTCAACTTTAATCAGTTCTTTCGAATCTTTGATTTTGTATACTTTCTTCTAGATTATTTTTTAGTCTTCATAAAATAATTACAAAATTCCTATTAAAACATAAACAAACCTTCATTTTTCAACAAATATATCTTTGTATTTCTCTAATGCTTCACTTATATCTTCAAGCCCATAATCTAGCACAAGAGTAGCTAGTGACCTTCCTCTCATTTCCTTCTCAGTATTTAGAGCATATTTTCATTGATTGTCAATTATTTGGTATAGTTCATCATGGATTTGATTTTCAAATTTTATAGGTGTGTATTTAATTATTTTCATCATGACTATAACATCTTCTACCTTTTTCTTGTCCTCATCACTCATAGAATCATACTTGAAGAATTTAAATATAGAAATACATCTACTAATTTTTAATACTTTTGGTTGTTTCATCAATAGTCTTGAGTGTCATACGTATAGAAACTCTAAAGTGTCATCTTTCATCATATTCAATTCTTTCACTATCCTCAACTTCATCATCATCTTTTAGAATCAATTTCCTCTTTTTTTTGGTTCACTTGCTAGAAGACTCAGTGGTATTATTTCTCCTTTGAAAATTCTTGACTTGTGGTTGGGTAGGCTTTGCAATTTTATTTGTACCCTTCTTCAATGGTGGAATTATCTCTTGTACAACTCAAGGCTTTGACCTGGTGGTCTTAGGACTCATGGGGGTAGCTAAAGGTCTCTTCTTGCCTTTCTTTATTTGTAGTCTTACAACAATAATTATTTTAAATACATTTATCCTCTTCTCTAGCAACATCTTCACCCTTACCTTCAATGGTCATTGGTTGTTGATTAATTTCTCTTGCACCAAGTGCATTCTCCATTGTACTTATTATCTTTTTAAAATTCTTTTCAACTTTTGTAACCACAATATCTAGTTTAATGCTTCCCTTAGCAACTTCATGGGTACCAAATGGTTTGGCAAGTTCATTCAATATAGATTATATTTCCTTCATAGCTTGGTTAATATTTATTTTATATTCCATGGGTTCAAGCCATTTAGCCCTTAGAATCAAAATTTTTACATGAATGGTGTTGGTATCCATAAGAAAACAAATTTCATCATGATATTGGCCAACTAGTTGGGGTGGGATTGTGTACCTTTTTTGCATCCTTTCTTTGAACTCAATAAAATAAGAAAACATGATATCATCAAAATTATCTCCTAATTGTTTAATAAACTCATTTATCTGATAAATGATAGGACTCTTAATTTTCTAGTTTACTTTTCCAACGGTGGGGAAATTATTTTGCATATAAAAGAATATACAAACTAACAATGATCCAAACTTTCATATGATAGACTTATGCACTCAAATAGTCTTCATATTAACTACTTTAGTTGTATCTTAGCTAGGTCAAGTTTGGTTCCCTTCTTTACAATTTTGTAGGCCAAATCAATAGCAATGCATGCAACACTATTTGGTCTAATCAATTGAAATATTTTGTAAGCCATGACATACACACCAAATTTTTTCTCCAAATTAGTACTTGTGTTCACCTTCAAACCTCTTCCATCTCACTCAAAATTAGTTCTCTTTAATTTTCTTCTTTTATGTCGTACGTATTGCCTTCACTTTTTAAGTAATTGGGTATCTAGTAGTCATATGTATTATATCCCTTGTAATTTTTACAAGATCATCCAACCACATTTGCATGTTGTAGATTGAGCTCAACACAATTTGAATCTAATATTCTTTAAATACCTTTGGAAAATGTAGGTCATGTGTGAGACCTTTTAGACCAAGATATTTGTGTTCATCTTTTAGTTTTCCATGAATAGAAAACTTGCCATAAAAAACCTCATGTAATTTGTGATCTCTAACTTCCACAATTTTGTAATGATAAAAAGAAAGGATATCATTAAAAATTTAAACCTTGGGTAGAATTGATTATAGTGCACCCACCTTGTCCATTTGTGTTGCAACATTAGAATATAGTTTATAATTTGACTCTTTGCATACTTCATTTTGAATCAATTTCATAGAACTTACCTTTACCTTTCTCTTCATGGTTTTAGAACTTGAAACCATTATTGAAAAGTAGGGTTTCATCAAAAAAAAATTAATACTTTACTTGGTTCACTTCAAATTCACTTTAGCACCATGATTCTTCACCAAATTTGTACTTACAAACTTCTTAAATTTGATCTCACTCGCAGACACATCAAATTTGCTCTTTGCTTTAAAAAATGTAAGGGAAAAAAATGAATTTCTTTTTCCTATTAATATACAAAAGTTAGTTTTTAATACTCATTAGGGTATAATAAATACTTCATACCTCGTATTTAGTTACTATTAATAAAATTAGTCAAAACATTGTTTCCATCACTTTCTTGGTTAACACAATACAGTTGTCTTAGGCTTGGTTAATACACCATCATTACTTACTATCATGCCCAAAAATTAGGGCAAAAACACAATTTTTTTTAATTATTATTATTAAATAACACCAAGTTTATCACATAAAAATTTGAACAAGTTACTAAGAGTTTAAAAGGAATAGAAGTGAGTTCCAGTTGTGATTGAAAATGATGTATAGATGACATCTCAGTTAAAGTGTGATATCATAAAAATTCAGGCAAAGTATTAGGGTTCCTTAGTTCTTATGTTATAGTTGAACTGATATGCTTGACTAATTACCCAATTCACATTAGGTTTTGACATGGTTCTAAATATTCATGTTAAAAGTTAAAACTATAGGTGTGTTGAACTACATACATAGTTTCCCTAGCAATATCTTAGTATTTCATCCCAGTTTATAACTAATCATGTAGAATTAAATCATTACATTTAAATATTCATTATTTAATCAATTTTGAAATCTTCTTGTGTTACAATAAAAACCTATACCACTACCACTTGTAAAATGTGACCCTTCAATACATTATTAATCTACCACTTATCTTAATACATTACCTAGAGATTTATTACTCAAGAAAAATTTAATGTTTCACTAAATCAAATAAAAGAGTAAATAAAAATTTCTATTACTAATACTAATTTCACCTTATTAAATGAACCTTAATTAACTACTAAACAACTAACACTTCATTCTAATACAATTAAATATTCCAAATAAAAAGAATATAGAATTTTTCAACATACACTCCAACTAACTAAAAATTATTTAACTATTATTTTAGCACCACAAACAAACCCCTAAACATACTAATCTTAACTAACATACTAACTTAACTAACCATATCCTAACTTATCCCCTATAATCCCCATACCTAAATCATCCCATCACCCACTTGCTTGAGTGCTCACTAAAGCCTAAGAAGACCATTGGGCATTGTCCAAGGCTACAGGCTCACTTGCATTGGTTTCTTTGAATGCCAAGGGTAGATGTTTTATTATTTGAAGCTTGGGGGATGTGGCATAAAGAAATTTGTGATAAAATTAAAATAACCCTTAATTTTCATTTTCCCAAACAATTCTTTCACTCCTTATCAAGAAATGGGCATCCAATTTGGAGAAAAATGGGTGAATGGAAGGTGAATTAAGTGAGGTACATGGCCTTCAAAGTGTAGATGGAAAGATTGGGGGGAAAGTTTACAAGTTAAGAAGATATTTTTAAAGGAGAATATAGATTGAAGTTTATCCTTTTTACATTTACTTGCTTGCCTTCTCCAAAAGATGCATCCAAACCAAAATCATGTGGTGTGGCTTAAAGATAGGTGGCATCATCACCTTGAATGCATGGCAAGAGGTGGTCTTTCTTTTTTATTGGTTTAAACTTACAAGCAAGAATTAATGTTCTAAAGTTATCTAGGTGAGATGAAGGATAATGTATGATAGTGTGTTAATAATTTTTCCTTTGATTTTGTTTTTATTTTATTTCATTTTTTTTCCAAATTTTAGTTTCCCTATTTTATTTTAATTGAATTATTTGGTTATTTTTGAGAATGTTTTTTACCTAAATTATGTCTAATTGTGTCTTAGGTAACTTACTTCTCATCTTTCTCGAGCGATCTATTTTCTTCCATTGTGGCTTTCTTGTTTATCTGGTACACACGAGATTTAGGTGGTCTAAGAGTTGTTGGTTTGTACTTTTCCATCATCTCGATGAGAAGTAAGTTTCTATTCACATTTCATTTTCCATGGCTTTAGAGATCTTGACCAACTCTTCCCCTTGAATTGAACCACATCAAGTATGGATCCAAGGAACATCACCATGATAGATTTTGATAAGCCTCACATGTGATTTTGTTAAAATTAGAGGCTTGCAAGGTTATGGATGGAACAAAATGCAAATATTATTAAAGTTTTAGAGAAATAAGATTAATTATATCAAGAATTATGAGTTTGTGGTTGATTTACTACACGTTGATGGAAATGAGGTCATTAGTCTTTTCTTATGATGCCACATGAATTCAAGATAAAAGTCTACCCCATATGACTGAGGGACCATATAATGACTTGAAATTGTTAAGATGTAATCAAAAACTAAGTATGGAGGCCTCCACAAAGAAATAAAGGTAAAAGGGCACTTATTGTATCTAAGATTGGAAAATGTAGATGTAAAGAGTATTTTCCACATAAAGGTAACAAACTAGCCACTTTTATGAAGAATGTGAACAGATTAAAGTAAGGATGCCCAAAATTACAAATACTCAGATACTACCATCAGATGCTTCTTGAAATGTTAATAATAAAAGGTGACCCCAATATAAAGAGAAAGTAGTATTAAAAGATTTCAATGGAAAGAAGAATGAAGTGCACTTGCTAACAAAGGATTATTGCCCATGTAATGAAATAACTTACACAATAGAAGAAATATTATGAAATATTATATAAATACTTGATAATAACTAAGAGTAATAGGCCACTTTGAGGGGGAAACCTCCAAATATCTCCAATGAGAACACACTTCATAATATGATTTTGAAATAAGACTCAAAACCTCCTATATATACCTAATTATGCTTAGGTTGAATAGATACAACCCTACATAATGCCTTGGCCAACCTACCTACCTAAATAATAATAAAATAATGATAACATGACTTAATTAAGGATTAAGATAGCCACAAGTTGACTATTCATAACCCTGTATACACCAATATTAAGGGTATAACATGCCCTCTCTCTTGAAAGAAGCATTGTCCTCAATGCTAACCAAGTGTGGATTCCTTTGAATGAACTCATCCTCCCATGTGGCCTCTTCAACTAGTAAGTTCTTACATTAAATGAGATACTGAGTTAGGGTTCTATTCCTTAGCTTCTTCATTCATGTTTGAAGAATGCACTCTAGTTCCAAAATTATTCTTCCTTCTTCATCAAGTTTTGGAAGTACTGTTTGAGTAGGAATATTCTACCCAATTACCTTCTTCAAATAAGAAACATGAAAAACTGGATGTATCTTTTTTTTTGGTGGAAAATCAAGCCTGTAGGCAACAATACCAATATTTTGCATGATTTGGTATGGTCCATAATATCTTGGAGACAACTTATTATTCTTTTTTTGTTGCTTCATTAAGATTTTTTTATAAGGCTACAATCTCAAGAAGACCCAGTCCCCAACTTCAAAATTTCTTTCACTACAATGTTGGTCTTCTTGTTGTTTCATTCAATTTTGTGCCATAGCTAAATTCTCCTTGAGTCCTAAAAGTACCTATTGTTAATCAAGCAAGTGGTCCTCCATTTCCTAAACTCTTGGTGACACCTTTAATGATGATTTAATGGAAGGAGGATGATATCCATAAAGTGCCAAAAATGGAGACATTCTTGATGAGCTATGAAAAGAAGTATTGTACCACCAATCTACAAGAGGTAGCCAATCTATCCATTGAGATTTTTTTTTCTAAAGTGAAACAACATAGATATCCTTCCAAACATTTATTAAAAACCTCACATTGCCCATATGATTGAGGATGGTATGAAGAACTATGAGCCAATTGAGTACACAAACATGAGAATAAATCTTTCCAAAAGTGACTAGTAAAGATAGGATCATGATCAGTAACAATAACCTTAGGTGTTCCATGTAGCTTTTGGATAGTCCCCAAGAAAAAAATTTCCACTATACTTGTTGTAAAAGGATGTGATAATGCAATGAAATGTGCATATTTAGTGAGGCAATCAACTACTACCATGATGACATAATGACCTTTAGATTTGGGAAGCCTTGTGATGAATTCCATGGATACCTCTTCCCAATGTTGGCTAGGAATAGATAAAGGCTGCAAGAGACTTGGTGTCTTAATTGTTTCCCCCTTATTTCTTTGACAAATCAAACATTTAGCCCCAAATTTTTGAACATCACCTTTTGGCCCTTCCCAAAAAAATCTTGCTTGACCCGATGATATGTCTTCAAAAATCATGAATGACCAACAATTGGGGACTCATGTAGTTCTTTGAGAATATTGTATTTAAGAGTGGAATTGTTGCAGAGATACAATCAATCTTTATACCAAATAATATCCCCCTTTAAACAAAACTTATCTGAACTACTAGGATCAATTTTTATTTACTGGATGATATTACTTGTTGCAACATCATTTTTCCACTCTTCTTTGGCTTCTACCACCCAATTTTCTTGTAATATTGAAAGGGCACACAATAGGGCTTCATCTTTTTCATCCTTCCTAGAAAGTGCATCAACCACAATATTTCCCTTCCCTTTCTTGTATACAATTTCAAAGTTATATCCCAACATCTTAGTGACCTATTTTTGTTGCTCTTCTAATGATAGTGTTTGTTCCAAAAAATATTTTAGGCTCTCATGATCTATCTTAACCTTGAAGTGTTGACCCATTGAATAAGGCCTCCATTTTTAACTGCATGAAGGATTGCTAGCATTTCCTTCTTGTAAATAGGTTTGAGTTGATTTTTAACTTTAATTGATGACTCTCAAAAGAAATCAATCAACCTTGTTGTATGAGAACTACTCCTATCCCATTTCTAGAAGCATCACATTCCACAATGAATTCCTTGATGAAGTTTGGAGTGGCAAGCACTGGAGTTATACACATAACCTTCTTCAATTGCTCAAATGATACATTAGTAGATTCATTCCAATGAAAATAATACTTCTTCAATAGAGTGGCAAGGGGTGCTTCTATATGACCATGATTCTTCACAAATATTCTATACTATCATGTCAATCCCAAGAAACTCCTCAACTTCTTAATAGCTTTTGAAATAGGTCATTCCATGGTATCCTTAATTTTGTTAGGGTCCACCTTTACTCCTTCATGTGAAACAATGTGTCCCAAATACTCCACCTCCTTAAGACCAAAATCACACTTGGATGGCTTAGCATAGAGTTGATGATCTTCAAGTAATTTTAATGCTTGATCTACATGTTGCAAATGTTCTTCCCAAGTCTTGCTATAAATTAATAAATCATCAAAAAACACTAAAACAAACTTTCTTAAGAACTTCTTTAAAATGGAATTCATCAAACTCTAGAATGTAGATGGTGCATTGGTAAGACCGAATGGCATCACCAAAAATTTATAATTACCCTCATGAGTTTGAAATGTTGCCTTACTAATATCTTCCTTCTTAATCCAAATTTGGTGATAACCCAATCTAAGATCTAACTTGGTGAAATACATAGATCCATTTAATTCATCTAGAAGATCATTGATGACTAGAATAGGAAACTTATCTTTAATGTTGTATTTTTTGAGAACTCTATAATATAGACACATGTGCCAAGTTTCATCCTTCTTATGCATCATTAACATAGGTGAGGAGTAAGCACTTTGGCTATGCCTGATAATTCCTACCTCTAGCATTTCCTCAACAATTTTTTCTATTTCACTTTTTTGTATTTGTGGGTATCTATAAGGCCTAATGTTTGGTGGCTGGCTCCCTAGAACTATTTATATGGCATGGTCATGACCCCTCTTAGGAGGAATTCCTTTAGGCATATCTCTAAAAATCACTTAGTGAAAATCAATTAGTGCTTGTAAATCTAGATGAGTGAGAGAATTAGATTGAGAGACTTCTAACAAACACAGGTGGGCCATAAATCCACCCACGCCTTTCTTAATAATCTTTTGCATTTGATGAGAGCTTACCATCTATGGGGATTTCACCTTCAATCCCCTTAGGTCCACTACCTTTCCTTTTGATTTAAATCACATGAGTAGTTCTTGGAAGTTCATCTCAATTGTTCCCAATGTAGTAAGCCATTACAGTCCCAAAACAATATATGTTGCACCCATGGATATCGCATACATTGGGGTATCAAGTTGATAATCTCACATGGATAATTTGATGTTATTACACTTCCTTGAACAAATAACTATGCCCCCATCTGCAATCAAAACATGAAACTCTAGGGCTAGATATATAAAACAATTTAGAAGAATTGCCAACTTCTTCTTGATAAAATTATGAGTACTACCTGAGTCAATCAACACTATTACTTTTTACTTCTTTAAGGAACCCACTACCTTGAGAGTTTGGGGTGCATTGAAACTTGAAATTGAATGACAAGAAATTATTGGTTGAGAATCATGTGGTTCCTCACCTGACTCCCTATCCTCCTTTGATATGGTTTCATCCTCTTATTCCTCACTTGGACCTTCAATATAGATCAATTTCTTTTCACTGCATTTATGTCCTCAACTATATTTTCTATCATAATTGAAACACAACCCTTTTTCTCTTTTCTCCTCAATTTGTTGTGGAGTCAACCTAGTAGGTTGAGGAAGAGAAGCTATTGAAAATAATTTTTCTCTTGTCACATTAGCCCCTTGCTTTCTAGGAATCAAGAACTTCTCCTCTACCCTACATGCCAATATAAAAGACTCATTTACTTAGCTAAGACAAAACATGTGTACCTCATGTTGAATGTGATCCTTGAGACCACCCAAGAATAAATCATTCAAGTTCTCCTTTGTAATTGTATCCACTCTTAAGGATAGATTTTGGAATTTTTGAATATAATCCTTAAATGATCTTATTTTTTGAAGCTTAGCAAGTTGGCTAAAGAAGTTTTCTATCACACTATTGCTATATTGTGCTTGGAGTTCTACAAAAATTGGCCATGATATAGTGAGTCCCTCTTTCCTCCTATGAGTAAAAAGTGAACGGTACCAAATGAAATGATCTAGTTCTAGATATAAGGAAGTCATAGTGATCTTTTGTCCGTATGAGATTTGATGTACTTCAAAAAAATTATCCATTTGATTTATCCATGTTAGAGGATCCTTGCCATCAAATTTGTGCATATCCACCTTTGGAAAAAATTCCTAGATCCTATAGGATTAATAAAATTTTAGTCATTATTAGTCAACTTGAAGGTTTCACCTTGATTTCTTGAGAGCTCCTTCCTTATTTCATTCATATAGGTGCTTAACATGCTTTGCATATCTGATATATCTCCTCATAGGTCTCATATATCCCTCTTAACCTCTTCCTTGAACTTACTAAGTTCCTCATTGGGATTACTATCCTATGTTGCTTCCCAATATTGATAAGAGGATTTCCATGGTGTGGTAGCATTATTTTTGCCTCTTGTTGAAGGCCCTGTCATGATAGAAACCAATGTTTTTGAAATAAATCACACAAATGAAAGTTAAATTCTCTAATATATTTATTTATTTTTCACTATAACTTACTAGGGCCAAGATACCCTTACTCAAAAAAAATCCCAAAAAAATTAGCAAATTTGCTATCTTGAGAGAGAATTTTCCTAATTTTTCAATATCTTGCTTATTTTTATTTTTAATTTCTCCAAGATTTAAATTTTCTCTATTATGTATTCAAAACCCCAATACAAGTTATACTCCAATTTGGTAGGATGTGAGAGATTTGAAGATCTCAATAAATTATGTAGAAATAGTAATTCTGCAATAATTTTTTCAAATTTAGTCCAATTCCTCTAAACTTTGGACTATATCTTCTTTAATATGGTCTTCAAAAATCCTTTAAAAATATTTTAAAAATTCACTAAAATATTAAAGTTATGCTCTTCCCAAAGTCACCCCAATGTTGAGAAAAAATCTTGCCTCTATGGTGCTAAGATCATGCTCTGATACCACTTGTAATGAAATAACTTGCACAATAGAAGAAATAATATGAAATATTATATAAACTCTTGATAATAACTAAGAGTAATAGGCCACTTTGAGGGGGAAACCTCCAAATATCTCCAATGAGAACACACTTCACAATATGATGTTGAAATAAGACTCACAAGCTCCTATATATACCTAATTATGCTTACGTTGAATAGACACAACCCTACATAACACCTAGGCCAACCTACCTACCTAAATAATAATATAATAATAATAAAATGACTTAATTAAGGATTAATATAGCCACAAGTTTAATTTTCATAAACCTATACACACCAATATTAAGGGTGTAGCAACCCATGCTATATTTTTGGGCAATGGGAAAGTGGCTTGTGGAAAAGTTAAGTGTATCTCTCTTCCTCGCATATATAAGAACTATTAAATATTTGTGCATTCTAAAATTTGATGGGAAGTTCCCTACTTCCCATAAAGATAAAACACTCATGCAAATTCATATCACTCTAGTAAGGTGATAGTACTTTTGGAAATGTTACATTTGATGTGAAAATAATGAAAAGTTTAAATAGTCATTATTCAAAGAATTAAATACAAACCTTTTCATTGTGAATGTGGCCAAACTTTATTTCTTTCATGTCACACCAATGTTTTAATCCATCTACCTATTCCACAAGGATTTTTTTTATTTCACTTATTCAAGTACATACAAAATGGCTATTTATCAAAATCTATATCCTATGTAATCATTTGGCTAAATCAAAGCTTCTAGTTATGAAAAACTTATTGGCCTAGAGAGTGAGCTAAAAGAGTTGTTAGACACATCATTAAAATTTTATGATTTGAGTGATCTTCATAGAAGACTTAATTCTCAACCTCTTCACCCAATCACTTAGAAACTAAAAGATAGCGAACTGGTTGAGGCAACTAGATTTCCTATGGTTGTAAATGTACCTAAGATTGTTTGAGAGTTTATAAGATGATATAACCCAAAAACAAAGCAGATTTTGTTTCCTAACTAGTCTATTCTTCTATCTATCAACAAGCCATTGATGTATTCTACATTCAACATCCCAGTCAAGGAATAATATTGTGACATAGATTTCATGACTTCCATGCCCATATTCAATGAAAAGAAGACTCTCTAGTGAGATGACATGCAGAAGACCTGGTTCTAGACTACCCACTTCAAGAAGAGCAAGATCCCAAAAAATTTGTTTGACACAAATCTGAAGTGAGAAATTGTAGACATCCTCGCACTTCTCCTCAGGCTAAAAGGAAAAGAAGAGATATTGGATTTTTTTGAGCATCATTTCTTTCTAGTGAAAGAAAATTGAATAGAAAATATGCACATGGTTTGGGCATAGATCATCTACCATTAAATTTTGGCATGGTTAAATTTAGCCAGAGGCTTTAGGTAGTTCTACATGTCTTCTTATTTGATTTATTCCCTAGCGACTCACCATAGGTGTCTTGGGATCCCTTTTCTTTATGATTATAATGAGAATACTAAAGTCTATGAGTTTTACCCACATCTACAACTATAGACAAGATACAAGGAGTATGTGGCAAGTAATGATACCTTCACAATGATGCTATATTGTGAATTGTAAGGATGCCTAGAGAGGAGATTCTCACCTGAGGAAATTTTGTCAATAAGTCAATTTAGATGTTCGTTCATCTAGTTACTAAGTTTCTCCTATTTATGGATAGGAGCTTATAACATATTCCCTAAGAAGTTACCAAGGTATTTGGAGGACAAAGTGGTGCTAGTCAAGCTATGTCAAAAGATCCTAGAAGCAAACACTCTCTATTCCAATGTAAAGAAGATTGCCAAAATTTCATTTCCTATAGTGGTTGGCCCATATTCTTGTGCCTCCAAATTGTATGCCCCAAATCTGGTGAATTTTTTTAAGGCAAGATCAACTTGCTAGATTATGAGGTGCTCAAGCCTCAATATGATCCAGCTAATTTTTTAAAGGATCACTTAAAATTGGGATATGCCTACAAGCATGTCCCAAACATTAAAGATTATTGGTATGGGTGTCTCAATGTGTACCAAACTTGAAAGAGATTTTGGTCATAGCTAACTATTGATGAAATTAAAGTATATAATAATTCTATTGATGTTTCTAACCTTGCAAATGATGGAGGCTTCATGCATCCCACATCATATGAAAATATCAAGGACACCTTGATTTTGTCCACCCCATATGCTAGCTTAGTTATTGATCCACCACAACAACAAACACCACAACCACTACTTCAAGTGTTGTAGATCCTACTTAATCCATTGGGCAGGGAGGAGATCACCCTCTAGAGAAGAATGTGTCAATTACTCCTATGTGTAGAAGTGGATCTCTTCTAGACACTAAGAATATTGGAGAAAAGAATGATGATAGAGATGAGGGTAAGGAGCAAGAAAAATCAATGGCTAAGCCTTCCTTTCCCATTCAAGTCATCAATTTGGATGGTGAAACCAATCCTATGGATGGTCAGAAGAAAGATGTATCCCAATAAGGAGATACCTTAGCCCTTTTGATAACTAAGGTAGTTGCTTTCCCCAATGCTTCGTAGGACAAAATAACTCCTTTAATTCCAAGGAAGTTGTTTGACCCCACTACTTTGTAGTTGGCTATCAATGTACTATCTATAGAGTCATGGCTCCAAGATACTATTGAAAGAAAGAAGAGGAGATATGATGATGCTACTCCATTAAAGGACTTGGTTACACAAGTTACCTCTTCTCAACCATCCAAAAATACAAAGAAGCAAAAGACAATTCTCACATTGGCTACAATTTCCTCCACCAATCACATGTTAATCAAAATTGTTGATCCATAGAAAGATGGGATATTTCATGAGCTTTCAAAAGATGATTTCCAAATTAGAACATTGGATCTTGGTATCCATGTTCATGATTCCATGGTAAACATCTGAAAATCTACCAATGGGAAAATAGAGGACAAGATGGAAGAGATTAGAGCAAAGAAAGAAGTGTTGAAGGCTTCAAAAAAGGAGCTGGTAGAATGCATCAAGTCTACCCTTGGAAGCATGTACCTAGGTCAATTTGACCTAAGTGTAGAAGAAAACAAGAACTTGCTAACAAAGTTGCAACATGAAAAATAGTTTGGGAAGATTGGAAGAGCATGGATAGACCAATTGAAGATTCAAGGTAACCTACTCATTGAAAATTTGGGAAACTTGGTGTTGGATGCACACAAGCTCAGAGAAGTAACCTCAAACCATAAGAAAACTATACAGAAGGAAGATGATGGACTAACAGAGAAACTAGAACTTCTACAAGTGGTAATTGATGTGAAGACTAATGTGGCAATTACTCACGAGATCCTCAAGATGGGCAAGGAGCCATTTTTTCATTGGAAACAATCTTTAGAATTTTTTATAGAAATCTCTATGAGGTCCACAAATAAGCTAGGAGATGTATGTGACCTGGTGCAAAAATTTATTGAGAAATAATTTTGCAACTTGAAAATATTGCACACAAAATCTTTCATATCTACTAATGGTAAGCTTGTGGATATTGAGAGAATGAGGTCAAAGTTCTTGACATTTTTTATGAGGCCATTGACCCTCACAATTTCCAATTGTCTAAAATTCAAGAGCTCTTAGCAGTAGATGTGGTCATCATTAAAGAAATAGAGAAGTATAAATCTAGGTTGGCCAAAATGGATGAGTTAACAGACATGCATGACTACTAGATGGTCTAGGCTGACAACAGTATCATTCCAAATGCTGAAGAGTTGAACAATGTAATAGACATTTTGAAAGCATATAAAGCTAAATTAGTTACCCCAAAGAAAACATAGTTTGCTTTGACATCTCTCATTCTTTTCTCTCCTCTTTCCTTTTGTAGCTACTCTTGGAATTTTTTTAATCTTTGTAAAAGGAAAATGATTGAAGATTATTCTATTAATAGTTTTTATTGTTCAGAGATGCTCTACAATGTAATCATCCAATGTAACTGATCATTTTGACAAGGCCTATATATGTAATCTTTCAAGAAGTTAATAAGATCAGCAAAATTTACTTTGGAAAAAATTCTATAGCTGTGACTATTGTGTGAGACTCTAAGTTCATATTAGATTTTGTTGTTCATTTAGTTTAAGAGGAATTGTGAAATGAATGTGGTAATGCTAAAAATTGAATGAGTGTGAATGAACTTGGTTTTATTCTCTTTATTTAATGAATGGTGTGTTTTACTCTATTCAGCATAAATATGTCTTCTATTATCTCTGTAAGAATTTTCCTTAGGGAAAAATTCACCCAAGATCAAGGAACTCAAACACAAGTACAACAATAAACCAAAAAGAGTATGATCAGAATAACAATAGGTATTCCATTCAATGTGAAAGTACACTAGGAGTGCCTACATATAAAGGCCTCTAGAATGCTTCTAGAATGCATAGGAATTAGCAACATGATAAGTCATACAACCAAGCACATGTCCACCTAAAGTGGGTTATCCTCCATTAAGCATAGGAGTGAGTACGATGATGAGAGGATAAGCCTACAAGGGTGTAGCACATAAAATAATGTTGTAGACACCATGTGCTTAATTAAGAGTGCAAATAATTATATTTTCAACATGAAAACTTAGTTAGTTATGCAAACTCTAGTGTTGTAGACACCATGTGTTGAATTAGAGTTGTTTACTCTTGTATTGTCAACATGACAACTCATAAGAGTACACAAACTTCTAGGTGTCAAACTAAAGAAATAATAAAATAATGCATAATAATAAAATAATACATTTACCTAAGTAAACTTAAGTAAAGTTTAAATAGTAAATAATTATTTACACCAACACCCCCCCCCCCCCCCCCCCTTAAGTACAAATTAGGGGAATGCACTTAAGCTTACAAAAGCTAGGATGAAGAATGCATGATGGGTCCTAGCTACTAGGCCATGTTAGGTACCCAAGTACATAATGCAATGCAATCTCTCATAAAGTAGAGAAAGAGGAAAAACCTTGTGGGAAATGTAATCACCTAAAAATGGTCATCTAGACTATTAGCCCCCTTTTCAACATTTTGGCTAAATTAATTTAATCACTTGCCTAAGCCAAATTGCTAATAATAAATTTATTTGAGTACAACCTATAGTTTGACTATGCTATCCTAAGTTCATTATTTGATTAAAAGAACATGTCCCTTTTAATTAAATAAAACACCCCATTCTTCTAACCCACTTAAAGTGCACACATAAAGTCCTTTTTCTATTTTACAATTAAAAGAAAAGGCTTGTGAGACTTGTGTCTTATGTGACAAGTCAGCTTATATTCTATTGGTTGACTTGTGTGTGCACATGGATCACTCCTCTTTTCAAATTCCACTGTTGATCATCCACCATCTTCATCTTGATCTCTACCATCCATACATCTTTAAAAGGGAGAGAGATTTCCCCCTCAATCCATCCATATTTTGAATATTGTTATGCTACAGATTTTCTAACATGTTTCTTTGGAGATTTGTGGAGAACTTCTATTTCTTGTCTATATTCTCTCATACCATAGCATTTTAGCTTAGATTCATGTTGCATGTTAGTTTAGCTTCTATTTTGCAGTAATCTATCTCACATAGCTTAATATTTGGATTGTAACACTCTCATCCATGCTTAGAATAGCTGCACTTTTCATATTCATTCTAGTTTAATCTTTAGTTGTATTGCATTCTTGAGGAACTCCTTGGGACATTTGCATTCTTGCATCTTGTCTTTGGAACCTTCCATTGCATGGTTTACTAGCAAGAAGAGTATCTCTAAGGCTCATCTGAGAGCCTTCTTATTCTTTAAATATACTCTCTTGCACTCTATGGATAGGGAGCTCTAAGCCGGCATCCGAACATTCCAACTCATGAAATCATTTGGATAGAAGGCTTTAGAGTGTGACACAAATCAAGTGTACATTTTTTGTGCCCACCATGGGGCATGAATCAAGTTATTAGCTCCATTTGCTTTCATTTCTTATTTTTAGTTTTTTTATACATGTATATTGGATCAAATCAAGTGCTTTTATAGTTATCACTTTGGTTTTAAGGCCAACCCATAAGTAGATTGGTTTGAAGGCCAAAAAAATTTAGTTGGTTTAAAGATTTGATCATATCTTTTAAACCACTTGGATTTTAGTTCTGAAATTTTTTTTTCAAGTTGAATATGTGTTCAAAATGTCTCAATCCAATTTTCAAAGCATTTTGATGTGATTTTCAGGAGTTATGATTTTTTCTTTGTTTTTCATAAAAATCTATTTTTGATCGCAAGTCAGCGCATTTTTTTTAAAAACTTACATTTTTAAAAATATTTTTTAATTATAAGAGGGGTATTCTCTTTGTGTTTTGACTTTTGAGGTCGTATTAGGGATCAAAAACACGATTTGATAAATCTGGCCTATTTTGACAAAATCAATATCTAGGGCACAAATGAAGAGATTTTTTTAAATTTTTTACATTTTTGGAAAGCCCTCTAGTTTTTAGTAGGGGTATATTCTTTGAATTTCTCTTTTTGGATCTAAAATCATAGCAAACAAGTCCAATCTTGTTGACTAGGTCAAAATCAAAGAGTAAAAATGAGAATATTTGTGATTAACTTGCAATTTCTTTGCATGCACTTGGTTGGAAGATAAATTGTCTTTTGAGGAAACTAACCACTTTTTATTGCAAATTTTTATATTATTTCACACTAAAATTTGGTGCTAACAAGTTGTGATTACAGGTTTCCATCCTTATGAAAAAAATTGAAACATTGCATAAAAAGAACGCATGTCAAAGCTTCAAATGCGCAAGGGCTACTAACATTGTTTGCAGGGGTGCCCAAAGCATAAAAACCCAAAATTTCTTGCTTTTTTGTTTTCATGTGTGGAATTGACTAATTTTTCATTTTTCATAAGCACATAAAACTTGTGATTGGAGTCTTTTGGTAATAGGAGAGTATGCTCTTCATCCTTGTGGTGAATCAAAAATCTTGACTTCTGAAAGTTGATCCACTCTTTGTGTAGTTTAGAATCTTTTAGAGGGCTTACTCTCAGACAACCTAAGAGGAACAACCCAAGTGGGGACAATAAGATTACCTAGCTCTTCTAACCCACTATAAACTCAAGGCTATCAAGGACACAAAACTTTGATAGACATAGTGTTTTTCTTCACCTAGTGTGATTGCTTATGAGATTTTGACCATAGGGGGATCACTAGGCAAGAATGCTTAAGGTACTCTTGTGGTCACGAGATCGGTTACTCATCGCAAGGTGAGGTGTCTTGTAATTGGGAGCAAGAGGAACACTATGAATGGATGCCCTATCTAAACACCCTAATTTAGTAACTACCTTTTTTAGCCACTCAACTTCTTGGTGCAAGGATTTATCCTAGTGGACTACCCGAATTACCCCAAGATTTACACTGACTATGTGTGTTCCCTTGGTTATGCTTATGTTATTTCCATGACAAAGCCAATATCTCTTATGGGCAATCACTTGGTGTGAGGCGAAGGAGCATCAAGCGTGGGCCAAGTTTTTGAGTAATGAACCATGTCCTTTAGGTAGATATTATTTGATGTGTTCTCGAATGTGCTAGACTTGTGAAAATCTTTGGAACATACACATGATGATAGTTATATGACTTTCCTTTAAGACCTCACATATTCTTGTATCATGCAAGGTTTCTTTGTCCCTTGCTTGATTGTTTGAAGACTACTCCATGTGTCACTATCTTGCTTGGAAAGAAATTTCTTTTGAAAATCAAACTTGCTATGCTATAAACTATTGTCAAACTTTGTCAACCAAGTCAAAACATCAAGTGCAAACATTTTCTTGTGTTTCTTGCTAAGGGGAGTCTCATCATTTTACTTTGATTTGCTATGTCTCTAGTTTTTGAACATGCTTAAAGTGGCTCTTTGGTCTTAGCGCTCTTGGTCTTTTTGTCTTCATGGTCTATGCATGCTTGATAGTTATCCTTTTGTTAAAATGGTTACCTTGATTTCTTGACTACACTCTTGGGTTGGGAAAGTTGTTCACTTTTCACCCTACTTGCTCTATCTATTTGGTTATTTGGCATCTTTCCTAGCTATTGACTTGAGTCATTTATGTCATAAGTTTCTTGGACATATTTTTTGACAAGTCACTTTAATCTCTCTCTACTATATTGGCAAGTGAATACTCTACCTCCTATAGTTTCAACATCAAGATTATATTCTAAGCTCTTTTATGCTTGGCTTTACATCTAAAACTATGGGATCCAAAGCTTGTGCTACCAAACCTCAACCAAATCTAGATGATCATGATATCCTCCATGTCACTAAAGAGTTTCAAGATCTATATGCACAATACAAAGAACTAGAAGAGACAAATGATCTTTCTTACCTTCATCTCTCTAAGCACATGACAGAAATGAAGTCTAAACTTGAGAAAAGGTTAGAGGAGAAGATTGCATCATTACATGAATCTTCCTTAAGGTCTTTACATGCATGTGAGTCACCTTCTTTGAGGTCATCCTCTTCTTCTAGGTCTACATGCTCTACTTCAAGACATCAAATGTCTTCATCTTCTAGATCTAAAGACCTTTGTAGAGAACAAGCACTTGAGCCTATGCCAAAATTTCATGATGGACCTATCTTTGATGAAGCTAATGATTAAGACATGGATGCATACCATTCACTTGAGAAACAACAAAAGGACTCTAGACATACTTCTAATAGAACTTTTACTCCCTTGGAAGAGAATCCACAACCTCAAATGAATCCATAACCTCCATATCCATAAATAGAAAGAGAGTACAACAAATGATGAAAAAAGTGTCACCATCATATGAAAGTCCTTTCGCATATGCAAGTGCATTATGCTAACTAAGACATGTGATAACCAATTGACTCCAATGTTGATAGTTTTCTAGTGTCAAGATAATTAAATCTTCCTCTTCCATGATGTACTAATCAATGTAACCCCCAAAATGCAAAAAAAATCAATCAACCCCCCCTAATGTTTGATTCAATGCTCAATAGGTAATACATGTACAATAGGCCACTTGTTGAAATGTACAAGATGAACTTCTAATTTTGCTAGTTACAACTACTTTTTGAGGCCTACAATCTTACACAAAGCATTGTAGCTCAGATGTACAACAATTCTAAAAAGTAATCAAAGCAATACAATGCAAAAAAGGCCCTAAGTCTAAAAGTGATATTTCTATCCACACAACCCTATAATTTGATTATAGATCTAGAAAATAAACAAGAAATAATGTACTTTCAAAAAAATAGAACCTATTTTTGAGTCCAGATGAGCTCGTACAGAGCATTTCAAGTTGCAAAATGTAAGATTGGACAGATACAGTCACCAAAAAATGTAATTTTTGACAAATTTGTGCACTAAAACCATAAAATAACAACACCACTAAAGAGTTCAAGAAATTCTACCCAAAATAAAAATAATTGCACCTAATTTGGAGTCTAGATGACTACTTTATGGCCTCCCAAAGTTAGACTATCAAATCAAAACTACATCTAGAGAGGGGTCTAGGTAGCAAATGGCTAGCTTAAATTGTATGGTCGAATGGTCATTACAGTAGTTTAAAAATTCCTAGGAATGATGGTCAAATGGTCATCAATTTTAGCACCATGAAATGATGATGTTAGCAAAAAATCAACCTCCTTGGATGATGTGCTCAATGATGTTAGCATTGTACTAGATGGATAGTATAGACCTAAGCTAGTAGATGTGTCAGTCTTCTATAAACATGGAAAAATGAGAGCAAGCCGCTTGGTGACTTAGGTGGGAGTCCGACTGGCTAAACTAGCAGGCAGTGTCAGACTTACTGAGTTAAAGGAGGGTTCACATGGGCAAGTATACTATTGATGTGTGGTGACTATGCAGAGGCACCACATGGTACAAGAAGTAACCAATAGCTAAAGCTACTTGATGATGTTGAAGGTACACATAGAATAGGTGAGAAAAATTGACATGGATGGTAAATGCGCCAACAGGTAGCAACATCGTCAAAACAATGAAATGCTAGTCATTGATGATAAATTTTTGAAATGCCAATGTCAAGGTTAGAGGGTTTTTGATCTGCGATGGCTTGGAGAAGAAATTACAACTAGTGGGGATATTTCAAATAACCCACATGCAGCCTATGGAGAAATGTTGTAGGGTTAAAAAGAAAGCCTGCTAAGTAACAAGACCAAAGTGAAGCTATCGATTTAGTTGTGCTCACCAGTCGGTGAGGGCTTGGCCATGAATAAAGGAGGAATATTGGGCCCACCGATGGGTAATATTGAGTCAATCAAAAAATGAGAATATTCTTTGTATCAGAAGGAATATTTTACATAAGATGCAAGGCTAGGGTGTCACTACTTGGTTCTTGTAAAAAAAAATTCTAAAAATATGCAAAAATATTCGAACTGATTGCTGAGAAAATTAAAAATACTAATCTAAATTAAAATTGTAGATCTAAATAATGATCATACTAGAATTGCAAATTGGGCCTTCATGTGTCAGTTTGCAAAAAATATTTGCCTCAAAATTGACTTTGGCCTAGGGTAAGCAAATTTATAACTGATTTTTACCAAATTGATGTTCTAGATGCAATGGCAAGGTCTGTTCTAGCTCTAGACACTCCCAGTGACTATGATAAAATGGATCTAGGTCAAAGGTGTTGAAGCAGCAATGGTCTTGAATGGCTATGTGAAGAGAAATTCTCCAAGCTCTGATACCATGTAAGAATTTTTCTTAGGAAAAAATGCACCCAAGATCAAGGAACTCAAACACAAGCACAAAAGTAGACCAAAAAGAGTATGATCAAAATAACAATATGTATTCCATTCAATGTGAAATTACACTAGGAGTTCCTATATATAAAGGCCTTTGAAATGCTTCTTGAATGCATAGAAATTAGCAAAATGATAAGTCATACAACTAGGCACATGTCCACTTGAAGTGGGTTATTCTCCATTAAGCATAGCAGTGAGTGTAGTAATGAAAGGATAAGCCTACAAGGGTGTAGCACATAAAATTATGTTTTAGACACCATGTGCTTAATTAAGAGTGCAAATAATTATGTCTTTAACATGACAATTCAATTATGCAAACTCTAGTGTTGTAGACACCATGTACTAAATTAGAGTTGCTTACTCCTGTGTTTCAACATGACAACTCATAAGAGTATGCAAACTCCTAGGAGTCCAACTAAAGAAATAATAAAATAATGAATTGACCTAAGTAAACTTAAGTAACGTGTAAATATTAAATACATATTTACACCAACAATCTTTACTAGTCTATATCTTTAGTCAATTTATTGCATTAGAAAGTCAAAAAATGATCACTGGAGTGGTTGATGAATAAATAATTTGGGTATTATCAAATCATTATCTTAGATTCATAATCTCAGAATTACCTATTTCATGGTCTTTTCTTCTCTTCCTACCATTTTAGTTATTGTTTTATGCTTCTCTACATCCTACATTGTCATTTTAAGTAGAGTGCATTTAGTGAGTTCTGTCCCTTTTCTTGCTTGAGTTGTTTAAAGTTTTAAGAAACTTGGTTTTTACCTCTTCTTCTCTCAGTTTAAGATCATACCCTCCACAAATCACGTAAAAAAATTCATTGCATATCTTGCACCTATAAGGGAGTTGGACCTTTCAATTTAGGGTCTTTGAATAGATTACTACATTGACCCATTCTGTTGTTAACTTTGTGTTTTCCATAAGCCATCGGGCAAACCAATATATTAAGGAAGACAAACTATTAACCAACAATTTTATAATTACATATTCATTATTTAAAATGGTGTTAAAAGATTTTAAAGGGAATCTTAAAGGAATATTCTCTATTACTAAGGAGAATTAAAACCCTTTGCATATAAAATCCAGAGAGAAATTTTGTTCTAAAATTGATGAAAATTTTAAGATTTCTTTACTCATCTAAGTGTTAGGTTTCTCATAGAAATTTTAACATGGAAAAGTATATTAATGTTAAATTCATTTTCTTGGATGGAGTTTTATTGATGTTATATTTTGCATTCAAAATAGGAGTAATTTTAAATAGATACTAAACAATGCAATATAAGGTAACATTCCTTAAATCAATTTTCCTATAGGACATAAAAATAATCAAATTGATTTTCTCCATTTAACATCATTATCTATATTACAATTGATCATTTGCATTTAGAATGAATGTTTTAGGAGTACAAGGAGAATCATAAGAAATGAATTTATTTATTTATTTTTTAACAATGGGAAAGCATATATATATATATATATATATATATATATAACTAACTTGATTCAAAGACTCAATCAAGAAAGAATCAGGGAAGAAAACCCGATATCATTGTCATTACATATATAAGTTAGAAATGAATTATAAAACTCAATATTTTCACATTCATCCTATACCAACCCATTTTCAGGTAATTTACTATGAAATCTGTTTAACATGTTCTCATTTCTACTATCAAATTTTTATACATCAAGATCACATTTCTTGAGGAGAAGTCTTCATAACAATTGACTCAATAATAAGAAGACTCTAAATCCAAATTTTCTCCCTTTCAAGATACTATTCAAGCAATTTGCAAATTTACATAAGGATAATCATGGAGAGATCACCTCCAAACCAAGGCCTCAATGTGAGGCCACACCTCAAGCTTAGGAGAAATGAAATCAACTAGGTGAAAAATAGATACAATCACATTGACACACTCAATAAAAAAGTCCCATCCAAGGCCTACACAACAAGTTCCATATCAAACCAAGACTAGGGAGAAGGTTGATTTTTCCATGTAGGAGATGTGAATCATGAACATAAGTCATATGCCTCTTCCAAGGCTAATCAAATCACAATGACCTATTTTTTCTCTCTTCATTTCCCAAAACAAAATTGGTTCATATTGACAACAAGGGCTCATAACACCTTACTTTCTCCCTCTCATCATCATGAGAAGAGAATCTACATTGATCTAGAGTCCAACTAAAGCCCTCCTCGTGTACATGGCCACTTCTTCCCTATCCAAGGGTGGGTAATGCCAACACACCCTTAGCATCTTTCCCAACAAAACCAAAAAGTAAAACATGAAAGGAAAGAAAATAGAAACCCCACAAATACCCATCCCTCACATGTTCTTACATAAACACAAAATACACACATGTAAGAGAATTATATAAGAAAGCAATGCACAATGCATGAAGAAAAAGACCATGAAAAAGCCTACTTTTACAAATATTGTGGAAATAGATTTTTGAGATGAGCTAATCCTTATTCTTCTTCAATTCCAAGCTTAACTTTCTCTAAAAGTAGAGAATCGTGAACAACCTTCAACTCTCAAAATGGCCACTAAATAGGCTTCTAAACTCGCCCATCTAAAATGGCAATAACTCCATCTTTACTTAAGCCTTCTAGGGTCTTCCCACTTGTTCCTACCATCAAGACAACTTTTTAGGAGAAGTGTAAACTTGACTAACTTCGTATATATGTTCAATCTTTGTACTAAAGGGAAAATGAGATATTTAAGGGGTCATAAAAGTCAAAAAAAAGGTCTACAAGGGTGGAAAAGATTCCCAACCCATAAACATACCCCTTAGGCACTTGGATTACATTAAATTTGACCTCTATGATCATTTTAGAACCTATATAGTTGCCTTGAAATATTTGATCTTTTAAAACCCAAGGAATAAAACCTTCCACTAAACCCTAATTAGGGTAATTAATCTAGGTTACCAACTAATTAGTCTTATATTACTAACTTAATCAATCTTTGGGTAATGGGTTATATTGTTAATCTTAATTAACATGCTGATACATATATATGTATTGCGAGTGTCAAGTGACACCATAAGATTCACTGTTATGTAACATTCAACACCTTACAAAATATAGAATGATACTTACATTTAGATTATGATACAAATAAAATAATATACAATGAGGTTCAAATCACTTTATTGGATTCAAAATTAGTCTTACAGTTTTCACATAGGGTCAATTACCAATTCTTTGATAAATTCCATGGTTAATAATTCTACACACTCAATTTGAACATCAGTAATTTAATTAAAAATCATATGTTTATATTTAAACAAAATTTGTGCAATCATATTGATCAAAATATTAAAATTTTCATTTAAATAACCTTTCTCATTTCTGTACACATATTTAATCATCACTAATCTTATAATTGAATCATCATAACATATTTATCAGTTTGAATTAAAATACTAAAATAATCATTGTAATGCATATGCATACTCAAAATATCATAAACATCATCAATATGACATACTGAGCTATCTAAATGCATATAACCTAATCATCAAGGTACTATAATCAACATCATCATCATATGGTGAAATACCTCATATCATTGTTGGTGCAAATTAATGTTTAAATAGTCGAGATAATGTAGTAGTTCTTGAATCATGAAGCATTTAAAACATGAACATATTAACTGATCTCAATTTCCATTAGGACATCTAAACCATAAAATGGTAATTCATATCCATTCAAATCTCCCATAAATTTTTTACCGTGAAAAAATATATTTCATTGAGTACTTACAAGGAGGGTCTTACACTTACTTAGTCACTACCACATCTTTAATTGTCAACCATCTCAGTGTGACTTTCCAACTTTGCAAAATTTCCAAACTCCATGATTTTTCCTTATGCATCATATACCATGTAGATATGGACTTCATCCAATTGTATTCTAGGAACTAATGTAAGATGTATCAATGATAATTCAATTCCATAGCTTCATATAATTTTTAGTTAGAGGTGGAGCTTTCATCTAATCCATTGAACGAGGTGCCATTGTTAGTTGTGTTTGATGTCTCATTCTCCTCTATATCCCTTATCCATATCTTATTCATTTGTTCATGTAATTCATACACATTCACTTGTCCTTTACCTTTTGGATCTTCCTCTTTAGGTGCTAACACTCAACACCTATAGTTCTTTCTTAAGTGATTGATTTTGTGGTAGTGATAATATGCCATTCCAAGATTCTTCCCATTAATAGATCTTCCTCCAAATTGTAATCTCATGCAATTTGTACAAATATGACCATACTTACCACATGAAGTACAACAATACCATGTATTATAATTCCAATTTATTTTATTGTCTTTCTTTCTCGATGACCAATAAAATTATTCTGTGATTAGTAATCTTGAGACTTATGTCCAAATTCATAGCAAGTATAGGAGTATCCATTGAACTCATACTTCTTAGGAGAATGATTGAACTTAGATCTAAATTCATATGCTTGATGTCCATACTTTTTGTAGTTATAATAAAATAAATCAAACATGGGAGTAATATTAGACTTACTATTTTTTCTTTTGCAAACATTTGTTGCATGTCCAAGCTTTCCATAGTGGTAGCATGTAGGATTCTTTGGCTTTAGATTGATGTACACAATCCTCGATTTAGCTTTCTTTGATGATTCTCCTTGCTTGATAGTAGAGTGCTTGGTATAGCCTAGTCTAGATGTATCTCTTAGATGTCTCTATCTTCTAAGTTTTTCATCTAGTGTCTTGATACTTCCCTCTTATCTCTTATGTCTCTCATTTGTTTTTCTCAAATTTTAGTTCATTGGTCATCTTTTCATTCTCAATTCTTAATTCAGGTATCTTTTCCTTCTTTCTTCCAATCTCATGATTTAAATTTAGTACCTAATTTACCATATCATAATGGTTTTGAGTTAACCTTGATATTTCTTCATCCTTAGCATTTTTTCTTGTAATGACTTGTCTCTTTTCTTCTTACATCATTTTCTTGACATCCTCATATTTTCTCTATTGTTACATTACTCGACACATCCTAGTAGATTGGAATTCTCATTCTCTTTTCAATGAATTGACCTTCTTAATAAGGTTTTGATTCTTCTCCAATAGATCAAATATAGCAGCATTAGACTCATCAGACATGTTTCCATCAGACAGTTCTTCAATCACCTCTTCTTGAAAAGTCATCTCATGTGTTTGTTAAGAAATTTTCTTCCTCCTTTTTAATTACTACTTCAATGTATCTTTCATCTCATTGATTTGATTCATAGACATCCTTAACTCTAGTACTTGAATCTTAATAGTCCTATCAAGCCTATACATTTCCATGACTCAAATATTTACTCTTAGGTGGTAATACCTTCAACTAGATAATTATGCTTTGATACCAATTGTTGAAATATTAGGAAAGGTATGATACTAAGAGGGGGATGGGGTGAATCAATATCCTCAAAAATCTATTATCCTTGAATAAATTTACTATATTATTCCCCTCTACTTTTTCAACTTCAGAATCACATAAAATTTACCAAAATACTTGTAAATGAAAGTAACTTTGTCTAATATAAGTTTGCATCAACCATGTAAACATAAACATAAAACCATAACACATAACACAATAATTTGGTCATGCAGAAACCCTTGGTCAGAGTGAAAACTATGGTGAATCCATCACTAGTGCAATAAGAGTGTGCCTTGTTAGGGCTATAATTTTTTGTCACTTATAGTGACTTACTCTGTTAAGAGTATGCAATTATATATCCTAGGATCTACCTTCTTCAAGGATTTTATGACATTATGCTAGGTCTATACTTAGTTAAAATATTTATTAAAAATAGTTAAGTCTACCTTCTATAAGTATTTAAACTACTACAATGATTACAAAGTAGCAACAAATGATCTTTGTAATATAAACTTACTTTTCTTGATTAGATCCCTCTTTTGCTCACTCACATATCACCTTCTATGATTGATCTACAATTCCTCTCAATTCTTCTTGAATCTCTCATCTCTAAACTTTGATATACTCTATACTTTACTATATCATTATATGTCCTTTCTTGCTTCAATACTTCTCTTGACAACAACTTTAAATTGTTCCATATAGGTCCTTTTATAGTTTTCTTTTTCTTCTTTGATCTCTGACCTAATTAGGGTTTATGAACTTTCTAGAATGCATTCTTAATAAAAATCAATAATCTAAGATAGTCCATTATTTTATTCTTTCTCTTTCCACATTTTCATTGGTCTTTTCTACCTTGAAATCATAAAACAATCAATGCACAATCTTCAATGAATCTTTGTAAATCTTTACCTCAAACTGTGTAAACTATTTTTCCAATTGGTATAATGATGTCGCATAAGATTTTGTGCCAATTTAATTTTTTATATAACCTCTATTCCACTTGGTAAATACTTTTTTCTATAGGTTGTCTCTCAATAGTGTCTCTTCTCAGTGACCTCTATCAGGATTGATGAGTATAGAATAGCTTGATGAGTATTGAACTCGATAATAACTATACACTTCTCTTTTTCTTCCTTTATTGCTTGGGCAATATGGTGACTCAATTACTATGCTCACATTCACTCATATTTTTGACACTAATTGGAACTATTATTGATGTTAGAGTAAAGGGTTAATTTAATTTAATTTATTAAATTACCTTTACTCCCTTCTTAAGATTTCACTTTAGGCACATGCATTTCCATTTAATAATTAAATATTAATTATTAAATGTCATTTACCTCTTAGGGTTTCCCTTTTAGGTCTTACAATCTCCTTCTATAAGGATTGATTGATTATAAATTTCATTCATTTTTTATAGATGGATAATATATTTTTCCCACATTCTAAGAGCCAAATTCTTGCCACTTCTTTTTCTTTTCTTCTCTATGATAGGTTGTTGCATGCAGGTGTTCTTCATGTTTTTTGGATTGATATTGCTTAAATCCTTCATGGTGTTAGAGTCAGATCTTTTGTAGCTTATTCTTATTTGGAGAAAAAGAGGAATGAGATTTTGATAGAACAAATCTAGCTATTTTCAATTTTTTTTTGTGAAAATATGATGGTCTCTGAACCTCAGAGCACCTTGAGGCCAAATAGACCTTAGGTGCTTCCCACAATATGACACACTCACCTAATTTAGTTACCTCACTTGCTCAAAGTGTTTCTACACAAATTATATTAAGTGACTCCACAAAACTTTTAGTTTTATGTTTAGGCACTATCTCTTTCAAGTGTGGTTCACTATAGGATGTTCTCTTAGTTCTGTCCATTTCTATGAACATCATATCTATCTTTTAGATTGTTCATTTTGGCTCTAGTAAGATAGTTGGTGAGAAGATAGTTGATTTCTCACCACATGATGTGGTTATTGGAGACTTCTATGATCCTAACATGGTTCTTTCTACTTGGAGTGTTGATCTTCAATATCACTTATATCAGTTTGATAGATTTGAGATCTCTAATTCTATAGGTGTTTCTCTTATTGCTCATGCAAACATAGTGAGAAAGATTTTGGCATGAGCAATTTGGTTTCTCTTATTTCTCATGCAAACCAATCATCTTTGTTGGCTAATGTGAGGATGTGAAGGTATACAAGTTGTTTTCTCATGATTGCTAAGATGTTTTATTTTAGTGAGATGTCAATTTTGATGAGCATTATCCTCAGATGGAGCCTCCATCACCAACTTCTTCCTCACTACCTATTACTTCCTCTACTCCTCCATAAGATTATGTATCCTCTAAGGATGATCTTGATGTTGATCACCCTTCACCACCTCCACCAGTTGTTCAATGAGTGCCCAAGTGGGCTCGTGATATTATTGATGCAATAGGACCTATGGTAAGTGATCCTTCACATTCTTGTCATACTCATGCTTAGGCTTCTGGTACTAGACTATTGAGTCATGTCATTTCAAATGATCCACAAAGTTTTTTTTATAGGTGACAAGACACTTAGAGTGGGATAGTGCTATGCCCTTAATATTGGTGTATATAGGGTTATGAAGAGTCAACTTGTGGCTATCTTAATCATTAATTAATTTGTTTTATCATAATTATGTTATTATTTAGATATGTAGGTCAGC
Source organism: Cupressus sempervirens (assembly GCA_028749045.1). NCBI lineage: Eukaryota > Viridiplantae > Streptophyta > Pinopsida > Cupressales > Cupressaceae > Cupressus > Cupressus sempervirens. The sequence goes on from CM053793.1 coordinate 450,106,195, forward strand.
CTAGGTGTTATGTATGGCTATGTCTATTCAACCTAAGCATAATTAGGTATATAGGAGGTTGTGAGTCTTATTTCAACATTATATTGTGAAATGTGTTCTCATTGGAGATATTTGGAGGTTGATCCCTCAAAGTGGCCTATTACTCTTAGTTATTATCAAGTATTTATATAATATTTCATATTATTTCTTCTACTGTGAAAGTTATTTCACTACAAGTGGCATCAGAGCATGATCTTGGCACCATAGAGGCAAGTTTTTTCTCAACTTTGGGGTGATATTGGGAAGAGTGTAACTTTTAGATTTTAGCAAATTTTTCAAAGATTTTTAAAGGGTTTCTAAAGACATATTAAAGAAGATATAGTCCAAAATTTAGAGGAAGTGGAGAAAATTTGAGAAAATTATTGCAGAATTACTATTTCTACACAATTTATTAAGATCTTCATATCTCTTACATCCTACTGAATTGGAGTATAACTTGTATTAGGTTTTTGAATACTAGTAGAAGAGATTAAATTCAAAGCTTGAAGAAATTGAAAAACAAAAATAAGCAAGATATTGCAAAATTAGGAAAATTCTCTCTCAAAGCAGCAAATTTGCTATAAAAAATTGGGATTTTTTTTGAGTAAAGGTATCTTGGCCATAGTAAGTTATAATAAAAAATAAATAAATAAATTAGAGAATTTACATTTCATTTGTGTGACTTATTTCAAAAACATTGGTTTCCATCATGATGGGTTTTTCAACAAGAGGCAAAAAGAATGCTACCACACCATGGAAATCCTCTGATCAAGATTGGGAAGCAACGCAGGATAGTAATCCCAATGAGGAAATTAGTAATTTCAAGGAAGAGGTCAAGAGGGATACGTGTGACCTATGAGAAGATATATCAGATATACAAAGCATGTTAAGCACCTATATAAATGAAACAAGAAAGGACCTCTCAAGCAATCAAGGTGAAACCTTCAAGTCAACTAAAAATGACACAAATTTTATTAATCCTATAGGATCTAGAAATTTTTATCCAAGGTGGATATGCACAAATTTTATGGCAAGTATCCTCTAACATGGATAAATCTAATCAAGAATTATTTTGAAGTACATCAAATCCCATATGGACAAAAGGTCATGATGGCTTCCTAATATCTAGAACTAGATCAATTCATTTTGTACCATTGGCTTTATACTCATAGGAAGAAAAAGGGACTCACTATATCATGGTTAATTTTTATAGAAGAACTACAAGCAAAATATAGCAATAGTGTAATAGAAAACTTCTTTAGCCAACTTGCTAGGCTTTAACAAATAGGATCAATTAAGGATTATATTCAAAAATTCCAAAATCTATCCTTAAGAGTGGATACAATTATAGAGGAGAACTTGAATGATTTATTCTTGGGTAGCCTCAAGGAACACATTCAACATGAGGTATGCATGTTTTGTCCCAGCTTAGTAAATGAGTCTTTTATACTAGCATGCAAGGTAGAGGAGAAGTTCTTGATTCCTATAAAGCAAGAGGATAATGTGACAAGAGAAAAAGGATATTCAACACCTTCTCTTCCTCAACCTACTAGGTTGAATCCACAACAAATTAAGGAGAAAAGAGCAAAAGAGTTGTGTTTCCATTGTGATAGCAAATATAACCAAGGACATAAATGTAGTGAAAAGAAGTTGTTCTATATTAATGGTCCAAGTGAGGAAGAAGAGGATGAACCTATATCAAAGGAGGATAGGGAGTTAGGTGAGGAATCACATGATTCTCAACCAATCATTTCTTTTCATGCACTTTCAAGTTTTAGTGCACCATAAACTCTTAAGGTAGTGGGTTTCTTAAAGAAGAAGAAAGTAATAGTGTTGATTGACTTAGGTAGTACTCATAATTTCATCAATAAAAAGTTGAAAACTCTTGTAAATTGTTTTATATGTCTAGCTTAAGAGTTTCAGGTTTTCATTGCAGATGAGGGCACAACTATTTGTTTAGGGAAGTTTCATAGCATCAAATTATCCATGGGAGATCATCAAATTGATACCCCAATGTATGTGATATCTATGGGTGCAACAGATATTTTTTTGGGATTGCAATGGCTTACTACATTGGGAACAATTGAGATGATTTTCCAAGAACTATTCATGCAATTTCAATCAAAAGGAAAGGTAATGGAGCTAAGGGGATTGAAGGAAAAAACCCCACAAATGGTAAGCTCTCATCAAATGAAAAATATTCTTAAGAAAGGTGCATATGGATTCATTTCCCTGCTATGTTCCTTAGAAGGATCTCAATCTAATGCTCTTACTCATCCAAATTTACAAGCAATAATTGATTGTCACTCACTAATTCTTGGAGATATGCCTAAAGGACTTCCTTTAAGAGGGGTCATAAGGAGCCATCCACCAAAAATTAGGCCTTATAGGTACCCACACATACAAAAATGTGAGATAGAAAAAGTTATTGAGGAAATGCTAGAGGTAGGAATTATTAGGCATAGCCAAAGTGCTTACTCCTCGCCAGTCATGATGGTCTGTTAGAAGGATGAAACTTGGTGCATGTGTCTAGATTATAGAGTGCTCAACAAGTACACCATTAAAGATAAGTTTCCTATTCCAGTCATGGATGATCTTCTAGATGAATTCAATAGAGCTATGTATTTTACCAAGTTAGATCTTAGATCAGGTTATCACAAAATTTAAATTAAGGGGTGAGATAATTGTAAGACAACATTTCAAACTCATGAGGGTCATTATGAATTTTGGTGATGCCATTTAGTCTTACCAATGCACCATCTACATTCCAAAGTTTGATGAATTCCATTTTTAAGAAGTTCTTGAGAAAGTTTGTGTTAGTGTTTTCTGATGATATATTAATTTATAACAAGACTTGGGAAGGACATTTGCAACATGTAGATCAAGAGTTACAATTACTTGAAGATCATCAACTCTATGCTAAGCCATCCAAGTGTGCTTTTGGTCTTAAGGAGGTGGAGTATTTGGGACACATAGTTTCACATGAAGGAGTAAAGGTGGACCCTAAAAAAATTAAGGCTATCATGGAATGGCCTATTCCAAAAAAACTATTAAGAAGTTGATGGGTTTATTGGGATTGATAGGATATTATAGAAGATTTGTGAATAATTATGGTCATATAGCAAAACCCCTTACCACTATATTGAAGAAGGATTCTTTTCATTGGAATGAATCTACAAATGTATCATTTGAGCAATTGAAGAAGGCTATGTGGTACAACTCTAGTGCTTGACACTCCAGACTTCATCAAGGAATTCATTGTGGAATGTGATGCTTCTAGAAATGGAATAGGAGTAGTTCACATGCAAGAAGGTCAACCAGTTTATTTTGAAAGTTATCAATTAAAAGGTAAAAATAAACTCAAATCTATTTACAAGAAAGAAATGCTAGCAATCCTTCATGCAGTTAAAAAATGGAGGTCTTATTTAATGAGTCGACACTTCAAGGTTAAGACAGATCATGATAGCCTAAAATATTTTTTGGAACAAAGACTATCATCAAAAGAGCAGAAAGAATGGGTCACTAAGATGCTGGGATATGGACTTTGAAATTGTATACAAGAAAGGGAAGGAAAATATTTTGGCTGATGCACTTTCTAGGAAGAATGAAAAAGATGAAGCCTTATTGTGTGGCTTTTCAATATTACAAGAAAATTGGGTGGTAGAAGCCAAAGAAGAGTGGCAAAATGATGTTGCAACAAGTAATCTCATCTAGTAAATAAAAAGTGACCCTAATAGTTTTGATAAGTTTTGTTTAAATGGGGATATTCTTTGGTATAAAGAGAACTTTTATCTCTACAATAATTCCACTCTTAAATACAAGATTCTCAAAGAACTACATGAGTCCCCAATTGGTGGTCATTTAGGATTTTTGAAGACATATCATCGGGTCAAGCAAGATTTTTTTTGGGAAGGGCTAAAAGGTGATGTTCAAAAATTTGTGACTGAATGTTTGGTTTGTCAAAGAAATAAGGGGGAAGCAATTAAGGCACTAGGTCTCTTGAACCATTTATCTATTCATAGCCAATGTTGTGAAGAGGTATCCATGGACTTCATCATAGGGATTTCCAAATCTAAAGGTCATAATGTCATCATGGTAATAGTTTATCGCCTCACTAAATATACACATTTCATTGCATTATCGCATCATTTTACAAGTATAGTGGCAAAAATTTTCTTGAAGAATATCCAAAAGGTACATGGTACACCTAAGGTTATTGTTAGTGATCATGATCCTATCTTTACTAGTCACTTTTGGAAATATTTATTCTCATGTTTGGGTACTCAATTGGCTCATAGTTCTTCATACCATCCTCAATCAGATGTGCAAACTAAGGTTGTTAATAAATTTTTGGAAGGATATCTATGTTGTTTCACTTAAGAAAAAAAATCTCAATGGATAGATTGGCTACCTCTTGCAAAATGGTGGTACAATACCTCTTTTCATAGCTCATCAAAAATGTCTCCATTTATGGCACTTTATGGATATCATCCTTCTTCCATCACATCATCATTAAAGGTTTCACCAAGAGGTCAGGTAGGGGAGGACCACTTGCTTCATCAATAATAGGTACTTTTAGGACTCAAGGAGAATTTAGCTATGGCACAAAATCGAATGAAACAACAAGTAGACCAACATTGTAGTGAAAGAAATTTTGAAGTTGGGAACTAGGTCTTCTTGAGATTGCAAGCTTGTTAACAATTCTCAATGAAGCAACAAAAAATAATAATAAGTTATCTCCAAGATATTATGGACCATATCAAATCATGCAAAAGATTGGTAGTGTTACCTACAATCTTGAGTTGCCACCAACAACAAAGATACATCCAATTTTTCATGTTTCTTTTTTGAAGAAGGTAATTGGGTAGAAAATTCCTACTCAAACAGTACTACCAAAACTTCATGAAGGAGGAAGAATAATTATGGAACCAAAGTGTATTCTTCAAACATGCATGAAGAAGCTGAGGAATAGAACCCTAACTCTATATCCCATCCAATAGAAGAACTTACTAGTTGAAGAGGGCACATGGGAGGATGAGGAATTCATTCAAAAGAATCCACACTTGGTTAGCATTGAGGACAATACTTCTTTCAAGAGAGGGGGCATGTTATGCCCTTAATATTGGTATATATAGAGTTATGAATTGTCAACTTGTGGCAATCTTAATCCTTAATTAAGTCATCTTATCATTATTATATTATCATTTAGGTAGGTAGGTTGGCCTAGGTGTTATTTAGGGTTATTTCTATTCAACCTAAGCATAATTAGGTATATATAGGAGGTTGTGAGTCTTATTTCAACATCATATTGTAAAGTGTGTTCTCATTGGATATATTTGGAGGTTGCCCCCTCGAAGTGGCCTACTACTCTTAGTTATTATCAAGTATTTATATAATATTCCATATTATTTCTTCTATTGTGCAAGTTATTTCATTACAAATAGAGCTATGGATGAGGAGTACTCATATTCGATGAAGAACCACCCATGGGATCTTTGTCCTCTTCTAAAAGGAATAAATTTGTTTTAGTGCCTGTGAGTGTACTGTACCAAGTATGTGTTTGCACGAATATTGATGTAATGGGGGAGCATTACAGAATAGTGTCATGACTATGTTTGTCATTGATGAAAACATAGCAATAAGTTTGCAAAAGACTAACAAGGCATCTAACTGATATTTGTATATTAAGGACATCACATTGTGTATCTACTTATACGCAATTACTAACATACACTACATTATGTATTTGACATGTGGACAAGTGCATAGAACTTGAATCAATAGCCTATGGAAGATATTAATAATTTATAGAGAACCACAAGGAAATAGATCATTGGGAAAATAGTTTCTATTGTATGATCAATATAGCACATTGTGTTTAGAATGAAGGGTTGCATAGTTAACTGGATGAAGTATACTTACCACTGATGAAATCAACAAGTGTGTAGGTACAGAAGTTGCATGTGTGCAAGTTTGTGTATAACTATGAGCCAACAACATTAATTAAATGTGTATTTCATTTAATTAAGTATGGAGCTAACTCAAGGAAATAATGTTGAGTGTGGTATAAAGGAAATATTTTTCCCAAGATTTATTCATGATTAATGAGATCAAGAAGTAGAAAAGGCTTTCAAATTATGAAGTAGAAGAGCAGAGTAATCTGCTAATGCATGTAAGTGACCTTAAGGGTTACTATTGTTGAGTTCCAGATCTGATTGCATGATCTGAGGTTAAAGAAGTTGGACGTTCTAGAAAAAGGAAGAGATAAGAGATTGTTCCACATCTATTATTTTTGAAAGGAATATTACTAAGATCAATTGGATAGTGGGTTCATTGATTTGATCTTGAAACTATTTGGATAGTGGTTTCAATTGCCTTCTTCAACTTCTAATAGGGTTGGAATCTCCTAACATGGATTCAAGGTCTCCTAATAGAGACTTTTTGTACTAAGCATTGTAATAGGCTCCTAACAAGGTCTATCCTCTAACAAGGAATATTTAAATTAGTACATTATCTTTTGGGCAACATTCCCACTAGGGTTTTCCCTCAGATCAAGGGTTTCTCAAGTCAACATATCTAGTGTAATTGTGTATGCACATTTCTTTATGGTTCTTTTCTTTGGTTGAATGATTAAGAATTTCTTAAGAGGTTTAATTTTTAGATTGTTGTATAACTAATTCACCCCCCCCCCCCTCTCAGTTATACTGGTGGACTACTATTTCTAAAAATTGGTATCAAAGCTTTAGGTCCTTGAAGGGAAGTTTAACAACTTTGGGAGATCCATGGAAAATCTGTTCAAGAAGAAAAGTCCTAGACTCAATGGCACAAACTATGATAGATAGAAGGATAAAATGAAGACTCATCTCTTGTGCATGGGTCTAGGATATTGGCTTGTAACCAAGACATCAAAAACCATTCTATAAGAAGACAATCTTGAAACTTGTACCAAAATATAGAGAGAAGTTTTTATGTGCAACATAAGGGCAAGAGAAGCAATATTGTCAACATTACCTAAAAGTGAGTACAATCAAGTAAAACTACTCAAAACATCTCATTAAATGTTGAAAACTTTAGAGGCTAATTATGAGGGTGATACACATGCAAAAAGGGTTAGATTGCAAAATTTGTATTGCACATTTCAAGATGCTAGAATGATGGAAGATGAATCTATAAGAAGCTATGTTAGGAGAATATATGAGATTGTTGTAGGAATTACATCTCTTGATGGAAAGAAGTCTAATGATGAAGTGATATGGAAGATTTTGAAAAGTCTTACACCACCTTTCAAGACAATAGTATAAATGATTCAACTGATCGTACCCTATACTACTAATTTCACTAAAGAGACATTGCTTGGTAGACTAGAAGCTAAAAAATTTGATCTGAAATAGTTTGGAGAATTGGAAAAAGTTGAGACATCGTTTAGTGCACTAAAAATCAAACATGGTATAGCAAGGAACACAGAAGTGCAGGGAGACATTGCCAGTAGCAACAATTCCATTGAAGAAAAGAACTAAGAGGTAGTAGCTCTTCTTGTAGAAAGAGAAAAAGATGGTACGAATATCTTCAAATGTTGGACATATAATGAATATGGTCATTATGCATCTAAATTTCCTAAAAGAGAAAGAAAGTATAAGGGAAGGTTCAAGTCTAGAAGACCTAGAAATTGTTTATATGCTAATGAAGAAGATGAAGAAGAGGAAATTGATCAAAACATGAGTGAAGATGAATTAGGATTTGTAGCTATCAAGGAGGATGATCTTGATAGAGAAATTAGAGAAAAAAGTGAGCTAATCTCACAAGTTGAAAAGAAAGATTGGATCATTGATAGTAGATGTTCACATCACATGACTAGTGATATGAGCAAGTTTATCAAATTCAAAGACCACGATGGAGGAATTGTCATAGTAGGGAACAATGTAACCTATCATATTATAGGGATTGGATCTATCACTCCTAATGGTAAAACATACATTGATGATGTTTATTTTGTTGATGGACTGAAACATAACTTGTTGAGTGTTGAATAGCTTATGATAAAGGTTACCAACTAGAGTTTGGTAATAACTCATGCATTATCAAAAACAAGGAAGGAAAACTACTTGGTACTAGCACAAGAACTAGAGGTAATGTATTTCAATTAAACTCCACTGAAATAACATGTTTGGTAGCTAAGATTGATAGTAGTTGGCTATGGCATGAAGATTTTGTCACATTAACTTTGATAACATTGTGAAGGCCAATAATAAACTTTCTGCAAGAGATTTACCTAAGATCACTAAGCCCACTAATACTATTTGTAAGGAATGTATTTTGGCTAAGCAAAAGAGAGTCTCATTTCCTAGCAAGCAATTTTGTACTACACAAAAGTTGGATCTGATTCAAACAAATATAAGTGGTCTTGCAAGAACAAGAGGATTCTATGAAGAAAGGTAATTTATGATTTTTGTTGATGATTTTACTAGAATGATGTGGACAACTTTTCTTAAATAAAAATCTGAAGCATTTGAGAAATTCAAGATATTTAAGAACAAAGTTAAGAATGAATCTGGAGTCAAAATCAAGAGCTTAAGATCAGACAAAGGAGGAAAATTCACCTCTTTAGAATTCAATATCTATTGTAAAGAAAATGGCATTAGGAGATAGCTATCTTCATCCCATACACCTAAGTAAAATGGGATTGTTGAAAGAAGAAACAAATCAATTGTTGAAGTAGCAAGGGCTATGTTATTTGTGAATGATGTACCAAAGACCTTTTGGAGAGAAGTAGTCAATACAATAGTATACAAACTAAACAGAGTATAGATTAGGAAAGGTATGGAAAAAACACCTTATGGGCTATGGTTTGGTTAGTGACCATTAGTAAAGTACTTCAGGATATTTGGAAGAAAATTTTACATCAAAAGAGATGATGATATTAGTAAGTTTGATCCAAGGAGTGATGAAGGTATGTTTCTTGGCTATTCATTAAAAAGTAAGACTTATAGATATTTCAATTATAGAACAAAAACTATAGTAGAGTGCGCAAATGTTAAAATTGATGAAAATTTTAGTACTAAGGAAAAGATAGTGGATTATAGCTCTGATGGAGATGATTACTCTAGAATGACTAATAGAAGTAATGAGCTATTTTTCAAGACTAACAATGACTTGTAGAATAATGTGCAAGTTGAAGATCTGAGAGAAGAATAGAGTGCAATGCCTAAAATAAGAGTTGAAGTAGTAACTCCTACCCCAAATAGGAACTTGATAAGAAATAATCTTGCTAATTAGATAATAGGAAGTAAAGAAAAGGTAGTAATGATGAGGAGTAGAATTAATGAAGAGCTATGCCTAATATCTCAAGTAGAACCAAAAAGCATAGATGAAGCAATCAAAGCTGATCATTGGATAAAAGAAATGGAGGAAGAACTTCAATAGATAATACAAAATGACACATGGGAATTGGTTCCTATACCAAAGGACAAAAATGGATTGGCACAAAGTGGGTATTCAGAAATAAAATGAATGAATAAGAAAAAGTGATAAGAAACAAAGCAAGACTTGTATGCAAAGGCTACTCTCAACAAGAAGGAATTGATTATGAGGAAACATATGCACCTATAGCAAGGATGAAAGCAGTCAGAATGTTGCTAGCATATGTAGCAACCAAGAATTTTAAGGTATATCAGATGGATGTTAAGTCAACATTCTTGAATGAAGAACTTGAAGAAGAATTTTACATTGAACAACCAAAGAGTTTTCCTTTGACAAAAGAAAAAGACATGGTTTGTAGATATAAGAAAGCCATGTATGGATTAAAGCAAGCACCTAGAACCCAGTATGCAAGGTTGGACAAGTACTTAGAAAAGCTTGGATTTGCTAAAGGAATAAAAAATAGTAACTTGTACTTGAAGAAAATAGAAGATGGTCTACCAATAATCATTGTAGTTGTTGATGACATCATTTTTGGTGGAAATGATGAAGCCAATAACAAAATATCAAAAGACATTAAGAATGAGTTTGAAATGAGCATGATAAGAGAAATGATTTTTTTTGGGGATTGCAAATTGTTCAGAACAAAGAGAGTAACTTTATCTCTCAAACCAAGTACTTGAAAGATTTGCTAAAAATATTTGATCTAGAAAATTGTAAACCTATTGGAATTCCTATGGTAATTGGTCATAAGTTATCAAGAAAAGATGAGATGCCTAGTATTGAACAAAAGAAGTACATATCTATGATTGGGGGATTGTGGTATCTGACTCATAGCAAACTAGATATAGCTAATGTAGTTGGAATTGTAGCAAGATTTCAAGCTGATCCTAAAGAATATCACTATGCAATAGTAAAAAGAATATTTAGATATCTAAAAGGAACATCAAATTATGGTATCTGGTATGATAGAAGCAATGACTTTATTCTTTATACTTATACTGATTTGATTGGGCTAGAGATAGAGATGATAGAAAAAACACTAGTAGAGGAGCATTTTTCCTTGGAGGAAGACTAGTTTCTTGGCTCAATAAGAATCAAGATTGTACCTCACAAAGTACTGCAGAGGCATAGTACGTTGTAGCAGAAAACAACTATAATCAAGTCATATGGATGAAATAGATGATGAAGGATATTGGAATTACATTCACATAACTTGTTATCATTTACTATGATAACACAAGTACTGTCAACATGTCTAAGAATCTTGTTTTGTATTCTAAGACTAAACACGTTGCCATAAAATATCATGTGTTGAGAGAGAAAGTTGCTAAGAAAGAAATCAAACTGGAGTACATTAATAATAAGGAGTAGATTATAAACATTTTCAAAAAGGCCTTGCCAAAGGATACATTTGAGTAATAGAGAGGTATGCTTGGGGTTATGCCCCTACCTAGCTCATAATAGAAAATGCAAAAAGTGCATTAGTCCAAGGTATATAGCACCATTGTTAGATTGGACTTGTGGTCATGCTGATAAACAATTGTACTTTCAATTTTTGTATAATCTTTGGCATTGATGTCAATGGGGGGGAGAGTGACATGAAAAACATTAGATACATTTGAGTAACTGAGAGGTATGCTTGGGGTTATGCCCCTAACTAGCTCAAAATAGAAAATGAAAAAAGTGCATCAGTCCAAGGTATATAGCACCATTGTTAGACTAGACTTGTGGTCATTCTGATAAACTATTGTATTTTCAATTTTTGTATAATCTTTGACATTGACGTCAATGGGGGAGAGAGTGACATGAAAAAAATTAGAGAAAGTTTTTACTATGGGGGAGAAGTGTTGTTATGAAAGATTTGCATGATACAAGATTTGAGTGATGAAGAAACTTGTTGGTATTCTTGGAACTAGATGTTTTTCATCTATGTTTCCATCAATGCAAAAGGGGGAGATTGTTAGCATGAATGCTAATGCTATGGGGGAGCATTACAGAATAATGTTATGACTATGTTTATCATTGATGACAACATAGCGATAAGTTTGTAAAAGACTAACAGAGCAGTTGAGTGAGATTTTTATAGTAAGGACATCATGTTGTGTATCTACTTATGCACAATTACTAGCATATACTACAACATGTATTTGACATGTGGGCAAGTGTGTAGAACTTGAATCGACAACATATAGAAGATATTAAAGATTTACAGAGAATCACAAGGAAATAGAGCATTGGGAAAATAATTTCTATAGTATGATCGATATAGAATATCATGTTTGGAATGAAGGGTTGTAAAATTAACTAGAGGAAGTATACTGACCACTAATGATGTTAACAATTACGTAGGTATGGAAGTTGCACGTGTGAAATTTTGTGTATAACTGTGAGCCAAATACATTAATTAAATGTGTATTTCATTTAATTAAATATGGAGCCAACTCAAGGAATTAATGTTGAGTGTGGTATAAATGAAAGATGTTTTCCAAGTTTTAGTCATGATTAATGAGATCAAGAAGTAGAAAAGGCTTGCAAATTGTGAAGTAGAAGAGTAGAGTAATCTGCTAATGCGTGTAAGTGACCTTAAAGGTTACTATTGTTGACTTCTAGATCTAATTGCATGATTTGAGGGTAAAGAAGTTTGACATACTAGAAAAAGCAAGAGATAAGAGATTGTTCCACATCTATTATTCTGAAAGGAAGAGTACCAAGATCAATTAGATAGTGGGTTCATTAATCTAATCCTGAAGTTGTTTGGACATTGGGTTTAGCTACCTTCTTCAACTCCTAATAGGGTTGGAATCTCCTAATAGGGATTCAAGGTCTCCTAATAGGGACTCTTTGTACTAAGCATTGTAATAGACTCCTAATGAGGTCCATCCTCTAATAAGGAATATTCAGATTAGTACATTATCTTTTGTGCATCATTCCCACTAGGGTTTTCCCTCTGATCAAGGGTTTCCCTAGTCAACATATCTAGTGTAATTGTGTATGTGCATTTCTTTATGATTTTTTCTTGCTTTGGTTGAATGATTAATAATTTCTTAAGCGGTTTAATTTTTAGATTTTTGTATAACTTATTCTCCCCCCCCCCCCCCAACCCTCTCGATTATACTGGTGGAATACTATTTCTAACAGTATGTTACCAATGGTTCTATTGATAGGTACAAAGAATGTCTTGTTGTGAAGGGATTTTCGTAGGTTGAGGGTATTGAATACTATAAGACCTTTTCTCTTTTTGCCAAGATGAATTTTATTCAGCTTTTACTCTCTCTTATAGCTTCTTAGGGATGGACAATATTTCAGATGGATGCAAAGAGTGCATTTTGCATGGATACCTACATGAGGAGATCTAAATGGAGTAGCCTCATGGTTTTTGTAGTACTCTTCATTAATATGCCAACTTCAAAGGTCTTTATATGATCTCAAAAAAGCCCCTTGGGCTTGGTATGAGAAGATGGATTCCTTCTTGCTTGCTTCATAGTTCACTTGATTTTATTATAATCCTATAGCATACATTAAACATCATGGAGTTGACTTATTTGATAAATTTACTTTATGTAGATGATCTCATCATTATTGTTGGAAATATTCTTAACAAGGCTAAGTTACTAAGAGGGGAGGGGTGAATCAGTAACTTTTAAAATTTCTACAACTTTAACTCTTAATCCAACAGTCCAATTAGCATTTAATCCTTCACATATAATTTGATCTAATTGTATGCATAAGAAAATTAAAACATGAAAGAATTCATAACACTTTGACACAAAGATTTGGTGACATAGAAACCTTCCAAATAGAAAAAAAAAATTGGGGTGGGGATGATACCCACAAGCTTTAGTACTACAGTATAAAATTGGCCTATTAAGGCTTACATTGATCACTTTTGATGATCTACCCTATTAGGAGCAATAAGGACTACTAGGTCCACCTTGTGAAAGGATTTACAAATATACAATGAAGTATGAAATCAATAAAGAGATTTACAAAGGCTGTTAGGTCTACCTTGTTAAAGGATTTGACTAATCCACCTATTAGGATGAAACATTAGGTGATCGCTAATCTGCAACTTGGTTTGCTGAATGAGACTCCTTTAACTGTACAAATCACCTTGTTGTGATAGATGAATCTTTGTTGCTCCTTATACCATTTTATCCTTTGTAATTTGCACTTTTTGCTCTTCTCTTAAGATTACATTACATATGTATTGTTATACACACATTGGATGGGATACAATACACTACATATATACCAATCCAATTATACAAATTACAAAGTTAGCCTCTATACAAGTTTACACAAATATTAAAAAGCTTGCTCAAGTGTAGAAACTTGGGCTCTAAAGACTGACTCAGTGAAGATTTGATACTTGGCATCCACTTTCATTGCTCAACATTGTCATGCACTTGATAGATGTAGAAGCTTAGTCCATACTGATCACTTTCAAGAAATCTTTGACTCAGTCTACACTAGTGACTCGATGAATACTGTGAAACTCATCATATAAACTAAGTCTCTTGGTTTACATTGTATGACTCGATAAATACTATCACCTCAAGCTTGGTATAAACTAAGTCACTTGGTTAACACTGAGTAGCTTGGTTAACACTGGACTTGCATCACATAAACTGCAAACTTGGTAAGCACTGCATAGCTTGGCTTGCACTAGTAAACTTGACATACACTGAGATTCTTGATTTATATTGCTAATCTTCATAGTAATTGTAACTACTTGATAAACAGTGGAATTAGTCCAAAGGACTCGATAACAACTGTAGAACTCAGCAACAATTGAAATGCTTGGCAAACACTATTAACTATATAATAAGCTTGGTAGATACTTACAATCTGAATAAGTGTATGTCACTAATAACAAACTTGACTAATATGTCAAAAATCTCCCCCTTTGGCATTAGTGACAAAAACACTTATCTTCCAAAACTAAATTCAAAAATTTTCTTGAATACCTTTATCCATCACCTAGTGATTCTTAGCTCGATAGAGTATAGTGTTTTTGAGATTTTTCAAAAATTGGTTTTGTAAGATATATATTTGTACATGGTAAGGCTTCTATACAATATGTTGTACATCTTAATACATTTCCTTGCTATATACAATTTATATTTCTATACACATCTATCTCCCCCATTTTCTTTACAACTTATGTATCAATTCTACAATGCATTTTCTCCCTAATAACTTATTATTTCCATATCTTCTCTGTATCTCCTTATTCATAGTATATACTCCCCCTTTTTGACATTAATGTTAAAGATTTATTCTATATATTTATATTTTGATTCCAAAATGAGATAAAAAGTCTGAATGTACCTTGTTTATTATAGCCAACATTTTGTCCCAATTGTCTTGCAAGACCTTACATGTGTGAAGTGCAATTTGTACTTTTGCTAACAACTCAATCATGTGGCTGCTATGGAGAAGTTATTGTCATGGATGAGGGTTTTGGAATGTGTAATATGTTTCTAAATTAAATCCATGTTGGGAAGAATCATGTTCTGAATATCTACTAAGGTAGATTTGATTTTGGCCTCTTCCCTAAGTAATTCTACCTGTAACTCAGTTAAAAATTTGATCTTATTGAAATGTATAGGGCTTGAACTAGGGTCAAGTTGTAGCTATTGAACACTTTCCTTGAGGTCTTTATCCATCTTGGAAGATTTGTCCTTTATTTCCTTAGTAAAATTTGAAACATCACATAGCTTACCAAAATGTATTGATACATTTGTACATGAAGTTTCTAGGGAACCCAAAATTGTAGAGAGTTCTACTTGATAAATAGAAATTTGTTGTGCAATGTGCTCCAACACTTTATTCTCAAACTTCTTTTCTACCTTCTGCAATAACTTATCTTATCCATGCAAGTCTTTATTACACTTCTAGACTACCTCTGCTAGTTGATACAAAATTGGCTATGAAGAATCAACCTCTATACCTATAGCTTCTACCAAAATATTCTTAGCATCCTCAATAATTTTAAATTCCTTATCTCTTTCTTCTCTAAGCCTCTACTACTTGACTTTCTTTTGGAGGAGTTCTCCAAATGTCTACATTTGGTCTAGAGTGAGCTTAGTAATATCCCAATTTGGGATTATAATTTCCTTGTCTAGGTCTATTTCTTCCTCCATCTCCTTTCATTTGCCCAAAAATTTTATGCTCGATTGAGCCTTGGTCTCAACTATCCTTGCACTTATTGCTTGTGTACCCAAAATAGAAATAATAGTAGAGATACTAGACCTAGTTGTAAAAATTGATACTGCACTTATTATAGAAATACCTAAAGTAATACCTATAGTAGCCAAAATTAATTTTGCTATCATGGTAGAAGAGGGAATAGTCTGCAACTTGGTAGATGAAGTGGAGGTCACTTCTATCAATGATGCACTTAGCTGAGTTGGTGCAAAGATTGATTGGTCATATATTTTTAGATACTATCAACTTTTTCCTTCTTCTTATCTTCAATTCGACCAATATTCATGTAGTTCTTAGCAAGATGACCAAGTTCTATACAAATAAAACATCTTTTAGTAGTAGCTTTTTTCTTCAAATAATGCTTTACATAATTCATTCCAATGTGTCCAAATTCTCCACAATAATGACATCTACACCAAGTGTTTTAGTCCCAACCAAATATAGCTTTCACAATTTGTTTTGCCAGATTTAATACCTTGGTTTTACATTTTGATGATTTGTGCCCATGCTTCTTGCATTTGTGACATTTTCCTTCAAATCTTAGTTTTTCTTTGCATTCATTAGCCTTATGACCATGCTAATTGCAATTGTAGCACTTTCCATTGAATTTTTCTTTTTCATTGCTCCAACATTTATTTGAAGTATGATCTATCTTACCACAGTGATTGCAAGTAGGTTTTTTATTCTTTTAAGCTCCTTGCTTGGATGATTCTCCTTCTTCTATATATCTAATTCCTTCTTTTCCTTTTTGTCTATAGAGATTTTTCTCATTCAACTGATTCATGTTTGCTTGAGATTTCATCATTCTTTCATTGATATTCCTTTTAGAGTTTAGATCATTTCATAATCTTTCTTTTTTAGATATTAGGCGCATGATTTCTTCATTTGCATTGGAGAGTTAATCAATGAGGTCTACTTGCTAAAGGGATTGATGTTGGATTTCATTTGTCTTTCCTTCTATCTCCTTTTACCTTGTTGTTCTACTCCATGACTTCACATAGCCTTACTAACCGAATTTTTTGTTCTCTTCTTAGTTTTCTTACTTCTTCTTATAGGGAACCATTCTTTTCTAAGAGTTTTTTTATTATTTCATTGGCTTCATATTGATTTCTTGAATAAAGATCTTCAACCTTTCCTTCAATGTAGAGATGATCATTCATTTGAATTACAAGTTCTTTTCTTCTTTTCAAGAATTGAGAGAGATGCTCCTTTTCTTTCTTGAGTTGGGCAATAGCTATTTCCAAATCTAGCTTTTCATTGTCAATAGCTTTGTCAAGTCTAAATATCTCCATGGCTTTGATCTTTGCTCAGGCTATTAATCTTTCTTCTAGGAACCACAATGATCTGATACCAATTATTGGAAATATTCTTAACAGGGCTAAGTTACTAAGAGGGGAGGGGTGAATCAGTAACTTCTAAAACTTCTACAATTTTAACTCTTATTCCAACAGTCCAATTAGCATTTAATCCTTCACATATAATCTGATCTAATTGTATTCATAAGAAACTAAAAACATGAAAGCATCCATAACACTTTGACACAAAGATTTGGTGACCTAGAAACCTTTCAAATAGAAAGTAAAACTAGGGTGGGGATGATACCCACAAGCTTTAGTAATGTAGTATAAATTTGGCTTGTTAAGGCTTACATTGATCACTTCTAATGATCTACCCTGTTAGGAGCAATAAGGACTACTAGATCTAGCTTGTGAAAGGAGTTACAAACATATAATGAAGTATGCACTAAGTAAAGAGATTTACAAAAGACTATTCGTTCTACCTTGTTAAATTATTTGACTGATCCACCTATTAGGATGAAATAGTAGTTGATCTCTAATCCACAACTTGGTTTTCTAAATGAGATTCATTTAAGTGTACAAATCACCTTGTATGATAGATGAATCTTTGTTGCTCCTTATACTATTGTAGCCTTTGTAATTCACACTTTCTACTCTTCTCTTAAGATTACATTACATATGCATTATTATACACACATTGGATGGGATATAATACACTACATATATACCAATCCAATTATACAAATTGCAAAGTCGGCCATTATACAAGTTTACACTAATATTATAAAGTTGGCTCAGGTGTAGACACTCAGGCTCTAAAGACTGACTCAATGAAGTTCTAATACTCGACATCCACTATCATTGCTTGGCATCATCATGCACTTGGTAGACATAGAATCTTAGTCCATAATAATCACTTTCAAGTAGTCTTGGACTCATTTTGCACTAATGACTCAGTGAATACTATGAAACTCACCATATAAACTGAGTCTCTTGGTTTACATTGTATGACTCAGTAATCACTATCACCTCGAGCTCGACATAATCTGAGTCACTTGGTTAACATTGAGTAGCTTGGGTAACACTAGACTTGCATCACATAAACTACAAACACGATAAGCACTACATAGCTCAACTTGAACTAGTAAACTTAGTATACACTGAGATTCTTGGTTTACACTACTAATCTTCATAGTTACTGTAACTACTTGGTAAACACTGGAATTAGTCCAAAGGACTTGGTAACAATTGTAGAACTTGATAAAAATTGAAATGCTTGGCAAACATGGTTAACTATAAAATAAGCTCAGTAGATACTTACAATCTGAGTAAGTGTATGTCACTAATAAAAAACTTGACTTATATTCCAACACATTACAAGTACCTCATTCTCCAAGATTTAGAGTGTTCATAAAGCTTTGAGAGAGTAATTTGAGGTGAAAAACCTTGGACTTCTACAATATTTTTTGAGCATATAGGTTATTCAATCTTTGGATGGGATAGCCATACTCTAGCAAAAGTATGCTCTTGATATGCTTCAAAGATTCAACATGCTTGATTGCAAGCCTGCTGCCACACCATTTTAGTCAAGTGTTATTTTATCTACCACTTGTATTTCTCCTATAGTGGATTCTACTTTATACAGATATGTTGTGGGTAGTTTATTGTACCTGACACACATGTCCGAATATTTCCTTTGCAATTGAACTTGTCTCTTGGTTCTCACATGATCCACATGATAGTCATTAGCAAGCATCCAAATGTATCTTGAGGTACATCTAGGGTACTACATGTTATGACACTAACTACACATTAGGAGATCCTCACACTATTGGTTACATTGACATAGATTGGACTGGTAATATTGATGATCACAAGTCTACTTCTAGATTTGTTTTCTATCATGGTTCTATTCCTATCACATCATCTTTCAAGAAGTGGCATTCTCACACATTATCATTGATAGAGGAAGAGTACAAGGTAGTTGTGTTAGCTGGTCAGGAGGTTGTATGGATTTGATATTTGATGATAGATTTTGGATTTCCTACTAATAGTTCCACCTTTCTTCAGTGTGATAATCAGAGTGTTATGCACATTTCCCTCAACCTAGTTGAGCATCAGAGGACCAAACACATTGAGATTCACATGCACTTCATCAAGAATCTAATTCAAGATGGCTCTTTGAGCTTGGAGTACATTCCCACTATTGAACATGATGTAGATATCTTTACTAAACCTTTTACATACTTGTGGTGTCTTTAGTTACATTGTATGCTTGGGGTGAAGGAATTTGTCCTTTGGGGGTCTTAGTCATGAGTCTGTTGGGCCTTAGATGGTTTTGACATTTGAGTGTCAACACACTTAATCACTTTTTACATTGAAGCCAAATACATTATGTATGTCGAGCCACAATGTAAGTCAAGTCAAAATTCTAACAAGTGTTGAGTGACTTCAGGTTCCAAGTAGTATATAAGTGCCGAGTGAAATATAGGTGCCAAGTCATAGTTGATGCTAAGCAAGTTAGAATTCTTTGTATGTTGCATGAGTCAGAATCATATATGTGCCAAGTAAGATAGAGTGTAATAGGTGCCAAGGAATCTAGGATAGTATGTGTGTCGAGCACCAGTAGCTCAGTATGTGACAAGTAACACAAAATCAACATATGAGTTTGTGCCCTCACAAACTCAGATGCAAACCATTCTTGGAGCTAACATAGAAGGATTCAAAGGATAAAAAGGGTAAGATCAAATCTTTTGCATTCCCTATACAATCAACATGCAACCAATTAGAAAAATGGAGAAGACATGTAACCAATGGTAAAAATGAAAGGTATGAGTGAGAATTTAAGATTCAATATGGATCATAGATCCATACCTAACTGTAAGTCTTTACAATCTTTAAAAGTAGGTCAAAAACCCCATTTTCATGTGTGGATGAGAATAGTGTATGGGGAGACTATAGTAAAATTCAGTGTGAAGAAGGAACGACTTAGAGAAATAGAGTAGCAATTTCAAATCCAATTGATTAGAATAGTACAAGGGACAAGAGACATGATCAAATATTAGATCTCAGAGGATCAAAGTCAGGAGCAAAAAAAGTGCCTAAAATCAGCAATTGAAGATTGCATGTAATCAAGTCAAAGATCCCTAATGCTTTCTTTACATTGTATTAGAAGTTGAAAATCCTATTTTGATAGGTTAGCTTAACAACTAGGTAGGAGAACCTTTGGAGAAGGTGATTGAAAATCTTATTGTATTAGGTGGGTTTAACAACCTATTGTAAATTCTTTAACAGGGTGAGACTTCATATAAAGTGTTTGTAAATCCTCTAATTAGGTCACTATTGACATAGTGTGAAGCCTTTAATAGGGCAGGCCTTTCACAGGGTAGACCATCAGAACTGGTTGAACATTTATTGCTATAGTGATTTTTGTGGGTATCATCTCCACCCCAGTTTTACCTGCTTATTTCTAGAGGGTTTTTGGGTTACCAAATCTGGTGTTATGTGTTATTGCATGTGATTTACTTCATGTTCATTTATATGTTTACTTGCATGCAATTTTCTTTTTAGTTATATGTTTAAATTGTAGAAAAGAGTTAAAAGTGTGGTACTTCTAATTCACCCCCTCCCCCATCAGAAGTACTCTTCCCATTTTGAACATTCCAACAATTGGTATCAGATCTAATGTTCTCACAAGGAGAAGCCTAATATCTTAGAGAAAATATTTGAAGGATGAAGTCTTCAAACTTGGGAAGATCATAGGTAATCAAGTCATTGATGTGCACCTAGCTCTACACAAAGTGGAACAAGCCAGAGAAGAATTGAGAAAATCCTTAAAAAGAAGGAGATAGCCATAGCTAAAAATGAAATACACTACAAGGAGAATGATACTACACAAGTTTTCTCAAATGGAGATTCCAAGGAATTTGATGCAACAATAGCAAAACTGATGGAGAAAAATAGAGCACAAGCTGAAGAAATCAGATTACTCAAGCTTGAACAAGAATCACAAGCCATAATGCTTTGTGAAGTGACTAAACAGAAGAAAAGAATCATTGAAGACAAGGCCATGATATGAGATGACAAGATAAATCTTACCAATAAATTAGAGGAGAAGACAATTGAGTTTGAAAGAATCTCAAACATGTAGCTAGACACCTTAAGCCAGATGATGAATGCTCATCATGAGCTAAACATGAAGGACATTGAGATCTCCACCTTGAAGATGTAGAATGAACAATTGTAGAATGAATTGAAAAGAGAGAAGGAGATAGAAAAAAGCTTCAACAAACCCAATGAGGCTATAAGGTACTTTGAACAATTGCTAAAATCACCAAGGACTAGTAATGACACTTCAAGACTTGGTTACACCAGCATTGAACAAGGAGAAGCATCCAAGACTGTAGAAGAAAGGAGCATCAAAGGTAAGAACAATAAACCTCCTTATCATTTCTGTGGTAAAAAGGAACATACCTCTAATGTATGTAGGAGCAAGAATAGTCATTAGCATGATAAGCCTACCAATGCAAGCTTTTGTCACAAGTGCAAGAAGTAAGAACATCAAGCACATGAATGTAGAACCAAGACCATGAGGACACCAAGATTTGAAGGTCACTATTACAACTAAAAAAAATATGGATATAGAGCATTTGAATGTAGACCAAAGCCTATGTGGACACCTAATCAGCCTGTAAGAGGAATCGACCATGCACATTACTACAAATGGGATTATAATAATAGGAATAGCTATCACTATTTTCAAGATTATGGACACATCCTTGAGAATTGCATAACACATTTTAAGGGGAGTTATAGTAGATGGCTAAGGAAAACTAAATGTTTTAGTTTCTTGAAGACTAGACATATCAGTAGAAATTGCCCAACAAAGTCAAAAACACTCAAGATAGAAGTCAACAAAGGGCAAGAGAAGGTTGATGTTGAGCAAATAAGAAGGCAAATGAATAAGACTTCAAAAAAGAAAGGTGAGTGTAGCACATCAAATGAAGAGATCACTTCAACCAAGAGGTCAAGTGATCACACTTCATCCAAATAAGAAAAAGAAGAGTGTATGGGATTGATATGAAAAGTTATATCATACATGAGTCCCAAAGAACAAAAGAGTCCTATAGAGGAGAAATCAGCATGAGAAAAGATGCCAAGAAATTTTTTGAATAAGCTACTGAGTTACCCTTAGATGCTGAGTAAAAACTCTAATGGATGTCCTGATAGTTGAAGCTAGGTGAAGTGATGAACTAGTGGAAGTCGAGTAAATGAATTACAATAGGAGTTGATTCACATTGAATCCTTCAAGTGCCAAGTTTATAGTTGTATGCATGATGCATTTAATGCTAGGTATTTGATAGGTATAAGGTTGAATTTCTTTTATTTTCATGCCATTTGAACATAGAGCAAATTCAAGAAGAGCAAAGAAGTGATCAAGCAGCAACCTAGCAGCCATTTGCATGGATTTGAATAACAATTCAGTATGAACTCATCAATTTAAAGGTATTTATCAGGTGTTGATCTATGTAGAAGTGAAAGTTTTAATACATTTCAAACCCTAGTTTTGTAAAATGGCCTCTACTTCAAGAAACCCCAAAGCAAAAGAGAGTCATGAGATACAAATAGTGAGTAATGAAGTAAAATAGCCCAAATTTAGGCCAATCCCCAAAGTTTCCTATAGAAATGATCTAGCTAGTGCATTATCCATCATTCCACCTAAAGTGGTCATGGTGCAGGATGTGAGAAAATGTTACAACTACAAAGTTGGTGCCATAGGTGATTTTGAAATATTACAAGCTTATGACAAACTGTGTGATAACAAGATTCTAAAAAAGGAATTTGAGATAGTTGAGAAAAAGGGTTTGACCAATGCCCTAGTCTACCCTAGAGGATTCAGAACTGAATGGATTCACATTTTTTTGAGTAGAACACATGATGGATGTCTATGGTTGGAGACAAGACCCATTAAGATTACCAAGATAATAGTGCATAGGATTACGAGATTCCCAACCCTAGATCGGCCAAAGACCTTGAGAAGTGATAGAAAGGAGGTCATTGAGAAAAATATAGGAGCCAAGTGGAACAATAGGGGAATGACCATTGATACTATAACTAATCCCTTCTAGATTTTGCTGCAAGAATAATATCTCACAAATTATATCAATCTAGTTGATTGAACAATGTGCCTTGTTTAGTAGTTGATGTAGCATACAAACTGGTGAAGAAAGATCACACCTATGATTTGGGAGAACTAATGCTTTAGAAAATTAATGAAAATTTGGGAGCCATAAGAAGATCCAAGGGAGCACAATGCAAATTTGGATCAGTATTAATCTGCATATTCTTTTATGTTATGGAAGAATTTCCTTCTATAGGAAAGGTAAATTGGAACCCCAACAAAACTACTATTATACAAATCAATGAGTTCATTGATTAGATGGGAGACAATTTTGAGGCTCAAATGACAAGTTATTTTGAACACTTTAAGAAGTCTATGAAGTAGAGAATGAGAATACCAGTATCATTGGTAGAGAAACATGTCAATGAAATATGCTTCTTGGTAGTCATTGACTACACTTACATCCAAGTATAAATACCAAGAGTAAGATGGCTAAGGCCATTAGCATATGAACTTGATGTAGATGAAGTCTCAATAGCAATCACAACATTCCTTATAGAAGAAATTGATAAGGCAACTCCTTACTTTGGAACATATGATGTTGTTAAGTCCAAGGTTGAGACTGAATTGAAAATAGCTTCTATCATCAAGAAGAAAGACAAAATGGTAAGGAATATAAAGAAGACATTTGGAGAAAGCATTGAGGGAGAAGTAGGTGAAGAAGAAGAAGAATTAGAAGGAGACAGTGAAGAAGAAGAGTAAGGGCAAGGTCCAGTTGAGCTGACACAAGGGCTAGGGGAAGACAAGGAGCAAGGTGCTAAGGGAGAAGAAGTTGAGGAAGCACCTACACCTGTAGAGAAAAAGAAGAGAAAGGAAAAATCATAGCCTATAGCTCAACCCAAGCCTAAAAAGATCACCAAGCCAGCTCAAACCAAGCCAGCTCCAGCAACAAGGACCACTACAAGAGCAACCACTGAAAAGGCCAAAGAGGCATCAAAGGAGAAGAAGAAAGCCATTGATCAACCTACTAAAGAACCCAAGAAGAGAAGAAGGTATGTGGCATGAACAAATACAGATGATGTAGAGTGAATAGAGTCAGAGGAAATTAGCCAATTTAAAGTGGTAAGTCATCCTCCAAAATCTGAAATTGACAAACTTTGTAATAAGATTAAAAATGTAGATTTGAATTATTTAAAATATCTTAATTTCAATAAGCTTAGTAGGGAAGAGAAGAATAAAGTAGAGTAATTTGTGTATGCCATGATGGAAAATTTTGAAAACACACCTCTAGAGCTTGACAATACTATGCCAAAGGAACTATATGAAATAATTGAGAATAAGTGGCATTATTGTCTAAAAATGGAAAGGGAGATTAGAGAATCTACCCTAGCACAAGTAAAGCCTAATATGAAAAAGGCTCAAATAACAAAAAAAGAAAAAGAAACATAGTGGCAAGTTTGCACCCAAGTTAAGAGCATTTGCATTCTTCAAAACAAGATTGAAGATGTTGTGAAATCCACACAATTATGGAAAAAAATTTATAAGATTACTAATGATAAGGTAGAGGAAGAAAATAAGGCATAAACTAGTACCAAAGAGAAGGTAGAGGAAAAAAAAGCAGAAGAATAGAAAGGAGAGGTAGAGGCAAAGGAAACAGAGAAGAAAGAAGAAGAAAAAAAAAGAGGAGGAAAAGAAAGATGAGGAAGAAAGAGGAGAGGAAGAGAATAAAGAGAAAGAAGAAGAGGAATCAGCAAATGGACAAGAAATGGCAATAGCTAATCAGAAGCAAGAAGATGAACAAAGTGTGCAAAACACACAAATGCCACCTCCTAGCCCTCCTCACAAAACTACTACACCTATAGAGATAATAATCATCAAGGATGTTCTTGACAAGTTAGCTCAGAACATCAATCCATTAACTACAGAGGATCTATCCAAAATCCTTCACCAATCCACTCTACAGGCACAATTATGTACAAGCCATATATTGGTGAGTGTAGATGAACTCCAAAAGGTAGTAGCAGCACCACAAAGAGAAAAGGTGAAACCAAAGGTACCACCTTTCACATACACAGCTACTAGGACTAAAGTTTTGATGCTTCCACCACCACCTCCACCAATTGTAACAAGTAATACTAATCAGATGTTGAGTGCAAAGTAAAGGAAGATAGATGAAGAAGAGGATACAACAAAATAAAAGGAGCAGGCCGTAATTTAGACATTGGTAGAATTATCAAAGACTAGCACTCCTACAAAGACCATTCAAAAGCTAAGCACTAATGCTATCCCCTTGCAATTCTCAACTCCAAGCTCAATTTCAGCTAGAGTGGCTAGGGTACTTCACTATGGAGACCCTAAATTAGATGAAGATATTTTTATTGCTTCCTATGATTCAAAAACTATCACAATGGCACAAATGACTGAAATGCAAAATGCATTAGATAGAAGGATGGGGTAGGAAGTACTAAGGAAAGAGTTTAAACATAAGCAAGCACTTCATGACATCAAGGACATCTTCATGGGTGCCTTTAGCTTGCAGTCACCAGATGAAGCCAAGCTAATAATTGAGCAACTATCAGACATAGTTGACAAGGTGACAAATGAAGACCAGGATACCAATGTCAAACTCATGGAATGGTCAGAAAGAAAGTTTCAAGGAAAAGTGAATGAGAAGATATCAAGTGGAATTTCTCTTGAACGAGTTGACTTGGCCAAGACAATAGATAAGATCAAAATTGTTCTTGAAAACATTTTTTCATTATATAGGAAATTGTGTGATTTTTCCAATTTCACACAAGAAACTAATCAAAGAATAATGAACTTGGAAAGAAACTTGAAAATATCTAGCATGAAATTTCCTAGAGATCTAGCTTAAAGTGAGAAGCATTTTGCACAATCGCTTCGCACACAAAGGGAGCTAGCTATACTTATAGTAGAAAAGGCTAATATTAAGGCTAAACTGATGCAAATCCAGTCCTCCATAACCCCTCATTTTGAAGTCCTCCACAAGGAGCAAGTGTATGCTAAAACAATTTTGAAGAAAGATCTAAATCTTTCTACACTTGATGGACTTGTACACCTTGTTGCAAAGACTTCCATCCAACACAAGTCACTTGATATAGCTTTGGAAAATTGGGATGCATCTCTGAAAACAATAATGGTGGTAAATAGTAATTTTTTGGCTAAGTATGGTATTACTCCTTAGAACCCTTTGACATAAGTGTCAAAAAGGGGGAGATAATAAGATATGGAGAAATAATAATAAGGAAATATGTTTTAAAGAAGATAATAGAAGGGGAGAATACAATTTTGATAGCCAAGAGGGGGAGATACAAATTTTTGGCAATCATATGGAAAGTTGCTCTGATACAAAATGCAGATATTCCATAAGCTCTAATAGATCAAATACAAAGACACAGGTATAGAATATAGGTATATGGTATAAGGCAATAGAATATTAGGCATAATTAGCTTAGGGGGAGTTAAGAAATTTTGAACAAATTTTGCACAAATTTTGAAATTTTGTATATAAGGTACTCATAAGGATAGATTAGCAATGTTTAGTTAAGTGTTTTTGACACTAATGTCAAAGGGGGAGATTATTGGTCCTTAGATGGTTTTGACATTTGACTATCAACACACTTAATCACTTTCTACATTGAAGCTGAGTACACTATGTATGCTGAGCCATAGTGTGTGCCGAGTCAAAATTCCAACAGGTGTCACGTGACTTTAGGTGATGAGCAATATATAAGTGTCAAGTGAAATATAGGTGCTAACTCATAGTTGATGCCAAGCAAGAAAAAATTCTTTATATTCTAAGTGAGTCAAAATCATACATGTGCCAAGCAAGACAGAGTGTAATAGGTGTCGAGCAATCCAGGATATAATGTGTGTCGAGCACTAGAAGCTTAGTATGTGCCGAGTAACACAGAATCAACATATGAGTTTGTGCCCTCACAAACTTAGATGAAAACCATTCTTGGAGTTAACATAGAAGGATTTTGAAGGAGGAAAATGGTAAGATCAAATCTTTTGCATTCCCTATATAATCAGCATGCAACCAATTAGAAAAATGGAGAAGGCATGCAACCAATGGTAAAAATGCAAGGTATGAGCAGGAATTTAAGATTCAATATGGATCATAGATCCATACCTAACCCTAAGTCTTTACAATCTTTAAAAGGAGGTTGAAAATCCCATTTGCATATGTGGATGAGAATAGTGTATGGGGATACTATAGTGAAATTCAGTGTGAAGAAGGAAAGACTTAGAGAAATAGAGCAGCAATTTCATATCCAGTTGATCAGAATGGTACAAGGGACAACATACATGACCAGATATCATATCTCAGAGGATCAAGGTCAGAAGATGCAAAAAAAGTGCCTAAAATCAGAAATTGAAGATTGTATGCAATTAGGTCAAAGATCCCTAATACTTTCTTACCATTGTATTAGAAGTTGAAAATCCTATTTTGATAGGTTAGCTTAACAGCTAAGTAGGAGAACCTTTGGAGAAGATGATTGAAAATTCTATTGTGGGTTTAATAGCCTATTGTAAATCATTTAACAGGGTGACACTTCATGTAAAGTGTTTGTAAATTCTCTAATGAGGTCACTATTGACATAGTGTAAAGCCTTTAACAGGGTAGGCCTTTCATAGGGCAGACCATCAAAAGTGGTTGAACATTTATTTCTACAGTGATTTTTATGCATATCATCCTCACCCTAGTTTTACCTTCTTGTTCTTGAAGGGTTTCTGGGTTACCGAATCTAGTGTTATGTGTTATTACATGTGATTTACTTCATGTTCATTTATATGTTTACTTGCATGAAATTTTCTTTTTAGTTATATGTTTAAATTGTAGAAAAGAGTTAAAAGTGTGGTACTTCTGATTCACCCCCCCTCTCAAAAGTACTCTTCCCATTTTGAACATTCCGATAGAGTCTTTCCTTATTTTCTTACTTTTTAGCATCATCTATCTCTTTTTGGAGTAGGGTTATTCCCATGTGGTTTTCCCTATTTCTCCATTTTATAGAGATTTGGTTATGATTAGTTACCTCATCAAGCCTTATCGCTAGGACCCAAGTTTGACTTCAGCATTGTAGTTTCCTTGATTTTTCATGTATTTTTCCTCATCTTAAGGGACGTATTAGAGTAAAGGGTTAATTTCATTTCATTTATTGAATTATCTTTACTCCCTTCTTAAGATTTCACTTTATGCACATGTATTTCTATTTAATAATTAAATATTAATTATTAAATTTCATATACCTCTTAGGGTTTCCCTTTTAGGTTTTATGATCTCCTTCTATAAGGACTTATTAATTGTAAATTTCATTCATTATTTTTAGTCTGATGATATATTTTTCCATATTCTTAGATCCAAACCCTTGCCTCTTCTTTATCTTTTCTTCTCTATGACATGTTCTTGCATGTAGGTGTTATTCTAGTTTTGTGGATTTGTATTGCTCAAATCCTTCAATTGATTATAGGAGTAATGAGAAATAGGGTCTAATATAAGTAAACACCTTAGAATCTAAACCGGTGCAACCCTAGGCACCAATCCTTCTCTCTCCTCCCTAGGTGGAGGTATGTCTACCTTCTCTACTTGTGCTCCTCTCCTAGTTGGATATGTAAAGTGAGGAAAGGGGAATTTAAGAAAATAATCCCTGTATCCTCACATAGAACATGTATCTCCCACCTTTGGAAGGTAGTTTTGTATATGTACTCCTAGCTAATGTACACCCTATAATGCACATGCTACATCTAAGCAAGGTCCCCAATCTTTTCTCTTCTCACGAGTGACCCAAGAATAGGCGGTGTACTCCTCTAATATGTCTTGTATACACTTGAATTATCTCTACACTCATGTGATATAAAATAACTCTATGTTTTATGAGGATCTCCTAATAAATGATTAGGATACCAATATGTATTCCATCTACAAGCATACCACTTCTTATGCCTATGTGCCTCGACACAACCTCTACATAAAAAATATCAAATCATCCAACTATAATCTCCAGTAGGTGGTCTTACCCAAATATGGATGAGTAATCTCACTCTTATATCTCATCATATAAGAATGTCACTTCTGCCTCTAATCATAAACAATGGTTAATAGGAAAGTGCTCCATGCCTAGATCTATAACACTAGAACTCATGTTGCCATGCTCTTAGCATTATGGTATACTAGCTTGTGCATCTCATGATAAAGGTGGGCCAATATGCACTGACCCTATTCAAACTTTGTTAGCTCCATTATCATTCATTCTCAAGTCCTTTTATAACCACATAGAAACCCTTGCTAAATATTATCTAGCACCAAGAAGCATCTAATGAAGCCAACTAACACACAAGGACATGGATATATTTTCCTTCATTTTTGAATGAGCTCATCCTAGGAAATTTCTCCATCAAGAATCATGTCATCCTAGAAAACATGCCACAAGGACTCAATACCCAATAAGTGGTAGAATCATAATCTATGTGAGGTTTATGGAAGGGAATCCTCAAAATTTAGTATATATCCTCAAGAGTGATGGTCATCAAGCTAGTAGGAAGGTGGAAGGTGTTAGTCTAACAATGGAAACACTCCACCAAAGTATTTAGAAGGTCATGATTAACCTCAATGCTAGGTATGTCACACAAATGTGTTAGACCCAATATATCAATGGTGCCACCTTTATACCAAATAAATCCCCAATGAGCACATGAATGGTAGGATAGCTTGATCTAAATGCCACATCAAGAAGATCATCCTACAAAAGGAAAACAAAGAAAATATCAAAAATTGATCAAAATAAGTAATCAGCAATATGGAAAAATATGCAACGAACATATAGAATGGAGTTAAAAAAGAATACTAAGATATCCAAATGATAAAAATGAAAAAATTATGAGGAAAATCCCACAAAAAGTGCTCACTATTTTCACAAAAAAAAAAAAAAAATTTAAAATAGAAAATTGTTTCCTATTCTCATACAAGAACACAAGGGCTCGTTGTTTGAGGAAATAGTTTCGTATGAGATTTTATGCCAAATTAAATGACAAATGGACCTATTTTAGGGCATCATCAATGGTAGATTGGTAGCTCTCAAATGATGAAACTAGGTGTTCTATATGAGAAATTATGCTATTGTAGAAGTCTCCTACAAGAATTTATAGAGTATTAGACAAGAAAATAGCTTGTTGAAATAAGAAACACAAAATGTGACCTAAAAATGCCTAAGAATAAGAAATTTTTAATCAAATTGGAAAATTTTTGAATTTAAAAATAATTGTTAGACAACTCACAAGTGATAGGTACTCTCTCGACTGATTATGTTGATGTTGGAGCTTGAATCTGTGCTTCTCCATGGGAACCACCATTTTGCTAAGAGAAGGCATATACAAAGTAAAACATTTGAAATGAAATTGAAAATGATGTATTTGGGCTTATATAGGTTTTTAACTAATTTTTCAAAAGTTCTATGATTGGCATTAAAATTACCCACTTAGCTAATTTGACGTCCTGAATCCATTTTCAGTATCAAAATCTAAATTTGAAATCATTAAACAACTCAAAATTGAAATTAATTTTTTTTAGGATTGACATGTTTGACTACTTGTGCAACCATCATTATGGCACATTATCAATTTTAGAACATTACCAAATCTCATTTTTATCATTTTTTCAAACATCATCACAAAAAGTCAACTTTGGTCAAACAACAACTAAACTTCATCAAACTCGATCAATAGGACCTTAAATCAATGCAAAAAATGCTCAATATATTTTGTAATTAAACCTAATCAATTATATATAATTTTTTATCATCATCAAATCTAATTCTTCCATCAAGCTACTTCAAATCATCAATCTATTTAACCATCTTTTGATTTTCCTCCCAAGGGTATAGGAAGACATAATCAAATCAGTCAACTTAGTTTAAACTAAAATTCCTCACTACCAGGGGCATTTTCATCACTAGGGGCATCTCAATTTCATTAAAAACCCATATCAAATTGAGTTCTAACTACATTTCTCTTAACTTCATCAAAAAAATTATTAAGTTAAGATTAATTAATCTTTTTGAATGAGTAATTTTATTAGAATCCATATCAAATTAGTCTAAAACCAAATCTCTAGGGGCATATCAAGCTCATCAACACCCATATCAATCTAATATTATCTTATCAATTAGGTGATTGGCTTCAAAAAAATCCATATCAATTCAGTTATCTCAATTGATCTTTTGATGGTAATTGGTCCACCTCACAATAAGTGTATCAGAGTCATGCTCTAGGCCATGCTTAGGAATAATATATTTAAACTAAGGACTATTTTTCCCACTATGAGGTGCATTTAATCTTGTCAACCTAAGGATGTATACTTGAAATGGTCAACACAGTATGTGCATTAGGTCTCTTAATGAGTCACTAAGCTTATGTTGTAGGAAATTAAAATGCAAGGAAAATAACTTACACAATTGCTATAGGAAACTAACACACTTAACTCTATGAATACTAGAAATACAATGAAAGGATAAAAAATATTCCAACTTGGTTCATGCACTATAAATGTTCTCACATATGTTGTAGGAACATTCACAAAGTGTGATGCTACAAGAGGGAACTTACAACTTCTACTTATGAAACTAAGAATGCTTGGAAATAAATCTATTCTATCCTAATCTAATCCACCTTCCAAGTGGGCTCACTTGGTTAGCTTCACTAAATTACTAACACAAAAGAGAAGCCAAAAACTATTTCATTAGATTTCATAAATTCATTACATAACACAAAACTGTAAAAACACAACTGTAAAAGTTAACAGTCTGTTCTCATAAACTCTTTCTTCTAACCAGCTAAACTAATACACTTGGTTCAATTCCTATATATAGGAGATCAACTCTTACTCCATAACAAAAAAGTAAATGACCTAGTTTTAAATCCACAAGAGAGAAAATTAGAGGATAACAACTAAAGGCGGGAAGAAGGAATAATGGCTTAAGGTGGGAATAATAAAGTTTGAACATCTATTTGCCATAGAATAAATGTAGAGAAGGAAATAGGTCTTCATGGTTCCTCCTTACTCCCTGCTGTGTCTTCTGGAACCATTACAACTTTCCTCCAACATGGCTACTCCTCAGCATTCTCTTCTCCTTGAATTTTGTTGGTGCTCAACTTTTGAATTCCTCCAATCATCTTTCAACTTTCATTAATAGGTTAGTTTCAATACAAAGACATGTTTGCAAATAAACATTTATCAAATTAAATTCAAATATAAGAACACACATTTTGGTAACTATATCAAATATTGCATAATATATATAATACTAGCAAAAGATGGCATAGTTTCTACCCATAGGTTTATCATAGGTTCGGTAAACATAGGTTCACAAATGTTTTGACAAAGATAAAATAGAGTATCAATAAAGTATCTTAAAACTATCATGAAATAAAGGTAAATTTTGGTCTCATCATCTGCCCCCTGCTAAACTAATGCTTGTCATCAAGCATTGCACTTCCTTTTTAATGACCTGAACTCTCCAATATCTACCCTTCATTTTCTATTTCTCTTGAAAGTGTAGTAAAATCCTTTGGTTCTCTTCCACACTTCATTTCTATGATCTTCTTGCAACTTGTTGAATCTATTGGCATTGATGTCATACAAAGGCCATAGGAGCATTGGAGGCTACATAGTTATGAGACACCACAATTCTAGTCTAGTCTACTTCCCTAATTCTAAATATTTTGGAACCCTATGAAGTGTTACATCCAAGTTGATGGGACTGTGTGGTTCTAACTTTTTAAGAGATTCAGGCAATCTGGCCCATCTACTCCTAGCACCAGTCATAGCTCTCTGGAAAGAAAAGTAGGAAAAAATTTCATAATCAGCATAAACCTTAGCTCTGGCACTAAAGATCCTATCCCTTACTTCTGGATTCTTCTTTCCATAAGTTAATGTGAACCAATCCCTAAGAACTTCATCTGGCTCGCTAGCCTCTGCACTTAAAGGCAAGGGTTCTATCCTTTCCTCATCTCTATAATTATTCAGCTACCTTTCATAATTTTCTTCATTAGACATCTAGGACATGAGGACTCTTAAGTGTATATCCCCTATGTAAAGAAAGGGATTTCATTGAGTCTCTAAAGGGATAACAAAATTATGAACATATAATTCACAAAGTAAATTCTATTACCAAGGTGGCAGAGTTTGATATAGTCCATAAAATTCTTGTGTTGATTTGAACTTTGCATTAATATTCTGAGTTAACATTAATTGAAACAAAAGAAATTGTTCTTTCAAATAGAGATCATAAACTCTTGGTGGTGGTCTACAAGCAAGGACCTGATTAGCTAACTTGCTTGAGCATGGTCCATTTGTTTCTTTTGGCTTGCTAACTATTCCTTTAAATCTATAATTTCTTCACCTCGAGATGATATAATCTTTTTTTCTTCTCTTCTTTCCACAAGGCCTCAGCAAAAAAATGTTGTCCATACAACTAAAAAATGAGTTTCTATAGTGTGATCGAACTACTATCTTCCTCATGATCTCTTTTCCTTTTTCTCTATTCTTGCCATTAATATTCCACAAAATTAGTAATCCATGTTGATCTATGGGGAACTAGGGCAGTGTTTAGATCAACATATTCAGGAACTATTTCATTTCTACAGTAGGAAGTACCTAGTAGATCTACTAGGGTATCATCTAGATTTTCTTTGATTCCATCCCTACATTCCTCAGTAGGATTTTCAAGAATCCTTGTAATCTCAAGATGGGGAGGAGAGTGATCAGAAACAATTTGCATAGGGGATTCCCTGGTGGATGTTTTAGACAAAGTAGAATCTTTAGAAACTTGTCCTCTCATCCTAGGGCTTCTCCTTACAGGGGTTTCTTGTTGCATCACATCCTTTTGCCTACTTTTCCCTTTGGGTGTCTCTACTATAGGACTTTTCTTTATTCTCTTTTCTCTTACAATTGTAGGGTTCAGCTCTTCCTTTTCCTGAATAGGGACTTCTTCCTGCAATTTTCATTTCCTCTTTGCTCTGCTAGAAGTAGGTTTCAAGATGTCTTGCACAGGTGAAGGAACATTTTATTGAACTGAGATAGTTTCTTGCACATTTTCTTGGGTCTTTTCAGCTTCAACCTCCTGGGTATTTTTTTTAGCAAGCTCACTAGTGGGAGCTACATTTTCCTCACTAGGCTGTTCACTAGGGGTAGCTTGGGGTTGCAGAGTTTTGGCTCGCACAAATTCATCCCATGTCATGGGAGATACATCCCTAAGTGACCTCTCTATCAATAACTTGATTAAGGCATGATGAGTAATGGAATTATCTTTTCCTTTCTAAGTCTCTTTTGCACTAATGTAGAGCATATTATACAAGAAATTTGGAATGTTTGCTGCAAGATTATGCCTTACACAACTAAGTAATTTGAAATGGTGTACATGCAAGTATGAGAATCTGTCTTCACATGTAAAATACCTAATAATATGCATGGCTAATTCATTGTATGGTGGTGGCAGTGACATTCTCTTGCAACTTTTCTTTGTAATGTCCATTTGAGGATTAGTCTAGTAAATTGATCTCTTGTTGACTTTGCATCATGTGTGTTGGGGTAATGTCCTCCAATTGTAGACAACCCAGTCACTTCAGCAATGCATTCCTCTATTGAAATCACTATTAAACTCTAAAGGAAGCTTCACCCATGTTGAATGTCCTAATAAATTATGTGGCCACCTCTTTATCATATGTAGTCAAACTCAAGAAACACCCTAGCCATCCACATGCATTAAACCTTCTTACAGCTTCTACATCTGAGAGTAACACAGTGTGTTCCATTGGTTCTCTCCTCTATAACTATCCACCCATTCTCTTAACACTTCCTCTATTTACTCTATATTCCCCCTTTTGAATTCAAGCTTCAAGTTGCTTCATTATTTTACTGACTCAACTCACACTTCTTTGCTTAAATAGGCAATTAATGTCATAAAAAAATATTATGCACAATAATAAGTCTTTTAATGAAGGTAAATCATAAATATGTGTGAGAATCATTCAAAAACAAGGTTCCAATCACATAAAATTTAAAAACAAGTCACATCACAGCTTAACACAGAAAATCATTCAAAAAAATAGGGAGTACAACACCTCACTTGTGTACTTATGGAAATTAATTTTCATTAATGAAGGGAATACAAAGATTTGGAAAAATCTTTATG
Source organism: Cupressus sempervirens (assembly GCA_028749045.1). Classification (NCBI taxonomy): domain Eukaryota; kingdom Viridiplantae; phylum Streptophyta; class Pinopsida; order Cupressales; family Cupressaceae; genus Cupressus; species Cupressus sempervirens. Next base: position 450,141,471 of record CM053793.1, read on the forward strand.
GATAAATAGAAATGCCATTGGATATTAGTGACCTTCCCTACCCCCTGCTAAATTTGGACAAGTGTCCACACTTGTCAGACCTAGTATGGGTAAGGGACTAGCATAATTTTGCCATCATATAAATTAAACAATATTAAATATAATTAACACAATTTGTGGACTATAAGTGAGTAATAATTTGAAAATGTTATACCTGTCAATCTAATTATCACACATGCCAAAAAAAAAGGTGGCAAAAGTGATATTGTCATCAGCAGCATCCATCAACATCTCATGAGGTTTATTGAAAATGTGAAAAATTGCTGACGTGGAAAGTGGATGGATGGAAGATAAAGAAATGAGATGAGGTGGATGGGTGGAAGGTAAAGAGATGAGATGGAAAGAAAAAGTGAATAGAAAAGTGTGAACATAAAGTCTTTATTATGAGCATGCATAAAGAAACTAATGTTGAAGAGTGGCAATCAGAAGGTTGACACCTTCGGCTATAGGAAGATTTGCTTGATTTATATTTGAATCTAGCTACTGGAACTACTGCAAGAAGTCTACTTTTGTTTGAGGCCATTTGTATAATTTCAATCTGTGACCATTGACTAATAGTTTGATAGGTACTAGATCAATGGTAGTTAGTTGAATAGCTCCATTATCAAAGACATGACTAATTTCATGTGGTCCCAACCATCTTGTCTACAACTTTCCTAGCATATCTATAAATTTAGAATCATATAGTAGTGCCTAGTCGCCAACTTGAAATTGTTTACTAATAATATGAGAATCATGCCATTGTTTCCTTTGTTTTTATATTAGTTTAGTATGTTCTAAAGTAACTTTAGACATCTCATCCAAAGAGTTAATATGTAGAAGACATTATCTTTGTACTACAAGAAGTTCAATATCCAATGCCAATGTTGTCCTTAGATTTTTATGTTCAAATTCAATTGGAAGCATTGCTACCTTACCATATAAGAGCTCAAATGGTGTGAATCCTATAGTAGCTTTTTAGGTTGTTTTGTAAGCCCAAACAGCTTCTTGTAATCTTTTGGTCCAATCCCTACAATGCAAATTATGTTAAGATGTTCTCTAACTCATGGTTTGTGACCTATGCTTGTCCATTGGCTTGAGGGTGATAAGGACTGGATTTTTGGTGCCTGATGTTATACTATTTCATCAACTCTGAGATCAGATTAAATTTGAATTGTGCACCTTGATCAGTGACTAACTCTTTGGGTACACCATAGCAAGAAAAAATATCTTCATACAAAAATTAAGTAACTTTTTCATCACAAGCATGCTTCATAGCCTTAACTTCAACCCATTTTGTTAGGTAATCAGTGCACACAAGAATACAAGATTTCCCATTATATGGAGGATCAATTGGACCAATGAAGTCCATTCCCCATTTTTCAAATGGTGTTAATACCATCTAAGGATTATGAGGTATTTCATCTATTCTTATTGGCTGGCCCATCCTTTGACACTTGTCACACTTCCTTGTATAGTTGACTACATCCTTGTGAAGTGTAGGCCAATAATAACTAGATGTCAAAATTTTGAAAGCCATTCTTTTTGCTACAAAATATCCTTTGATTCATTATGACATGCATGTAGAATTTCATATGTCTCATCTTCTCTCACACATCTTCTCATAACTTGGTCAAGTCTAGTGTAGAACAAGAGATTATCTATCTAGGAGAAACATAAACTCTTCTCTGCAAGCAACTTCCTTTCCTTGTAAGAATAATGTACTAGTATTTTATTGGTTGCAATGTAGTTAGCAATGTTTGCATACCATGGAGTTTGAATATAAATATGAAATAGATGCTCATTTGGAAATGCATCATCTACCAAAGTAGTGTTAGTATCATCATGATGGATTCTTGATAAATAATCAACTACAACATTGGCTTTTCCAGGCTTATCAACAAAAGTTATATCAAATTCTTGCAACAATAGTAACCATCTTGCTAACCTACCTATTATAGCAAGTTTGTTCATGAGATATTTAATTGTTGCATGATCAATATGAACAAATACGGAATAGTTAGTTATGTAATGCTAAAATTTGTTAAGGGCATAAACTACTGCTAGCAATTCTTTTTCAGTCACAATGTAGTTTAGCTCTGTTCCATGAAGGCTCATATTGATATAATAGATTGTATTTTCAAGATTTTGGGATTGTTGTGCTAGGATTACACCTATGGCATAATCAGAGGCATCTATATATATGTGAAAAGGTCATTCCAATCAGGGCCTTGTAAAACTAGGGCTATAGTTAAAAGTTTCTTAAGTTGGAGGAAGGCTTCATAACATTCACATGTCCAACTAAATTTAGCTTCTTTTGTGAGTAACTTATATAACGAACTAGCTATTTTGCTGAAATCTTTTATGAAACATCTGTAATATCCAGCATGACCTAGAAAAGGTCTTACATCTTTTGATTTTGTAGGTATGGTCAATGTTTGAATTACCTCTATCTTAGCTTGATCCACTTGTATTCCTATAGCTGATATGAAATGACCAAGTACCACACCTTCCTACATGAGCATGAAACACTTTTCACTGTTAAGTGCCAAATTATGTTCTTGACATCTTACCAAAACCTTTTCAAGGTTCACCATTTCTTCTTCAAAAGTGACTCCAAATGTTGTGAAGTCATCCATCTAGATTTCCATATAATCATGTGATATATCAACAAAGATGCTAATAATAGCTCTTTGGAATGTTGTAGGAGCATTACATACACCAAATGGTAAAATAGAGTATGCAAAAGTACCTAATGGACATGTAAATATTGTTTATTCTTGATCTTCAAGATCAATACTAATTTTATTATAACCACTATACCCATCTAGAAAGGAGAAATACTACTTTCTAGCTAGTGTGTCAGAACTCGATCTATGAATGGTAAAGGAAAGTGATCCTTTTTGGTAGCTTTGTTCAAAACTCTATAATCTACAAAAATTCTCCATTTTCCAACCTTTTTAGGCACTATGACTAGGGGTGACATCCATCTACTATTAGATACAAGATAAATAAAATCAGCATCAACCAATTTTTGCAATTCAGTTTTAACTATCTCTCTAAGGCTTGGATTTATCCTTCTCTGGGGTTGATAGAGGGGTAACCAACCTTCATTGATGTATATCCTATGAGTGCATAGTGTAGGAATAAACCCTTTCATATCACTATAGTCCCATGCAAAGGCCTTTTCATGCCTTTGAAGCAATTCTTTTAACTGTTCCATCTATGTGGGTGTTAATTTAAGATTAACATGGAGATTATGACCTTTAGTCAGTTCAACAGTAGTGGTGGACTCTATTATAGTATCTTCAGAGATTGGACTTGCTTCTAATTCACAAGGTGAAAATGGATAAAGAATTTTAGGTTCTTTAAGCAAAGTGCAATTCTTATCACATTCCTCATATGTTATTAATTCCAACACAGAACTTTCAAATACATCTTTTTCTACCACACAACTATTAGTGAGGATACTCTAAAGTATTGAATCTTCCTCTTCCAATTTTAGAAAAGACTATTTATGCAACATCATGAGCTATACTATAGAATTTGACTCTTCTCTTCATCTCCTAAATTTGGCCAAACAGATGTGCTTAAATCTAGTAATGGTTGGGCTAGAGGATATAAATCAAATTTCTTTGTTGCTTGGCCATTTGATATGGTCATATTCCTTGATCTAGAACTTATATTTACATCAGTTGTGGCTAACCACAATCTACCTAAGATGATAGGGTAACTAGATAGATTAAATTTGGAGGATAAAATCATGAAGTCTGCAAGGTATTCTAGAGAATCTAAGGTTACAACTATGTTCTCTATCATCCCATCAGGGGTAATAGTAGAACTATCTGCAAGTTATAGAATTTTTGGTGTAGCCCTTAGTCCATCTATTTTCAACTTCTTCATAGTATACTTGGTCATAACATTTATAGGAGCTCCAAGATCCATTAAAGCATTTTTAACAAACTGACCATTTATACTGACATTTACTATTGGATTTCCTAGATTAGAATATTTAGGTGTGATCAATTTCCCTAGCATGATGTCAGCCAATTGTCCCACAACATGGAATGTGGTGGGGTCCTTTTTCTTCCTTCCAAGTTTCTTCAAGAAGGCTTCCCTAATAGCTTTCCCATAAACTGGAACATCTTTAATGGCTTGAAATAGAGGTATTTGGATATGCATGTTTTTCAACTAATCAACAATATCAAAAGGTTGTTCCTCTATTTGTTTAGGTTTCTTTTGTATCAACTTTTATGGAAAAGGAGGTTCCACTATTGATTGAGTTGGGGTTGACATAGTAACATTGATTGGGTCAATAGTTTCAGCAACTAAGGGTTCTGATGCTATAGGAGAATCTAGTATTTTAGTTATAAGAGGGAGTTTATGTGTTGATAAAGTTGTACCAAATCTTAGATGTATATCAAGAACATTTAGGCTGTAAGTAGAATAATGTTGAGCATCAACACTATACATGGGCTATTATGGTTGTTGGCTATTTGGGTTTGGCTAAGGTTGTGCAAGTAATTGTGTTTTCTTTTGAGGTCCAAGATTTGTTTGTAGACTACCAATTCCCTCGGTGTGGTTGCCATTGGTTTTGCTGGTTTTTCCAGTAGTTCTGTTGGTTTTTCCATTGGTTACTCTATTGGTTAGGCCAAGATGGTTGAGAATTCTAAGGCCATTGGGATTGTTGTGGGTTGTTTTGCCTAGCGTTATTCCAATTAGATTGATTTTGTGGAGGACCTTGGGGATTACAATTTTTCCATTAATTACCATATGAATTTGAATTTTGCAAGGGGTCTTGAGGCATACCTTGAAATTGGGCCCATGGTCATCATTGAGCAACAAAGAATACTTTCTCATCATATCCATCTATCTTGACGTACTCAGTTGGAAGATGTTGGTTCTTCATGCTTGCGACCAGTTTACATTGGCAATCCTTCTTCTATTTTTGGCAATGAGGGAAGTATTCAGCTAGTTGTAACTCAACTTCCATTTGCTTCTTCTTTGTAGTCATTATGTCTAGATGTGTAGTAACATCATTGATAATTTCTTATTTGAAATTTGACAATAGATTAGATATCTCGAGCTTTGAAAATGCCTTGACTGATTCTTTTAGTGACAATGGAATGAGGTCCTCAGCCTTTCTTCATGGTTGACCTTGAATAGTTCTAACAGATCTTCTTTAGGTCATCCCAGGAAGCTTGATATACATCACCACTAGCTATCAGGTCCAATGCTTCTAGACACTCATCATTCACACCTCTTAGAAAGATTAGCTTTTGTGAATCTTCGAACAACGTGTGTTGAGGGTTCTTCTATAGTGTATATAAGAAATTTGAAACATAGTCTTCCAATGTTTTTTCCTCCTTCTATGATATCCAAAAGATATCATCACCTCTTGAACTAGCTACTTTGCAATATTCTTTATACTTATCTAGAAATAGAGATTGCATTTCATCCCAATGTCCTATTGCATTGGCTCCTAAGCCCATGAACCATTGTAGAGCTAATTCTTTCAATGTTGCCAGAAATAATTTAAGCTTATGGGCATCATTTTTGTAGTCAAAACTATGATAGAGTATATCAAATTCAAACAAGAAAGTATCAAGGTCTTCAGTTGCAAGGCCATAGAACTTTGGAAGAGCAGTGGGATGTATGTTCTTAAGATTAGCATTGGTTACAAGACTTGGAAGAGGAAATGGAAAAGTAGGTTGTGCCATGACTGGAGGTATTAGATTATTAGGTCGCTATTGAAAAGCGACATTGGGTGCTAGATGATTAACAACAGGTAGATTCAGAGTAGTGTTATCAAGAAAACTGGCCAATACTTTAGTGAAAGGTTGAAGACCACTTATATCTATTGGTTCAGCTCTTGATGATGATGTTGTGGGAAAAATAGGACTTGCAACTTCAAAGTGTAACACAACTTCTTCTTCTTCAATTTATTTGTTCAAATTAATAGACTCCCGTGGAAGAAATTTGCCATATTCATCTTGTCATCTTCCTCTTCAATGCATGCAATTAAACTTTTCACACTGGTGAAAGAAACTTCAAACTAGATATTTCTAAGAAAAACTTATCTAAGAACTATGACTCAAAAATGCTCCTAGCTTGACACCATCCCTAGTGACAGTGCCAAAAATGGTTTGCATAATAGGTGTATCATAGTCATGCTCTAGGCCATTCTTAGGAATAATATATTCAAACTAAGGACTATTTTTCCCACTATGAGGTGCATTTAATCTTGTCAACCTAGGGACATATACTTGAAATGGTTGGCACAGTATGTGCACTAGGTCTCTTAATGAGTCACTAAACTTATGTTGTAGGAAAGTAAAATGTAAGGAAAATAACTTACACTATTACCATAGGAAACTAACACACTTAACTCTATGAATAATAGAAATACAATGAAAGGATAACAAATATTCCAACTCAGTTCATGCACTATAACTATTCTCACATATGTTGCAAGAACATTCATAAAGTGCAATGCTACAGGAGGGAACCTACAACTTTTACTTACAAAAATAAGAATGCTTGGAAATAAATCTATTTTATCCTAATCTAATCCACCTTCCAAGTGGGCCCCTTTGGTTAGCTTCACTAAACTACTAACACAAAAGAGAAGCCCAAAAATATTTCATTAGATTTCAAAAATTTATTACATAACACAAAACTATAAAAATACAACTATAAAAGTTAATAGTCTATTCTCATAAACTATTTCTTCTAATGGCTAAACTACACACTTGGGTCAATTCCTATATATAGAAGATCAACACTTATCCCATAACAGAAAAGTAAATGACTTTTCTTGAAATCTAGAAGAGAGAAAATAGGAGGATAAAAAATGAAGGCGAGAAGAAGGAATAATGGCTTAAGACAGGAATAATAAAGTCTGAACATTCGCTTGCCATAAAATAAATGTAGAGAAGGTGATAGGTCTTCATGGTTCCTCCTTACTCATTGTCATGTCTTCTGGAACCATTACAACTTTCCTCCATTATGGCTACTCCTTAGCATTCTCTTCTACATGAATTTTGTTGGCGCTCAACTTTTGAATACATCCAATCATCTTTCAGTCTTCATTAATAGGTTAGTTTCAATACAAAGACATGCTTGAAAATAAACATTTATCAAATTAAATTCAAATATAACACACTTTTTGGTAACTATATGAAATACTACATATAATATATAATACTAGCAAAAGATGGCATAATTTCTACCCATAGGTTTATCATAGGTTTGGTAAACATAGATCCATAAATGTTTTGGCAAAGATAAAATAGAGTGTCTCATCAGTAATTAGGTTCATCGGGACCCATATTAATCAAATTATTTATTCAAAATCATTATCTAAGGAGAGATGTTTAGTTTCATTAGAATTCTTATGAAATTGAATATTCTAGTCTATGATTAATTGACCTTCATTCAATCAAGTTGGGAGTTAGTTATTTTGTTCTATCGATTGACTTTCCTTCAATCAAGTTCAAAACTTTAGTTCTTTTGTTCTATCAATTGCCTTTCCTTCAATCAAGTTCATAATTGGTTCTTTTTCTCAATAGACCTTTGTTCAATCAAATTCAAAGTTAATTTATCCATCTCATTGATCAATCTTTGTTCAATCAAGTTCAAAATCAGTTTCATGTTTATATCTTTGCAGAATACCTTTATCAAACTACATCAAGTTGCCATGTACTTCAATATGAAATATTCTTTGAACCAAGTATTGGTCACACATCAATTCAAGCAGGGGAAAATGTAATCACCTAAAAATGGTCCTCTAAACAAAGTACCCCTAATCCTAATTGTCAATAGAAAATCATCAAAATCCTAACCAAAATACACATAAATTTATATCAATTAATCTAATCTAAGTACCAAACTACATAAAATCATTAACTTGCAATAGTCATAAAAAATCTATAACTTCTAAAATACAAACATTAATTAGCAATTAAATAATCCTAAATTATTTAATTTAATTTAATGCCATAGCACATTAATTAGATTGAACCCATTTCCTAATTACACATGAAAAATGAATTAAATTTAATTAAATCTCTAAAAATATTAGTTAGTGAATTAAATATTCTTAGATTGAGAATATCCTATTAAATGGGATAAATATTCAATTATCTTTCCAAAATTCTACAATTGATGAAAACTATGAAACTATAAAGCTTGAGTGAAAAGTTGAGTTAAAATCTAGATATGAAATAAAAAGGATAAATAAGGGAGTTGACTATGCATAAATCATAAAGGCAAGTTAAGTGACCCATTATATCATTCCTATAAAAAGAGAAGTTGTTGACTAAGCTATCTATATAAGATGAATTAGTTAATTCTCTTATTACTTCAAATCAAGAAAGTGAATTGTGCTTCCACCTCCTAAGTTATCCAAACTACTAGAAATGCATGGTTTGAACTCAACATGAACTCATCCTTGGGAACTATAAATCCAAGTCTCCAAACCCTCATTTCTTATGTGTAATTGAAGAGTAAAGTTATAATGCTCAATTTTCTCTAGCAATATTGTGCATCACTGTTAAATTGAGAATTATTATTGTAATTGAGATCATTTAGATTACTTGCATCATGATCACTCATCTATATTTATCATTCTATATTACATCAAAATGCAAAAAATTGATAGATTAATTGCATTCATAGTAAATTCTTCATTTCAATAGCATCTATAGTCACTGAAAAGCTTTAAAAACTAAGAGCATCATACTCATATTGAATATATAGTGATCACTTACTTTATCATGGTTTCTCAACTTTAGTTGATTCTTTGATTTTACTAACCATGAATCTAATGACTTATTAAGGTGTTGTGTTCTAGCTACAAGTAACCAATTTTCACACACAAACACCTATAAGAGGCTTTCATATTCTAGTAGTGTGACATGACAATGTAAGATAATAGACTACCATAAAATAGGCCTAAAATCTTTTACTAAATCATTTTTTATTTTAGGTTAGTAAATTTCTTGTTTCTATTTACAATGTTTTTGACTAAGTTAAAATTTTTGGCTTCAAATGACTACTGAGCATATGTAGAATATCTCTTATAGTAATTTTTTCAAACAAAAATACTTTTAACATGTGTTTTTTTTGGTTAAAGATCTTAGAAGATCCATCCAAAATAGTGTCTTATATGAAGCCATGTTATTGACATGAGCTATCCAAAATCTTAAAAGTACAATCAACCTATGAGGATCCAAAATATACTATTTCTTCATGCCCAAAGTTTCCATTTCTATGACCAACATATTAGCCATTGGTCTCACATTTTAGGAATCATACCTTATATCTGTAGTCATAGTCTTACATAGTTATCTTGTTATCTTCGTATTGCATAGTCCTCAAATCAATTTCTCATAATCTAAAAGACATGAAAATATAGCTTGAAAATTTATAAGATAAAGTATTACACATTCTCTAGTTATTTTCCAAATTAGAAAGAACATCTTCTCAATGTATTCATATAGTGGTATTGAATATTATCTTGACTTCCTTGAAATTTAGCTATCATCCTATCTATTTTTCCTATCATAAGAATTCACCATTTTATCATAGATACCTTGTAAAAATCATCACTCTATTTGTCTTGAAATTGAAGTCATGATAGTTCTTAACATCATTTGGATCTTTCCTAGAAAGGTTTGCATTCAAAATTTCTAAAGTCTCACTTAAGGTATATTGCTTACACCTTAGACATCATTTTACTTTCATATATAAGTTGTGTTGGTTCCTAAAATTGCTGGCTAGATTCCTATGTGTCTTACCCACGGAAATATAACACAATTTATCCAAAGGATGAGTTTAATCCTTTGAGAATGATTATAATGGGTAAAAGCACAAACTTGTGTCACCCTTTTATAAAGGAAAAGGCTAACAAAATTATAACTGTTCATCTTCAATTACATAAAACTGGTAGTATTATTTAGAATTTGATAATGAAGTAAACTAATGAAATGTGTAGAAATGGATCAAGTTTAAGATTATAATTTTTGATAATTATTTGGAATAAGAACTGATATATTTTAATAATTTTAAAGATAATTTTTTACTTGCTGAAAAAGGTTGAAAATTAGGGGTCTAGTTCCCACCATAAAACTATATAGAAATAAAAATATTTCCCTTCAATCTTAGATTATGTTACGGATAAAATATATAGATAGAAAAATAAAAAATAAAAAATTCTTTAGACCTATATTTTATCTTTTATAATGATTCAAATTTCAACCCACCTGAAATCGATAGTTTTCATCTCCCATCACATTTATGAAAACAAACCTATTCTAACCAAAAGAAAAATTATACATACTTGAAGAGGACTCTCTACTCTAGAATGTCATGTGATTTTTAAATTCTTTCAATATGATTTAATATTTTTTCCTTTCTAAAAATCAACATCTTCTCAAATGTTAAAATATGTACTTGTAGAATTTTTTAATTACAATATACTACAACTAATTAAAACACTATAAACTCTATATGAGAATATTCTTGACTTTTAGCTCTATAAAATGGTGTTTATATATTATTAAAAAATAATCATAAAAAATAGTAAGGGTTATTGAAACGTCATTTTCTGAAATAATTTTTTTTTTTAGTAATTGGATACAAACTAGTATAAAACATGCATTTAGTAGACATTTCTAATTGGAAAAGTGTGAGACCATATATAACTTAGCTAGAATGAATTTTTCTACATCATATGTTTGAATAAAATTGATTTTTAGATAGAAATATTCAAATTTATTCATTCTAATAAGTCAGTCTAAAAGGTGATACAACTTTCTACTTTTACCTCCCTACTCTTCAGGCCCTACAATACCTAGACAAGTACACCTTCACAATAACTTGTCCATAATGAATTAATGCTTCTAAATAAAAACTTTATGGATAATTCTCTTGAGATGATAAGAAATTCTCAAGGAGAAAACATGGTGATGAATTGAATACTTTTGGAATGATTTAATGATGATTGAAAATAAGAATGAGAGTGGATAAATGACATACATATGAATAAGGCAAAGAACCACACAAAGTGCAATGTATATTGACTTTTGAATGAATCAAGAAAGATCAGTGCTTAGTTCAATTGGAAAATTTGAGTCAACCTTGCATGAACCTATCATTAAATATTTTTAGAGATGACCAACCACACCATCAACTACCAGAGAGAGAACTTAAAACAAAAACCCTAATTGAAATGAATTTAATTCCAATTAAAAGAGACCAATTAGACAAACATCACATTGCCTATAATATTTGATAATCAAGAGTGCATATCAAGATTGATCTATCAAACAGTGGTTCAAGATCGAAGAGGACAATATAGTATGCAGTTATTGAACATCAATTTCCCAAATTGAGAAAAAATATTATATTTTATTGATTCAAAAAAGAAAGCATAATTGAGTCATGTTTACTTGCATTACCTATTCAAACAACAATACTTATCTAGCTATAAGTATCTCATAATTTTTAAGATATTTGATATTTTTCACTAATGATCTTAGTATCCTTTATAAAGAATGAAATGACACATACAAGCTTCAGATCATTGTGCATGTTCCTAACTAAAAACTAAATTCAACTGAACACTATATTACAATGGAAACTTTAATATAATTAATCTTGGATATCATCTTTGCTAAAATTTCACATCCTTTGGTGTAATTAATCTTTTAATAATCAAACAACACTTCTTTAGTATCTCCTTTGTTTCATGTGACAAATGTTTTATGCTCTTGATAAATCATTTGCACCTTTTTTGGTGTGCATAATAGTTTTTGCACATAAATAATTAAAGTAGTTTTAATATTTTAATGAAAAAGAAATGTAATCTTACCTTGTTTCATTTTGAAGTTTTGCCAATAACTATGCACATAATTAATCATATTAGGGTTTGTATCAAAAAATGTCAAAAGAAAAAACATTTTAAGATTTACCTGATAATACTTTTTAAAATTAAACTTTAAACAATAATTTAAATATTTTTCTAATTATATTTTAGAATAAATGAAAGAGTAATCAAACTTTTCTTTAAAAATTTTAAGCTTGCATCCTTATTGAGTAAAATATAAAATATTTTTCTCAATTTGAGAGTTTCAATTAATAGGGGAAACACTTAAATGAAAAGGAAATAGAATATCTCACTAATATTGGTAAAAATCATGTCAAAAATTTATAAATATTACCTTTTACATTAGCACATTTTTCAAAGCATAATATTTCCACTCACTATATGAAGGAAATCATATTATAATAAATTTAAAATTCTCTAAGTCTATTTGATAAATTTAAAACAATAGGGAAATTAAAAATCACAATTATATAATATGATTATTTCTCTAGAAACGTTTATTTTTTAAAGAGATAATATACTATCAAAGTACATTGCTTCTTGAAAATTACAATATTGTTGACCGATTAATCGATCAAGCATGAAGGTGATTGATGACATACATTATTCTACATTACAAACAAACAAAGAGATTGCATAAAATATATATGTCATGGATTTGATTTGCATTGCCTAGTGACAATGAATTGGTTACCACCAATATATTTATTAAAACCATTGAAAATCTAGCTCCTCAACATTGGACATGTCTACTCAAAGCAAGCTAGAATGTATGCTTAGCCTCTAGAGTTTCATCTAAACTGGTAAGAGAAAATTATTAGCTTGCACCTTAGTCTCATTGGATTTCCATAACATTTCTCAATGTTGCAATCAGATTTGATGCACATTAAATCATGAGGAGGGGTTTAGTGAATTCTTCATTAGTGTTTGGAGCATAAGTAGTAGACATTCAATGAATACTTGATAGATAAGAAGCACACAATATCAAGCTTTTTGGAACATGCATAAGCTTTACATATTTATTTAAGTATCTCTATCACTTTTTAGAATAATGATACTGTGTGTGGGTCCCTACCATTCTAAGGTAGTCAATATACCTCTTACATCTTAAGAAATTATCCAAACTTTCACATTCCTTATAATGAAAATACTCTCATAAGAACATTGCCTATTGATTGTGAATGTTTTTTGGTACTCCAATCTTGGAACTAATTCTCTTCATTCATTATTTTGCACATCCTGATTATTTAGCATCACTAAACCCTTAAACATCATTCAATCAAGAAAGATTTAAGCTTGGAAAAAAAAAGTCTATTTTGACTATTTAACACTTTTAGTATAGGAATCAAGCTTTAGTTTGTGATGTTTAAGTCATTTGTCAAACATCCTTTCATCCCTTATCTATTATGGCTATGTGTCATGCCCAAACTACGAGGACAAGAACACACAAATTTTTTTTTTTTTTTAATAATTTAAAATTAAAATGCTCTAAGTTTTTAAAATGATTTCTTGCAAGAGAAGTGAAGGTTCACTACAATTCATCTTAAGTTTAAAACTCTAGTGGATGAATACATCGTTAAGATTTTGAAACTTTCGTTAAAAGGTTGATATCGATCATTAATCACGTTACTTCATTAATTTCTCAACAATATATATAAATTATTTAAATAACAATGTCAATGAATTCAGGTTTAAAATTAATTTAAAATATCTAATCAAGTTCAACTATAAATCTCTTAGACAATTATCGATTGATAATCTAACTGATGTTGAAAAGACGCTTAATCAAATAAATAAAAAACTAACTAAATCTAACTTTACTTACCAACTAAATACATTCAAAGTTTTAAAAATCAAATCTAAATTAACGGTTACATCCATAATATCTAAAATTGAAAGAATCGAAATCAAACTGACTTTCATCTATATTTTTAAAATAAAACTAATTGATTTCTTATAATAACCCTTAACTTAACTAACACTATATTTACTACTAAAATAAACTACTACTAAATAAAACTTAAAATAAATCACTAACTAAAAACAATTAATATAAATTAACACTAACTACTAACCCCCTAACCTACTAACACCTAACTCTACCTACACCCTACTCTATCCCTATACCCCACCCTACATCCCTACCACATGGGCAGTGCTTCTCAAGCACTGTCCTTGGGATAGCGCTTTGCCCAATCAAAAACAACGCAGACCCAACCAAAAGGGAGGTGCCCAAAACAAAACGCAAGCCCAAATTTTTTTTTTTTTTTAAAAAGCAACATTCCCACTTGCAAGCAAAGGTGAGCGCTCAAAAGTTTAGGAGAAATGGGGGGGGGGGGGGGGATGGGACATGGATGACATCATCATAATGATGACAAAAAAAACTTTGCAATTAAACTTCTTAAAACAAAACTTATTCAAAGTATCATGGGAACTGATGTGCATGGAGAGAAGATAATGCATTGATGAAATAAAGTTTTGTAGGTAAGAATGTAGATATTTAGGATATTATGTTATATATATATTTATTTTTATTTTATTTTTTGAACTTTCTTTGTTAATTAACATGTATATCTATGTTTTACTTCTATTTTGTTTTAATTCAAAATTTAAATAAAAAGGATAATTTAAAGAATATTCTCTATTGCATATTTCAAATTAAATTTGTCCCCCATACAAATTCCAGTGAACAATTTGCTCCTATGAGTGCATTTTTTTTATCATATTTTTCTAAGTATAGGATTACAAGGCAATGTATATATTTCTTTTTGGTCTATATTTTAAGGTGTATTTTTTTTTTTAAAGATTTAAAACATTGATGCCATAGTTTGAGTCACGTTAACACCATAATCATTTGTTCACCTATATAACTTAAATTGGAATAATTTGACCTTTGTTATTATTTCTTTTTAAAGCAAATCTATAAAGACTTGTTACAACCTTAACATACCAAGAATTTGAATTATTTTTTTTGTTCAATAATGTAATAATTGTTTGATTCTAATAATCATGAAAACTGAATCTACATGCATGATCATAATTTTTGTTTTCAACATATAAGAAAACTTGAAATTTTTCCAAATTAAATCAACATCAATTCCATCCTATTTTTGATGTGCATCCAACTAAATTAAAATAATGATTAAATCACATGATAACCAATTATACTTAAACACCAATTTTATTGGCAAACCTGATTCAAAGGCTCAGCCGAGAAAGAACCAGGAAGAAAACTCAGCTTTGTTGCCATTATAACAAAATTTGAAATACAAATTACATAGGATATCAATCCCAAATTTCATCAATTTTAATTGAATTTTCTTCATGACCCTCATCAAGGGATTCATAACAATTTCTGCAACACATTTCTAAAAATTGAGGGAACAGAATCTGATCCAGTGACAACAAGCATGACCAAGAAAATAATTCAAACATGCATATTCATACAAGGTTTTCACAATATGATTCACAATGAATCAACACTAGGGAAAGGTGGATTCTTCCAACAGGAGAAGTCAAGCACAACATCAAAATAGATGCCCAATCAGGGCTATAAACCAAGAACTTTTGTTCTTCCATTTTAACATGTCATACTCATACAAGGTTTGTGCTGATAAGTAGGGGTCCATAACACCCTACCCTCTCTCCCTCTTCTCATCCTGAGAAGAGACTCTACACTGTTTGGAGTCCAACTAAACAAACCTTTCCCAAAATTGGTCACTTCTACCCTATCCAAGGGTGAGTAATACCAAAACATCCATGCAAGAAAATCTCAAAATTGCAAACATAAACATGAAAGGAAATCATCCAAAATAACATGGTTTTCAAATCTTCCCATCATACCCACAATCATACAAACATTCAAATAACAACAAGGTAGCATAAGCATGAAACAAACATGAAAATTTGTACAAGAGAGATGAGAATTCCTACCTTCACAAAGAGGTAATGGCAATGAACAAGTTTGAGTAGACCTTTTCTCTTCCCTGCTCCAATCTTCCAAGACTCCTCTCTAAATGTAGAGATTGGGTAGCAACCTCCACTAGTCCAAGAAGGGCCTCTAAATAAGCCTCAAACTCAACCACCAAAGGGATCAATGACTTCACCCACCCACCTACAAATCTAGAAGCTCCTAACTCAACCCCCACTATGGTTAAACACTAAATGGAGCTGAGGTGAGGCAACTCATGGTAGCCATAGTCAATTTTCGCACAAAGGCAAAAAGAGACTTTGAGTGGCCTCAAAAGTCAATAAAAGGGTTTTAGGGGTTGGAAAACACCCCCAACCCATACCCATACCCTTTGGGTATAATTATTTCATGTTTTAAGCCTTAGGAATAGGTTTAGAGCCAAACAAAAGCTAGGAATAAAATAGGACCATCTAACTACTCTAACATTGCAGATTAAGCACTAATCTAGATTAAGGGATGACTAACCTTGATTAAGAACCAAATAGCAAACTGACACTAACTTAAACCAACTTAGGTCCAAAGGTTACACAACTAACCCTAATCAGCACACTAAAGAATATAAACAATTTATGAGTGTCAAGCGACACTAAAAGAACATAGTTACGAACACTAACATTCACTGAACACAGAAAGATACATACATACATCTCACAATACAATACTTGAATTACGAACAACAAGGTTTCCAAAATTAGCACATAGAGATTAGTTATGTTCCTTCGTAAGGTTTCTCGGCTAAAATATCTGCACACTCATTGCACACATTAGTAGTCCCATAAAATCACATGTACATATATGTATACGTATCAGAAATTCACATAAATTGAAACATACATCAATAAGGGTTTCTTCATCTTGCTTAATTCTTAACCATTTAAAATCTCTTAAATAAAAGTCTCAATCCTACATTTACTAATTTCATCAACATACATATACATGTAACATTAAATGATAAACATCAAATATATCTGAAAGTAACATCACACAACCTGAAATAATATAGTATGTTCTAAGCATCAGATAATGTCTTGACATCTCGAGTCATGAATATCAAAATAATAGTAATGTATCACTATGCTATGATGGGTCGGGGTGAGGCCTCACACTATGGTGGAGAATCTCTCCGTACCCAAAAAAAATTTAGGGTTTGATAGAAATAATGTTTTTGTCATTTCACTTTCTACCCTGTGAAACAGCAATACAAAATATTAATGAGGTATAAATAATCTGACCTTAAATTTTGCACTTGTTTATCATAAGACTTGTACTTTGACATAGTATAACAAGACTATCATATATCCTATTGATATTAATATCATAATCCCTTCATATAACTTATGCAATGAAATTTAACTATATTCAAATCAATTATGCAATCCTATCATTTCATTGTGTTGAAAATTGGATTGGCACAAATATACTCTCATTTAGATATGACAAGATATATTTAGAATTTTATTAAAGAAAAAATATCACCTAACCAATATATATTTATTAGGAAGAAATTTAATTCATTATTTAATTCAAATTTTATAAATGCATTTAAAAATAAAATAAAATACTCTTTCTATTAGTATTAGGCAATACTAGAACAATGTAACTATATTTGCACTCAGGAGGATTTGAGATACTTATCTATTCGAGTTTCAAAGAATCATTAAACTTGAATGATGAACAATCTCATTACAAGGAAACAAATGAGAACATGAAGTTTGAAAATTTTGCATAGACCTTGTTTTGATTAATGACTAGTGAAATAGAGCAAAGTACACTATAAAGGAATTTATAGGGATTAGCTTGAGACAAAACATCAATGATATTTTCATGATGGAAATTATATAGAAGTAATTAAGTGTGAAAAAATAGGAGTGCATACCTAGGATTTTTCTATCAAAGAATTCATACTTAACTCGAAGTTAATGCATGCATTTTCAAGTATGGATATTACACCTAATTATCTTTCCATTAGCATTGTATCAGGAACTTTGAATTTGCAAAAAATGGGTTCCATCAAGTTGCACAGTCTATATTTTTTATTTACTCAAAGTCTAAAATAAATAGTTTCCCTTATTATCATTACATTTGCATTCCCTAAATCCAAATAAAAAATAAAAAATTAGAGTCTTATCCTAATCAACACTATCAACTTGCATATACCTTAGCCTTAGATTGTAAATACCTTAGTCTTCAATATTTTCACATGCCACTCATGAGGTCAAATAAAGCCAAAGGGAAGATGGATAAAAACAATGAACCTACATATTTAATCTAACTACAAATATCAAATTTACCATCCCTAAGACTTTATGATTGCATTTCAATGTACTTGATGAACTATAATGTCAACAAGAGACCAAAACATTGGTACCAAAACTATCTTCTACCTCCACTAAGAAATGAGTTCTTGAAAAAGAATATTAAAACAAAATGCACAACTAAGGAGGTTGACAATCCATAAAAGACCCTAATATCAAGTTGTCATGGACATCTTGGTATCGTCTAACCCATATCAATACTTTCATTTAGTTGCATAGAATGGTGCTAAAATACCTCTCAAATTTGACACATCAACCTTACTAGATACTACTTCAATGGTGACATCATGGGTTGTTCCTACAACATCCTCCTGTATCTCTTCCACATACCATCTGGGAGTACCACTCATAATGCTACCCAAGTACTTGCATCCTCTAGTGCACTAGGGATCCAATATAATAACCCTCTAATCACCAAAAATCCATCTACATCTAGTGCACCCATTACCATAATTACACTTTCTATGATGTCACAAAATAATCCAGTAGGTATTTCTTAAACAATGACAACAAGATCATCAAACACAATACCCATATTCCAATGCCAAATTCTAGTCATCTACAACTAGTACCCCTTGCCCCTCACCAAAAAAAATATTCCATCCATTCTTCTTCAAGGGAGGCCCTCACAATAATCTCCAATAATCCCTAACCATCAAGAAATAATTTAAAGCCTTTAGGACATTACAAGACAACTACGTCCAATACATCTAAATACACAAATAACCCTAGTATACCCCATAGTCATATGCACCTCCAATAAAAACAAATGTAGGGTATAAAGCCCCATATCATTGGGCATCATCATACCATATTGGGAATCCATTCATTGATCCTAGTGGAGTGACAACCACACTAACTCTGACTAATTCATTTCTCAATGATTTTAGACCCTTCAATAATAGATCACAAATATGCAAATAGGTACACCCAAGAGGTTCATTTACCTCAAAAAATCTTAGTCCTTATCCATTCAATAGGATACTATGCATGTCATCATTTCCAAATAACTTTGAAACACCTAAATTTGATAGGTAAAAGGAAAATGGCGATCCCTAAAACCACATTTGAGAATTCTTCACCACATCTATAGAAGTAGTCCATGATGAAACTAACCATATGAGATTATTTCCATGTAGTCTTAGTGGGTCAATCATGGAGTGATTTTCTAGACTCACTCTATGGATAAGATAATGGAATAAGCTTATTAAGAAGTTCATATCCTATTACTTGCAAAAAATTGTCAACAATATAACCCTAATGGATCTATGCACTAATAAGTATAAAAGTGGTGAAATTTGTTCCTTCTTCATAAAAAGATGGAGGAAATTTTCCTCCAATGCATCATCCTTTTACATAGCAACTAAATAAAAGATCCATATGTACATTAAGAATTCCCAATTGGATATAATATATAAATGTAATGCCCAATGCATTGAAACATTCAAAGAATTAATTGAGAAAGTGTTAAAGGTTGAAATATCCCTCATCTTAAAGGGTGTGATCAAGAAAGTGTTGGGAATATAAGAGGAGTAACTAAGATGGGAGGGGTGAATCAATTACCACAAAAATAAATCCCAGATCCCTTAGATGTCAGTACAAAACAAACCCTATGAAAGCTTAACTTTGTTGAAACTCAGCAAACACAGAGAAAAATGTTGTAACTCAATAAACATTGAAATAGCTTGGCAAATTCTTAACATAAAAATCTTTAAGATATTAACTATGATTAATATTACTTTAACTTAGTTGAAAACACATAAAAGAAATAGCATGAACACATTTGACACTAATATTTAACGTGGAAACCCAATTTGGGAAAGACCATCAATTGCAACTTGTTATTGATTTTCACTCTTTTGAAGTGACACATGTTAGTGTAATCACCCAAAAGTGGTCATCTAGACTATAAGCCCCCTTTCTAGCATTTTTCCATAATTTATCTAATGGTTATTTTTTATCAAATCCTCAAAAATTTATTTATTTGATTATAACCTATGGTATGACCACTTTATCCCAAGTTCATATTTAACTAAAAGAACATGTCCCCCTTTTAATTAAATAAAATTTTCCACTCATCTCTTATCCTAAGGGTGCACACATAAAGCATTATTCCTATTTTAGAAATAAAAGAAAAGACATTTTTGTCTACACATGAATGCACATTTTTCTATGTGAGAGGAATCTTCTACCTTTAAAATAACTTTAATTCTCCTCACCACATTTCAAACCCTCTCAAAAGTCAACCATTAATTGTGATTGGTTGAGATGCTTGTACACATGGATCACTCCCACTTTCAAACTCCACCCTTGATTACATTCATCTTGCCTCTTAATCTCTACCATTCATTTTTCTTTAAAAGGGTGGGCTCTCTCCTCATTCAAAAAATCTTAGTCTCTCATGCTATTCTTATGCTGCAGGTTTTCTTGGTAATTTTGGAGACTTGAAGCATTCTTGCATTATTGCATTTTAGCTTAGCTCTCATTCTACTTACATTATGGAATACTTTTTATGTTAGTTTCTTTTATGCTTTAGCTTATTTCTCTTTGTTAATTTGCATTTCATTTAGAATAGCTTGCATTTGCATTGAATTTTATTCTAGATTCTTGGATATTGGCACTCTTGCTTCTACTCTTTGAATCTCTCGTTCTATGTTGCACCTTGCAAGGGTTTCATAGTTTGGTTCATTTGAGAGCCACCATCTCATAGCCTTTGCACCTCATAGATAGAGAGCTATAAGCCAGCTCTTGGGACTCCCTCTTTCATGGGTTCTCTCAAGAATAATGGTTTATAGAAGTGTGACACTTTTATGCACATAGTTAAGAGCCAACCCTATTAAAGGTTACAAAACACACTATTAGGTGTGACCCTATTAGAGGATTTAATCACCCTATTAGGAGTGGCCTTGTTAGAGGTATTTAGACAATTCAACAGAAATGCCACCTTGTTAGAGGATTTACAAATAGTTGTTAAGCTAACTCTATTAAGAGATTTAGGTCACTGCTAAAATTGTTAGAGAGTAACAATGAGATGACCTAATTTTTGATGCAACTAAATTGCTGATTGCAGATCTCAATTCTAGCTTGTGTACTTGATCCTTCTTGATTGAATGTATCTTTCCATCACAACAAGGATATTCTTCTTATCCTTCTAATTCACGTCCTCTTGGAATCTTCTAATTTTATATTCTTCACACACACATTCAATCCATAATTTGACCTTATATTTATATCTTAAAAATTGTCAATTTGGCTTGAATACAACTTAAAATACTTAATAATCATCTCCTCAGTCAGCTAGAACCAATAAACAATTCAATTGAACTTAATATGCCAAAATAAGAAAATCTTTCATTAGCCGACCCTACTAGGTAGACACTAACTCGGAAATTATTTTCTTATGTTAATCAAGTTAACTCAGTCAAAACTGCATATTCAAAAAGTTCCTTTGGTAACCAAGTGAGTTTGGTTAACACTGGTTCCATCCAACATTTCCTTCATTAACCGAGTGAGCTCGATTAACACTCAACTTCTGCAAACTTTTCTTTGTCACCCAAGTGAACTTGGTGGACACTATCTTCGAAACTAGCAAAACTTTGGAATGCTCAGTGGATACAAAAAACTATCTTTAATGCCCAAGTGAGCTTGACATACACTAACTAGAAATGACATGAAATTTTGTATAACATTAAAGACAATAAAAAATTAATCAATTCTTCCAACAAAAAGAGACAAACACCAATGTACCATATGATAAATCCAAGTATTATTCAATGAATATGAATGTCATAATTGATAGTGTAGTTGATGTTGGGTTTTCTAGATTTTCTAGGTAGCATAACAAGGCATTTGGGGGGAATTGACTAAATTTTGACTATTTTGGGTTATTTTGGGTTACTTTTTTCATCTATTTAGGGTCAATTAGGGATTGTTTTAGGTCAAACTCTAGCTTTAAAAACTAATGTTCCTTTCCTTATATAGATAAGATGGCATCATCATCCTCTTTAATGGTAAATAAGATATCTCCAAAGCCCATTGTTTTCAAGTACCAAGTTGTATTGAGGAAATCTCATTTTCAAGATGGGCACACCAAGATCAGAGACATAGAACCTCATCATATAGATTGGAACACATTCCTTACCATCTAAAACAAATTGAAAGCATGATCTATGATGTTATTAGCTATAATTAGATCAGGTCTTGTAAACATAGCATCACATCCTACATCTATTCAGTCTTCGAAACTGACAATGGTTGTTGAAAATAACTACATGGCCAAAGAAAAGATTGTTAAGAGTGTCATAGGAGAAATAGTCTTTGACCTTTGACCTCAAAAAATTGTGAAAGTATTTCATCTCCCTAGGGTAAATCTATGTTTGTAGATTTCTTATGATGGAGCTAAGAGATGGTACTAGGAAAATGAGAAAGAAGCTAGAGAGAAAATTCAATCATCCTTCCTGATTGATAGAACATTGGTGGGCCATAGAGTTGGCAAAGTACACATGACCCAGGGTTATATGAAAGATTTTCTTGTATACACCATTATGTTTTTTAGTAGTGTCATGGGACTACTAGCAAATGGACACCTTCAAACCTAGATGGTCCACTTCATAGAAACCATCAAGACAACACTGATGCCAATAAACTAGGCCACTATTCTGAGTGATAACCTAGATGATAAATTAGTAGTCATTAAATCCAATCCAAGATTCTACATGACATCATATTTGGTGTACTTACTGGTAGCTAGAACTAAAGACTACCTAGGACTTTACAAAAGAGGGGGCATGTAGGATGTTAATGCTTGGCCCTTTTTAGTGTACCCTCAATTAGTGAAGAAGAAGCTCTTAGAGAAGATCATAGAATACAGGGTGGTGAATGGTAGTTTTATATTTGCAATCATCTGATTCATTGAAGGTGATTATGCTAAAAGGATGTCAGTAGAAGTAGTGGCCAAGATTATAGAGATTGGCACATTTTACATCCAATTCAAAACATTCACCTACTTAAGGGAAGTTGATACATTGGAAAACTAAAAGAAGCTCCTGAGATATCCATCAAATAGGCTCATTTTTCTAGAGATTGCCTGACAACTCATGTTTGCATATGATAGAGTGAGAAAACTACACAAAAATACATGGGTATAGCTTATCATGATCGGTGCATTCAATGTAAATCAAAAGCATGACATAATGGCCCTTGATTTAGAATGGGATCAGTATCCCTTGGAAGAATACAACTCCCCTCACCCTACTTTGATAGCATAGGGATGGTGCAGTATTTGGTAGGGAAATATTTTGTACATGAAGATGCATTGGATGATCATTAGATGAACATAGTAGACTACTACGATATCAGAATAAGGGATTATTGTAGGATGACTCTATATCTAGTAGAGAAAGTACTCAAAATGAACATCCAATTAAAGGTTTTTATAAAGGATACTGAAGAAATATTAGATCCATTATATAATAGGGATGAAATCTCTGATAGGTCAATAATGAATGTGGAGATAAAAAAAGACGAGAACGTGGATATCAATCATAGAGCCCACCATATAGTCCAATTAATAAAGGACTAGATCAAGAAACCTTAGACTTGATCTAGTTCCTTAGGCTATTCCTTTTCAAGCCACACATGACCTATTAATGGTAAAGATGCAAAAGTCATAGTACCAACCTTCCCAGCTCAATCTCTAGTGAGGTAAAAAATGGTACATCAACATGAGCAAGAGGTTGATTATTTTGAATCTGATAGGGGTGTCAAAAAGAAGAGAGCTCCTACAAAGAGAAATAAGAAAACAACTTAGGCTCAAGTGCCTCAATAAGAATAGATACTTTTTGAACAAGAAAAGCCCCAAGATGAGCTAGTAGATCAAGTCCCAATCCAAGAATTTGAGCAAGTTCCTCCATAGTAAGAGTAGGTACAAGAACAAGAAGAGGTAGAATAGAGGGTGCCACTAGTAACTAAAATAGAGGAATAAGCCTCCCCCTCACCTCCCAAAAGAGAAAGAATTGAATTAAATGTGATAGGAACAAGGAGGAGAAAGATAAAGAAGAAAACTACTTCATCTCCTAAACTCCTTGAAATAATATTAGAAGTAGAGTAGAAGAAGAAGAAGGGGACCACATTGAATATGTCCCCTTGAGTCAAAGGACTCTCTCAACTAGAGCTACAAAAGAGGAAAGGATAAGAAGCTCAACTATGACACCTCCATATGTTATGAAAGAACCTATTCAGATTTCTACATCAGAGGAGGAGCAACAGAAGTGGATAGCTAACATGGAGGGTCAAGAAAAAATGTCTTTAACCTCTCTAATTTTGACCTCATGGTAGTAGGTGTTGAGATGGTGAGAGAAAAGATAAGAGATACTCCCATGATTCAATCCTTAGGAGAGGGCTAGAATCAATTTTTTTCTCTACCTCAAGGACCTTTGGGAATTCTATTACCACCATCTCAAGATTTATCATTCCTAGACAAAGGCTCGGTAACTCCATTTCATCCTAGTACAAAGATAGAAGAACAAGCAATAGAGGAAGTAGAGCCCCAACAATTGCAAGCTGATGAAGTATCAAAGGAGGGAAAAATACCTTAAGAGTCTCAACAAACTCCTTAGAATATAGAGGCTAGGAACTTAGCCCAAATAGATACAAAAACTCCAAATAGTGATCTTTCTCAATGGGAAAAGACTCTAGAGAGGACTAATAGGCAAAAGTGTTCGGCAATAGAAACCATCTCTTTAGTCAAGTGTATGTCTCCAATGGGCACCACACCAACATGGCTAAATAGGGAGGTTATGTTTTGACAATAGAGGTAGGTAGATCTAAAATCTAAAGAGAGAATGATAGAATTGGTAAAATCCATCAAGAAGCCTGAGCCACCTATGGGTGATGCATGAACACTAGCCTTCATCATGAAGAACCAAGATTAGGACATGCTTGCACACATAGCTATTCCTCCTCCACATGCTAACACTAAGGAACTAACTCCTAAGGATTACTAAATCAAGGCAATCATGTTGGGTAGAGTCATGGTAGTTACTACTAAAGTGATGACCACTATGGGGATGAAAGAGATTTTCAAACATATGGACTAAGATGAGTCCAAGTTGTGTTGGTTCCTGATTTAACAGTGTTTAAACAACCAAGTATGCAAGGCAAGAATGTGTCTATGGGCAGCTATCTCCAATAATGGAAACAATTTACCAAGAACCTGGGCCAACTATAAGGCTATACTCCTTCTGCACTTCAGGTTCTGCAAAACCTAGGCGGGTGAGCCTCTTTAGATTTGACATATGGAACCAGTGTAATAAACATAATCAGGATCTATAAAAGTAGATGAAACCCCTAATTCTGCTATGCTTAACTAGGAGATCACAAGCATGAAATAGCTAAGGACATGACTCACGCAACTGGAAAGCTAAGTGTGGGTTATACTTTGAATACCTTTCAACATAAAATGAAAATGATTTAATAGATTGCTGACAACAAGACCCAGGTATGAGCAACAAAATTTAATGATCCTATCTGTGATCAGTGCCTTATCTATTAGGCAATTAAATGAATTATAACCATACATCTCCTGGAGATCTCAGACATATTACTACATCCAAATCTCTGATCTATCTTTCACCTTGTGAATAGATATCTGCATCAAAAATAATCTCATACTCAAAATATCCCATCATGAAATCAATAAACCCTGTGATAAACACCAAGCGGTTACATGGCTCTCTGTTCCATAAGCAAGGTATTTCAATCACATACATCACTAAATGAGATGCAACCTAATCTATGGTCTTTGATCATAAAATAGAAAAGATTACAGATCCAAAAATAGGAGACAAGATTCAGACTGAATTTGAAACCATTGTTGCTCTTTATTTGCTTTCCTTGAAACCAAATACATCAAAGATGTAAAGAATACTTCATAAATCACCTAACAGACATGAACTATTTGCATAAAACTCAAAATGTTGTTCAATACAAGAAGAAATGCTGAAGAATGGTCTCTCAGTGCAAAAATTGGAACCCTTCAAATGATAGAAAGAAAGAATGATATAGACAAGGGTGAATTCTCGGATCTGATCTACAACTTCCATCTGTCCACTTGGAATTCAATCTTTCTCAGCTAAATCACCTCTCTCTTCTTTCTACCATTGTGATCTGATTTGATTTCATCATTTTTTGTAACTGATTTGCAAATGTCTGTGTCTAAATGATGAAAACTTGCTGACTCACTAAAATATTTGATTTACCTTATGAAAAGCTAATGAACTCCCCAAATAATTGACTTAAATGTGACCCCAACTGCATTTTCACTATATGCTACTGATATTCAAGTCATTACCATGTTGGAAAACAATTCTAGACTTTGATATCTGAAAATGGTTTCAATTCAGGTACCTGAGACAAATCCTCCTATAGCTCAAACAGACTGATACCTATGCAAAAATTGACTCCAAAATCGGAAAGTTTAGCTTCTCCCAATTCTGGCGATATATAACATCACCTATCTGGCCTCTCCAAAACCCACTAAAAGTCTGTTTGAAAAATAGTCCTCTGCTAGAAACTCATGTCTACACATTTGATTTTTTTTAATTTCAAAAATTTAAAATATCTAATGTTTGAACATTAGAATGGATCCCTTTTAAAATAATTTTTGAACATGCATAGAATGGATCGCTTTTAAAATAATTTCTGAATGTCATATTTTAAAAACAATTTTAAAACAAAATTTTAAAATTATTTTATTTTATCCAACTCTTCAATTTCAAGGTCAAAGCTCTGTTGACCCATGCCACATGGTGCTCTATGATTGGTTGATGACCCTATCCTTTCCTACCACATGTCGCCATCATAACCACCCTCTCCATGTCACTACGGTAATCTCTGTGCATATTTCCTATAGCACCATAGCGACGATCGTCAGATCGTCCACGTGTCAACATTTGGTGAACTCTAAGATTTTTGCACCAAATCATCATCTGCTTTGAAATCTGTGCCATGTGGCACCTTGTGATTCATTAGGAACTCTATGATATCACCAACATAGGGCCCACGATCTCTATTAATTCCTTGCCAAACTTTGAAGGTTTTCCGATGACTCGCTATGTCACTAGCCAAAATTTCTTAGATTTTTCTACTAGCGACATAGCGACTAGCCAAATTATTGACTTATCCGACACCTATCCCTTGCTAATGTCATCCTGCTTGGACTACATTTTTGGTCAAAAATCTAGTGTTCTTTCCTCTAGCTGGATGGAAGGGTGGGCCCCACCTGTGCACTTCTTTGTCTTATAAAAGCGTCTTCCTTTTAAGACACATTCTCTCTACCTAAAACAATATTTAAACCCTTCAATATTTCAACCCACGAGGCATGTGGGATAAAAAAAATTTCCTCGCTTTGTTTTACTGTGTTCCCTTTGTGTACTTTTTAACTGTGCTTTCTTCACAATGCTTGGGTCAGATGCGAGTTGCTCTGTGGGTATAAGCTTCTTCTTTAGAAGTGGTTGCCTTTGTTTCATGGTGTGAGGGTTTCTTTCTTTAACATCTACAACTCATGCCTTAGTCTTCTTGCGTGGCATTGACTCTTTTCCAAATGTTGCATGTTTGTTGTGGCTTTAGCTTTAAAAAATGTGGACCTTCATTATGTTGCCTCATGCCCTCCAAACGTGAGAATTTCCTTTTACTGGCTGATACTCTTTTATGCGTTGAGTGTGGGCTTTGCAAATGGTGGACATTTTTCTATGCTAAATCATGGGTTTGTTTGGGTGTGTTCTTATTTTTAAATGTTGGCAAATTTAGTTTTAAATTTGTGGGCAGCTTCATTTGTCTTTTACTATGGCATCAAGCTCCCCATGGTGTCCTACCTATGGCTTCATCCACGTGAGTGGGCATGTGTTCTTAGATGGCATGGTTTTTGTTCTTTACTGTTACCACATTATGTGGAGACCCCTACCTCCAAACAGCTCCAAACCACAGGATACTCCACTCTTGCGTGGGCTGGCTTTTATGCTCATGGAGATCCATCTGAGATTGCCTCAGCACAGGCAGATAGAAGATATACCAAAGGAAGTCCCTCAAATTCAGTTGCATTAGTACTGCACAGAATCGGCCCCTCACTATCAATAAGGTTAGAGCCATTGACTATTTCACTCTGCTCAACATTGGAGTCACAGTTAGCCATTCTTGTTAGGGTTCTAGATCGCCACAAAAAATTTGCATCTCAACTTTGTGTGCCTCACTCCTCTATATTAAAATGAGTGCGTACAAGAGGATCCATGTGTTCACTGAAAGTCTTCTAGTAAATTTTGGCATTTGACTTTAAATAAGTTCAACAGAAAGATTCCTTGTAATACTAGATCATGGAAGGTTGCTCAAATGGCCAGTTGTAAATCATGAGCATAATCTTTCCTTTTCTCATAGCTTATCATGTCCACTCAATACAATTTTAATCCGCAAGTATTACTTTGCATTCTGAGGAAATTAGTCGGGCCCAAAATGGGTTTGGCTAAAAAAAAATTGCATTTCAAACAATTGACTTGCAAAATTGATCCATTAACCATCTGGAACTTATCAGAATCAAGTTTGATCGCTGAACTGATTGCTAAAAACACATTTTATCATTTTTTGCCAATTGTCAAATTTGCGCCATGAAGTCTGTTGACTGGCCTTAAAAATTGACTCGAACCTCTGATCGGGCTCTAAAAATTGACACACTAACTCTCTATTCCACATGCTTTTACCTTGTCAAATCTCATCTCATGACGAATTCCCAATTGAAAGATATTCTTCATTAAACTTGCCTTCTCAAAATTACTTGCAAGTAAACAAGTCAAAAAACAATAAAGTGGGTTCGGATTTGGCTTTGAAAACTGGGCAAATGGACACTTGAGGTTCTGAAAATAGGGAGACTAATACTTTACCATGAGGACAGTATGACTCCACAATTTTTACTCATGATGAATAACTGGGCGCAAATGGTAGATGTTCAAAGTAGGCTACTCAATTTTGCAACTAGGAACACTGACAAAACATTTTTTGCAAACAGAATTGACCTGGAAAAGTGTGAAGACGGATTCATCAAGCCTTAAAAACTGACAAACTTAAAGTATTTTCAAAGGAAAACACATTGGTACAATCCATTCGATCTCACCAATCACAGATTAAGAATTATAATGCCACGAACATTGGTCCTGACAAATCTGCAAATGCTGACACCAGTAAAAGGTGACAAATTGCATTTGGAATCGCATTCAAAAACATATCAAACGAATTCATCAAGACTCAAAAATTTAAACATAGGAATTATTTGATGTCTATAATGCAACGCAAAAGGAATTTTAATATTTTTTTCAACTGGTCAAAAGTTATTACTTGTCAAACAGGGCTTCCCAAAATTATGTGCAAAGTGCATCAGCATGAAAACAATAACTAGCCAACTTTGAGGGATTCAAAACCTAGTCAAACAGACTCAAAATGATTTGAAATCTGAAACATAGGCTCTCAATTATGGACACTCGATAATCTCAAAGTGGCAAGTCATGACACATTTTTGGGTGCGATATATTCATTGGAAAACACAGCCTCCTGTCGCTGTTTGACACGGGCAGAATTGCAAATTTGACAATTACCTAAAACAAGACTTCACGGGACGACTCAGAATGATGATTTAACTTCATGGAACACTTAGACAGGCTGAATATAGGGTGTTATAAACATTAAACACCTTTTACGCTTCAGACCAGCATTCGGGTACATAGGCACCAAAAAGCTTTCATAGGGCTTAATTTCTCAATAGTGCTCAAAATCAAGGTTGCAATTTTGAGCACCAACAAGTTGATTGTGTTGCAGAAATAGAATGAGCTTTTAAGAGGCTATTTGCATGGATTTTTCGGCCTGATAGACTTGGATAATCTAGAAATCACTCTTTTTGCAACATTAGAGAGGGAGGAAAAGGGAAATGCACAAATAGATTCATTTTTGGGAGCATGTCAACAAAGGCATGACAATTTTGAGGAGAGAGATGTAAAAATAATACAGGGGAACTTGAACCTATTACCCCATATTCAGTTGAGTGTGGATAAGTTGGTATCAATAGTGAACTAGTATTTTAGATTAATGGATGAGGTACATATTAGGGAAAAAGAATTATTGTCCTTGACATCAATAAAAGGTCAAAGGTATCCGATGCTTATGGGAGTATATACAACTGAGGAGCTTGATAAGCTTGATGATTGGATCAAAAATATATCTATTGACAATAAAGTCATGGAAGGACTACATGTAAATATTCAAAAAATAAGGGATCAAACTCAATATAAAATTTTGGAAGCAAAAAAGTACTACAATGTTGCTTACCTTGAGATTTTTGAAGATGAGTAAAAGACTAAGCTCAATATGGTGCAATTAGTGGTCCAACAATTATGAGGAACCATCAAAGATTCTTCATAAGATGAAGATATCAAATGAAGATACAAGAGGCTACCCAAGTGATGGAGATAATTGAGAAATTCAAGAGAAAATATCCAGACATCATTTTGGTATAAAGGGGAAGAAAACCTAGATGATGGAAATTCAATTTTAACACTTGGGAAAATTTTGGATTTCTGGAACTTATCATCCAGGTGTGCAAGTGTATAGGTGTGCTTTTCATAGAGTTGCACTAACATTTTTTATTAAGAAGTATTATGCCAATAGTTAATTGTCAATTTCTATTTTAAGAGCATTCCATGCACCAAAAATGCATTTTGACAGCAGTCCAACTCCCAAAAATGCCTAGAGAAGGCCAAACTGGCATTTTTAGAGATTTGAGTGACTCTCAAATCCTCTTACAACTTCCTTCTTCTTATCTCATTATTCTTTTTATTTTTTTAATTCATGTAAATTCTCATGCACCCATTATTTAATATAAATAGCGGTGGAGACCTACTTAGCACCTTTTAGAGAATTAGTTTTTATATGATTACATTTATTTTATTAGTTTCTAGCACATGTTTTCATTTTAAGAGATCTCACTTCTAAAACAAAAGAAGGAGATGATTACTTATAAATACATGGGTGTAATATCTAGTCCATGCCATTATTTTGATGCAATAATATATGTTATTGATGCTTTTATTCTGAGTGTATGTATTCTTGCCAAAGTGTGTTATTTTCATGGATGCATGTTCATGAATAATGATGGAGACAATAGTTCTATTGTGTTATTATTATTTTGTGACCTTTTAGTTATAGTCTTTTCCTCATGTTAACAAATTCCACTAACGTACTAACTTGGAGAAGAGATCAGCTATTGTTCCTACATAGCTTCTTGTCTCACATGAGCACACTTTTTGTGACCTTGTGATTTTATGAGAAGTAAAATGTCTTTTAGTTATTCCCACATCCCCATCAATAACTACATCAATAGAATTGAGGAAATGTTGCTCTTATTTTCATTAGTCTCCTACCCAATCTTTCCAATGATTTAACTCACAGATGTGTTGTTACCATGGTTTATGTCTATTAGGAATTTCCCTTTCAAGTCATTTTATTTAAATCTCTCATTACCCTATCCTTGTTATTTTCTTTTCTAACACATGGTTAAATTAGGAATTCATACAGTTACATCGATAAATTGTATTCATCATAGAATAGAAAATATCAAAAATATATCTCTTTTGTGGTTACTCTTTTCAAAATTGAAAGCAGATCAAACATCTTATCCAAAATTGGTTTGAACCAGCAAAGGCCTCCTCATGAACATACACATTTATCTTCAATTGAGCAGATTTTATTAGGTCACAAGATCACCTAAAACCTTGGAGTTTATCCTAGATTAGATTTTCAAGAGAGGAGTGTGAAAGGATTCCTATTGTTATGCATCATAAAAAATGACAACTCAACATATACCACTTAAAAATGTAGATTTGACATCCATTTGATATACATTAGAATTCTTGTAAGCTAGTTGTGCAAGCAAAGTTTTGAATCCTTTATATCTAGCCACAAGAGAAAAAGTTTCTCCATAGTCAACTCCTCCTTCTTGTGCATAATCCTTTAATACCAATCTTGTTTTTTTCTTGTTACTTCACCATTTTCATTGATCTTGTTCCTAAAAACCCACTTTTTTCTAATGATATTTTTGTCTTTAGGTCTTGACACTAAGGTCCAAGTATTGTTCTTCTTAACCTAGTCAATTTCTTCATTCATAGCTTGTATCCAAGCTTTTTTGTCTAAAACATCTTTTATTGATTTAGACTCAAATTCACATAATAAGCATGTGTCACCTTTGAGATTTCTTGTCATAAAACTTGATTTAACATCTCCAATTATTTGATCAAGATTGTAATTTCTTCTCATATATTTTACTAATATAGGTAGCTTTCTTCTTGGCTCTTCTTCAATTTTATCTAGAAAAACAATCTAAAGTTCATTTCCTCTTTCTTGTCCTAGTTCTGGTTTAGGTTCTAAATGCTTGGAATTCACTGTTTGATGGGCAATGTTTTCTATCTGTGAATCAACATCTCCAATCTATTTATTCGCACCCACTCTCTATTAGATTATGGTGACTAATCAAGAAATTACTTTACATAAAAAAAATTTGGGCCGTGGCTAACGTTGTAGCCGACATATTATGGCCGACATGTTGTAACCCTAAAACGGATAAAATACTTGTATAAAAGGGTTTAGGGTTAGGTATTTTTCATTATTTTGTGATGCAAAATTTCTTCTTGTGCGGTATTGAGCTGTAAGGGATTATGGACTGTAATCATGTTGTAATCACTGGATTGTAATAAGATCAGACTTGTTGTTTGGTGGATGTAGCCCAAGGATTGGTGAACCATGTTAAATCTTGGTGCCTTGTGTTCATTTTTGTGTGATCTATTATTTTTTTGTTATTGGTTATATTTTCATGTAGTTTTTATTTCTGTCTGTGGTTTATCCTAACACTTTCTACATCTCAGCAATTTGCATCTGTATTCCATCATTTCTTATCTAATGTGAACTTGCAACTTGACTTGTATGTCTATTCATTTTGAGTGTTGGGAGCATCATCATCAACATATATGAATGTATGATAGTCTTTAGGTTCTTCATTACATGAAGTATCATCAACTCTCACATTTGCACTTTCCACAACTTTATTAGTATTAGAATTTAAACACTTATAATATTTTTCTTTTTGTGGAATAAGTTAGGAATATTCCTTCATCACTTTTTGCATTAATTTTTTCACCCCTATTATCTTTTAGTATATAGCATCTACTTCCAAAGTTTTTCAAATACTTCACATTAGGAGCATAACCATACCATATTTCAAAAGGTGTAGCATTTGTAACTATCTTTACTTGAACTCTATTCAAGGTATAGATAGTAGTATTAATCGCTTCTATCCAATATTTTTGTGATATGTCTTTCTCCATCATTAGTGTTCTTGCATAGGCCATTATTGATTTGTTTCTTCTTTCAACTATCACGTTCTAAGGAGTGGTCCTTGGTGCTAACATCTATGGTTTAATTCCTCTATCATTGTAGAATGTATTGAACTCATGCAAAATGAATTCACCACCTCTATTAGATCTCAAACACTTTAGACTCTTCTCAGTTTCTTTTTCAACTCTAGCTAAATGTCACTTGAATAATTGAAAAGCATTAGATTTAACTTTAATAAATATCATAGTCATCATTCTAGAATATTCATCCACAAATAGAATGAAATATTGATTTCCACAATAACTTTTAACACCAATAGGTCCACATAGGTCAATATGAACCAATTCTAAAATATCAATGATAGTATATGCTTTATTCTTAAAACTAGACTTAGTCATCTTTCCTAATTGACATTGTTTACACATAGCATTGTTGGGATTCTTTAGTTTAGGCAATCCTCTCACTTTCTTCATCTTATTGGTATTCACCAAATTATCAAAATTCACATGACATAGTATTTTATTCCATAACCAAACATATTCTTGTTGTGCAAACATACATGTCTCTTTTGATGGGTCTAAATAGAATAAGTTACCTCTTGTCTTCTCACCAGTTCCAATTAGTCTACCATCACCATCATGTATCTTGGCCTTTTTGTTGTGAAATTAAACTCTGTAACCTAATTTATTTAGCTTTGAAATACTCAACAAATTGTAGTTAAGTCCTTCAACCCAATAAACATTTTCACATGGTATCTTGTCAGTCAATTGAATAGTACCTTTACCTTTTATAACACATGGGATATCATTACCAAATTTAACCCATCCACCATTTTATGGACCAATATCTTCATTTTTTTCTTTATCACTAGTCATATGATTGTCACATCCAC
This sequence comes from Cupressus sempervirens, assembly GCA_028749045.1. Taxonomy (NCBI): domain Eukaryota; kingdom Viridiplantae; phylum Streptophyta; class Pinopsida; order Cupressales; family Cupressaceae; genus Cupressus; species Cupressus sempervirens. The sequence continues at coordinate 450,175,976 of CM053793.1, forward strand.
TATCAATTATCCTCTATCACTTTTGTTCATATAAGAAATTAATACAATTTTCTCATTTTTATCATACTCTTCTTTTATAGAAACATAGAAAAATTCATCATCATTACTCTTAGATTCATTATCATTCCTTTCTTTAGCAATATAACAAGATTTCTTGCCTTTTTCATCCTTTCTTTTTTTGTAATCTTTTTCATCTCTTCTTCCTTTGTACTTGTTTTCCTTCTTTTCATCCTTATCATCTCTGTCAGGGCATCTAGCAACAATATGACCAACTTTGTTGCATGAAAAAAAATGATAGTTAAGTTACCTTTGTATTTACCTCTTCCTCCTCCAAACCTTTTTGTAATGAGGGATTCAAATTCATCAATCTTATCGTCACAACTATCACTTTCACTTTTCATGTTTTTTTCTTTCTTCTTACCAAGAATTAGTTGTGACTTGAAAGTAGATTCAATGGTCATAGGGATGTAGTTATCAATATTAGACATCTCAAAAGTAGTAAGTCTATCAACCACACCTTCTAAGGTCAAATTGTTACCTAGTGCACATCTTACTTTTTGAATTTTAGAGACTCTAATGGTATAGATAGGGAGTAGATTCCTCAATACCTTGCTTATCATTGATTCATCTTCAATTGTTCTATTTTCTCCTCGAATAGCATTAGCAACCTCTTTAACTCTTGTGTAGCATTGTAATATGTTATTATAGCACCAGAAAATGGGTTAATATATAGCATACTATGAGCAATAACAAAATTCAATCAAAATACACTAAAAACCTTCTAGTCTACCATGAAAGCTAACTAAAACAAAGAAAGAAACATAAAGTAAAAACTCTCTCTTTAGTTGTAACTCCCATGTCCTTCTTTCTTATCCATTTGATGTAGCTCGAATTTCCTATAGTGCACACAATTAAAAGCAAAATCATATTGATGAGATGATGTTATTGAGAATACTAGAAGAGTGATTTCAAGCCTAATGGATGCTAAGAGATGAAGATGTTGAAGATAAATGTACTAAACAAATGTTGAGGACCAAAAAATGGAGCAAGAAGGCTCAATTTATAGCCAACATGCAAGAAGAGAGGATTGAATGAGAGGATGGACACTTGTAAATGTAAAATCATAACTTGACATGATATTCCTTAGGATATCCATGATGTCTATGACACAAGATGCCAAATGTGAGATTCTATGATGCATGAAAGTCAACATTCCTAAAAGTGGAAGAGAATCTATAATACACATATAATGTTGGAATTCTTTTAGAATAACTAGGGGGAGTGAATCAGTTATTCAAGGTCCAAATGTACAAATAAAATTTTTTGCAATTTAGTAAACCCATAAAACATTCTTAACCATGCATGCATTCATTGTGTGTTAACTAAAATTGATATGTTACTATCAAATCAACTTATAGAAATGTAAAGCATACAACACAACATATCCATCAACACATTTGACACAATGATTTAATGTGGAAACCTAATTTGGAAAAAACCACCAATACCATGCTACTCCTTTTTCACTCTTCTAAAGTGATGCCCTATTAAAGGCCAACCTTATTAAAGGTTACAATACACACTGTTAAATGTGACCTGGTTAAGAGATTTCAATCACCTTGTCAAAAGTGAGCCTTGTTAGAGGACTTTAGGTCATTCACTTGAAATGCCACCCTATTAAAGGATTTTCCAATGACTATTAAGTCAACCTTACTCCAACGGATTTACCCTAGGCTAATACAATTGTTAGAAAGTAACAATAGAGATTTGATCTTATACAACTTACAACCTTACTTGGAGATTACAAATCATCATTCAGTCCTCAACTTTTCTTGGCTTTCATTCTTTGCAGCTCTGACAGCTTGTTCACCCTTCAAGCATTCATCTTCATTAAACCTTCTTGCTCAGTATGCCATTGTAGACTTATTACTTGGGTCACTTGATGAAGAAAAATGCCTTTCCTTCTCCTTATCAAATTTTTGCATCAAAACTCTCTAACTTTTTGCTTCATGACCAAACATTCCTACGTATAGAAAATTAGAACACTTTTCTCACTCATATCCATCACCAAAATTAGGGTTTTTGATGGATTAGGTAGTATACAATGTATCTACCCCATATCTTGTGTTTTCTAAAAACTTCTCATATAATCCATTTGAATTCACCTCCAAAATGGTTTACATAAGATTCTATGCCACCAACTCATCAATCTTATCTTCCTCTTGATTCAAAAGTTCCAAGAAAACAAACTTGTCAGCTTTTATTTAGCGAATCTTTGATCTTTTTCATAATGCAACAACTCAGCATTATCAATCTTCTGATACTCAACACATACTGTGTTAGTCGAAATCTACTATAAAATCACTTGGCATCAACTAAAAATTACTTGACATCTACTAACTTTCTCAACATCCACTAGAATTTGCTTCCACTCAGCTCCAACTATCTTTTTTCTTAGCTTGCACTAACTTTTCTCAACACTTACTATCTACTTGGTCAAGCTTGGAAAATGAACTTTTTCTAACTTTATTCTTCTAAACATTCTAAGTGTAGCCAATCATTTTGTAACCTTAAGTAGATCATCAATACATTATGTTATCAATGTCTTAACTGATTCTTGCACTTCAATACATAATCATAACTCAACATTTCCTCTAGGTACTTTTGTTACATCTTGTTGATCAAATCATCCTCATCAATCAACTTAGTGATAGTTCTTGAAACATATAAGCAATTGTCTTACTAGCATGTACTAGGTTTGACATCAGTGACAAAACAAATGATTGAAACACACAGTTAATCTTTCTACTCAAATGATCTTTTCAATCATATATCAACATATAACACCTCAAAGCTACTTGTAGGATTCTATGATGCATGGAAGTCAACATGGATAAAAATGGAGGGAAATATATGACGTGCACATGACACCTCAAAGCCACTTATAGACAAGAATCTATGACAATGGAGACTTGTCATAGAGATGTGTAAGGAATGAAATTTATGGATTATAAAATGTTTTAGCCAAGTGTAAGGATAGAATCTATGACATAAGATGTCCATGTGGCAAGATTATGTGGAATATTTGAATTAAAAATTCATATATCCACACAAATGAAAATTAGTAAAATGGAAATTAGAGGTGAAAAATAAAACTTAGGAAATTGTAAATTCTCATAGTTTGCGAAGATGAATTAATTAATTAATTAATTAATATCAATTAATTGAGAGTGTTAGTAAGGAAGAATAATTAGTAATGTGTGAAGAAATTGATTCAAATGACATAGGATTCAATTATGGGTTATCTAATCCTATAGGAAAAATTAGTAAATGATTGGCCAATTTGATTTGATAAAATGTGACAATATGCTTTGATGAAATATGACAATTTTGTAGATCGACTAGGATAATGATGGGTATATCAAAGCCATGATCAAATTGAATGACTCATTAGGATTGATAACATGCCAAATTTAATACCCCTAAATTGGAACATTTCCATTCTAAACCAATTTTAGTCTATTGATCTTTACTCAAATTCCTATTATACTAGGAAATCCTAATCTTGATAATTGCTACTTGACCTAAGTGTCAAATGTAGAAAACATGTAATCTACATTAATCATGAACTTCATTTATTTGTTGAGTATTGACTCAAATTAGCTACATTAAACCTATTAATTAAGTTTAATTTAATTATAAATCTTCATAATTTAATTTAATTATAAATCTTCATAATTTAATTTAATTAAAATCACCTTTATAACTAATATACATGGGAATTAAATGTAATTGATTTAATTAGATATCCTCATTCTAATTATTGAATTTAATTATTTAATTAATTAGATTATTCATTTATGAGCTCATAATTAACCTTTTAAATCAAATATCTCACATTATTCTCTCTCTTCACTTTAGAATTGGAAATTTTGAGTGAACTAGAATTAGAAAGGGGATGAGATTAGTTAACTCCTCATCACACTTAGAACTAACCAATTAACTCCCTTTTCACAAGGGAATCTTCCATTCTAACTGAATCTCACTCTCAATCTTGATCATTCATTCTATTTGATCTTGACTGTTGATCAAATTCTAGGATTCTATTTAAGAAACCCTCAACTTCTCATTTTGGAGATGCAGAGGAAAAGTATCAAAATTTTGTCAAATTATTAACTCAATCATTTGCATTCATAGCTTTATTGATTACTCAATCATTTCACATTGCTTTCTTTCATATAGATTAAAAATACATTCATTTAGAGTAATTTTTTTATTTTATTCTTATCTTAATAATGCATACATTTAGCTTTATCTTGCACATCATTTGTATTTAAATTATTCTTGCTAGATGTCTGATTACTAGCTTCTCAAATATAAATCTCTCTAATGGAGTTGAGTGTACATCTATACAAAAATGGGTACTAATTGAGCACTATCAATATCAAAATGGTACAAAATTATGATGGCACACCAATCGATACATAGCTAGAACAAAATTGGAAGAAATATATCTAAATGTTTCCTTCTCCCCCATTCTTGAGTGGAGGAGGAGGAGGAGGAGAGGGTGGAACATCTACTCTAGAAGACATTCGTGCACCTCTTGACTCTCTCACATACTTAGAGAATCATGGACCCTTCTCTTATGCATCTAGAACTACCCAACATATGACATGTAATAGTAAGCTTCTCTCATTGACTATAGTCAAGCCTCATCCTGATGCTACTCCATCTACTCTCATAGCTCATGGTTCTCTCACTCTTAGTCTACTAACCAAGTGTCTCTCACTGCAAGTTGGATCTACAGATCTCCTAGCTATCATCATGCTTCTCTCAACCTATCTTTGGCTCTCCTTAAGGCATCTTACGTCTAAGCTAGGATGTCTCTACTTCATGGCCCAAGAGTAGGTTGATCTTGCATCTCCTTGTCACCCACTTCAGGCTCACCCTACTGAGTCGATTGCTCCTCTACACGTGGCCTCTATTTATCTCCACCAATGGCACCCAAAGTGCCCATCTCTCCTTGAGCTCTCCTATGTCTAGACCTACTACCACTAGCACCAGGATCATCTCCCATCTATTGGGGAGGAATATGCACCTATGTTGTGCATTTTCTTGGTCTCTATTGTGGTTGCTATTATAATTTTTGCATGGGTTGTATAGGTACTATCATCTCCACTAGGTCTATAAATTGAGGGAAGGGATGACTCAGAAAATGCTCCTTGTATGTTGGAGTCATCCCCCCATCTGCAACTACTACCATGTAATCCCACAGTGTAACAAAAATGGAACATCTATCAATCATAGAACTCCCAAGGTCTAGTCTATTTGACCACCCTCTCTCCATATCTGAGGAAAAGTGGGTGTATATATAGGACTCTTGTAAGATATCTTGTGGCCAATTATACTACCACCACATGCAAGTGAGTGGAAATCTCTCAATCATCTAAATCAAGAAACCAATCAATGGCCAAGAGGCAAACATGTCTCCTAACTCCACATGTGCATCATCCCATACCTTAGTATCTCTCCATGGAAGCCATACCACTACTACTAGGTCATCTAGATGACATCTCCACTACTCGCTCTTACCCAGAGTTATTTAGTCATTTGTCCCTACTATCTTCATATATAGGGCTCATGGTCCTACCTTATGTCTGCATAATTAGGCCTCATGATGGGCAAGTGCTCCCATGTCCACACCTATAGAACATATACTCCTATTGTCATACTCTTCTTCTCATGATATACTACCTCATGCATCTCATGGTACATGTGGGAAAAAAAATATTGACCCCACCCAAATTGTGTTGGTTGCTCCAACATCATCTATAGTAGTTGTCCCTATCCACACTCTAATATATGTTGACTTCTATCAAGCATTAGAAAGTAGCTAATGAATATCCCAAGTATTATTCCCAATTTGTGAGTGGGACAATACATCTACACCAACTCCTCCCATGTGATGGCTCTACTAATGATAAGATCCTCCTAGAAAATGACTCTAAGTGTCAATGTACCTAGTCTTGGTTGCACATCATACTAAACCCATTGTTCATGAAATAGTATCTGAAGTATCTTGTAAATGTCCTTTGGTGTAATGGTCATCTCTCCCAATGGCAAGTAGAAAGTTTTTTTCTTCAAATGGAAATGCTCTATAAGTGCAGTCAGTAACCCGTGGTTCACCTGCAAATTGGGGATACTACAAAGATGTGAAAGGCCAAGGGAGTTAATATGTGCCATGTCTATGGCATCCAACTAGAAAATTAATGCTTCATAAGGGGGATAGTACGATCTGAATGAGACATCCGAAAAGCTAACCTACAAATGCAAAAATGATAGGAACACAATCAGTATCTATCATGTAAAAGAGCATACTATCCATAAATGCACAAAAACATATTGAATACATGCAACAATGACTAGAAAAATGAAAATGGATGACAAAAAATCAAGTTTTTGACAAAAAAATTTGCACACAGCACTAGATTTTCATGCGATATTTCATTATGTAGCGTGAACTTTTACTTTCTCACATGAGATTTCATTTCTTCACACAATAAACCTCAATATAGACAACAAAAATACCATCTTATTTAGGGCCCTTCATGTGAAAGATGGATACCTCTCGCATGAGGAAATCTAGCACTACATGCAAAGAAGTACAATTTTGGTATATCCTCGCATGAAGAAGGATTTAGGCTTGCATGAAAAATGAGGTTTCCTCACAAAACCCAAGAAAACAATTTCAAAATGGATTAAAAACATGAAAAAATAAAACAAATGCGTAAAATTTTCACTAGCAGGAATGTTAATTGACTACTCACTAGAGCCTCATAGTCTGTCGGCTGACTATGTCGCCTCAAAACCTCAAATTGGTTATGTTGTAGGGGGACCACCATCTTTTTTCTTAGATCTCTCTTCTTCACAAAAGAAAAAAGTAGAAATGAATTGAAAATGGTCTTTTGGGCCCTTATATGGGTTGTGACCTAATTTTTCAAAGTGCTCTAATCAACATGAAAATCACCCCTGGCTAAAAATGCTAAAAAACACACTTTAAAATTTTGGGACTGACGCGATTGAATGCTTGTGCAATCCATTTATCTAATACTTTGTGAATCTTGGAATATTGTCAAATCATTTTTTTCAAAAAAAAATAATTTTTTTGGAAAATTCAACTAAGGTCAACCCTTATCAAACTTGGCCTTTTGGACCTTGAAATCACTTTGAATCAACTTCAAATTTTCTTCACACTCCTCTAATTTTATATACATTCTTTTGAATCTCTATCCTTGAATATATTTCTATGCATCACTATTTTGGTGTGTCATCTTTTGATTTCACACCCAAAGGGGGCAAGATGATTGCATCATTGAATCTTTCAAAACTAGCTTTAACTCAAACACTATGTCCTAATAGCTAGGGGTGTCTCATCACTTGGGGCATCTTTGTTCCCTTTATCTAACATCATATGTTATCTATCTCATCTTTTGATCAACTGATCAATCTTATAATAGTTCATATCATAGTTTGATGGACAGGTATCAGGATAGTCTAATCCTGACTCCTAAGGATCATGCCTCATTTTAGGAATGATCCTATGACTCATTATTTGATCTTGTTATCTTTTATGGGCTAGTATTTAGGTGTTTTATCTAGACTCTAGAGAATTAAGCTCTATTTTGGAGATAATTCTAAATTCTTGCTCAAGATTAAGCTTCATTTTGGAGATAATCCTAATTCTTGTTTAAGAATTAAGTTCTATTCTAGAGATGATTCTAAGATCTTGCTTTCAATCACTATTAAATGGATAGATATTGGGATAGTCTAACCCTAAGTCCTAAGGATTATGCCTCATCTTGGGAATAGTTATATGAAACATGATTAATCTTGTCATCTTCTAATGGATAGGTATTAGGACAATCTAACTATGACTCAAGAGAATTGAGTCTCATTCTAGGAACAATTCTATGAAGTTTGATAATCTTGTTCTTTCATATCAGTATATAGGTGTTCTATCTAGATTCTCTAAGGTTAAGTTTTGTTCTAGAGATGACCTTAAAAAGCTCATCAATTGGTCTTTGTTTCATCACTCTCAAAACCAATCTCACTTCTTGGTCTACATTCTCAGACTCCAAATTTATTTGAATCAATGTATAGCTCACACATTCATTCAAAGAGGGGGAAATGTAATACCCCTAAATTGGCACATTTCCATTCTAAACCAATTTTTCTCTATTGATCTTACTCAAAGTCCTATTGTACTAAGAAATCTTGATTTTGATACTTACTATTTGACCTAAGTGTCAAATGCAGAAAATCCCTTATTTGCATTAATCATGAACTTCATTTAATTCTTGAGTATTGACTCAAATTAGCTACATTAAACCTATTAATTAAGTTTAATTTAATTATAAGTTTTCATACTTTAATTAAATTAAAATTACCTTTTTACCTAATATACATGGGAACTAAATGTATTTTATTTAATTAGATATCCTCGTTATAATTATTGAATTTAATTATTCAATTAGCTAGATTATTCATTTATGAGGTCAATAATTAACCTTTTAAATCAAATGTCTCACATTATTCTCTCTCTTTAGTTTAGAATTGAAAATTCTGAGTGAACTAGAATTAGAAAGAGAATGAGATTAGTTAACTCCTCATCACAATTAGAACTAACCAGTCAACTCCATTTTCACAAGGGGATCTTCTATTCTAACTAAATCTCAGTCTCAATCTTGATAATTCATTCTATTTGATCCTAACCATTGATCAAATTTTGGAATTATATTTAAGAAACCCTCAACTTCTCATTTGGGTGATGCATAGGAAAATTATTGAACTTCTATTGAATTTTTTACTTAATCATTTGCATTCATAACTTTATTGATTACTCAATCATTTCACATTGTTTTCTTTCATATAGATTTACTCATTCAGAGTAATTATTTTATTTTATTCTTATCTTAATAATGCATACATTTAGCTTAATCTTCCACATCATTTATATTTAAATCATTCATACTAGAGGTTCGGTTGCTAGCTTCTCAATTCTAAGAGTGAATAGAAAAATCAATCTAGTTAGGAGGTAACAAATCAACTTGTTGGGTTATTTTGGATGAAAAATCTCATGTTCATTCTAGGATGATTCTAACATATAATGGTCATGTTAAAGTGTGGTTAATTTATAGGCCATAATTTGCACTCACACCAAGGACACATGACATGGATTAAGAATATGTAACATTTAACAAACATTGTAAATGCCACAGGATCGAAACTGATTGATAAGGTTGATCATAATAACATCAACATACATTTTCAATGTTACTAAAATATTTTGATAATGCCATGATCTAACATTGACGGACTCAAAAATTTCAATGATCAGATGATAAGATAATAGTTTGACCTAGTGCTAAGGGAAATGATAGGACTAAGGTCAAATTTGATGGGTTTGATAATATTTGATAGGTTTTCAAGGCACTAAGAGACACAAAAATGCCTAGGGTTTGATAGATGATGATGGATTTAAGATATATGACATTTTTTTTCTTGATTATGGTTGATTTGGAATGGTTTTGGGTTAATTAGGGATAATTTTGGGTTGATTTGGGATGATTTTGGGTTGATTGTGATTATTCTAGGTTAATTTCAGAAAGTTCAAATAAAATGGGAATCAATTTTGGAGTGATCTACAATTGATTGGAAAGGGGATAGGAATGATGAAGAATATTTTTGAGATACAATTGAATGACAATCAAGTTGGCCAAAAGATCAAAACTAGTTAAATGAGAAAATGGGATGAGTTAGTGTGAAAAAGTGATGAAACCATAGATGAGAACCATTTTTGAGCATCTACAATTATCATCTTCCATCATTCTCATATCATCAAATTTACCTCTCAGGCTTTCTACTTTGGCTCTTAGTACATTTTCATCACCATCATTTATAGTCTTCTATCTATCCCACATCTTCTTTGAAGTATTGCAATCTTTTAGGTCATCAAACTGGACATAGCTTAGGCATGAGGCAATATCCAACATTGCTTGGTTGTGATCTAACTTTTATCTTATTTCTTTAGCAATTAGAGGAGTAGTTGTTACCTCTACATATCCATTGCTCAAAAAATTGATAGCAACATCATTGATACTAGATATGTGCAACTTCATTAGGGTCTGCCATGTAGGAAAGTTCTCCTTATTCAGTTTGGCTACATCTCTTTTATTCATCAAGATCTTTAAATTTAAGTATCTTCAAAATTTTCTATATAAGCATTTAGCTCTGATACCAATTTTTAGAAATTTTTACAATAACTGAGAGGGGTGAGGATAAATCAAACATTAAACACATTATTTTTCTAATGATCCTACTATTTCTTAGTCTCTATTGTAAATCCATCATAAACTTAACTTGTGTTGCATAATGAAAACATCATCACATCAAAAAAATTCAGAAGCCATTCATCATAGTTTGACACTAGAATTTACATAGAAACCCAATTTGGAAAAAACCACTAGCAACATGTCACTCTTTTTCACTCTTTTGAAGTAATCTTTGTTAGGAGCCAACCCTATTTTTTATTAGATAAACAAGTTTTACAGGGACCCTAAAACCCAAGAGTTAAAACATAAACAAGACTAAAAATAAGCGTGAAAAGTCCAGCCAAAAAAGTACCAGTTCAAAGGCTGATAATAAGCACAAGGCCCAGCCAATAGACTAAAACCATAGAAAAGACCAAGAATAGAAACCACAAGAAATGACCAGGGCAAAAGCCCTTACAAAAAGCCAAAAAAAGGCACAAGAAGAAACAAAAGAAAAAGAAAAGAATTAGTCATCATTCTTTCTCTTTGAGTCTTGCATGACCTCAGCTACCTCATAGGCCATCTTGTTCTCCTCAACCTCATGTAGGTGCTCCCTTTGATCCTCATGGTCCTAATCATTGTTGATGTTGTCCATAGCAGTGTTGACCCACATTCTGGCTTCGTCTTTGTCTTTTCCATCCTCATCATCCTTCATAGCTCTATCTTTGATCTAGTTTGTTAAGGATATGATGTTGCTGTTAATGGAGCTAAGCATCAAAATCATCTGATTCCAGCTGCTCCCAAACTTTATCCCTACTCTTCCACTTCTTAGTTTCACCCACTGTCTCTTTTCTACACCTTTCACCAACTATGTCTACACTCTGCACACCCTCAATTCTCATATGCACCTTGCACTGCAATAGATTGGAACCTCTATGAGTAAGCACAATGTAGAAAGAATTAGCCCTTCTATCCCTACTATTGAAAATGTAATAAATGACACACAAAGCATGTCAACTAGTCTATAATAAATTGCAGCAATTATAATTTCCCATGCTAACTTTTTGGGAAGTACCCTTTCCCTTTGATCCATTCATACTCATAATTGCATATTGATCCTCTTTGTACATCCTTGGATCTTGTTTAGATTGATCAAGCTTTTAATATCTGCCGGCAAATTATTTTCAAGATGCCATGTCATAATTTGGTTTGCATCGACCCCTATATTTGCAAACTTGTTAGCAACTAGGTTAGCTTCCTAGAAAATATAAGTGACATGGACTCTACTAAATTTTGCAAGTGTCTCATGAGTCTCACCAATTAGATTCACAATTGACCATGATGGCTAAGAGTTGCCATTAATACATTTAATAATGTTGTTTGAATCCCCTTCTAGCCAAAGATTAGTAACTCTAGTTTCAAAAGCTAGTTTGACAACATTACATGTAGCATTCACTTCCGCAAAGTGGTTGGTTTGGTAACCCAGTAGGAGAGAAAAAGTTGCAATACCATCTCCACTTTCATTCCTTATTATGCCTCCACTTATCGAGGAGCTAGGATTACCTTTAGATGCTCCATCGAAGTTGGCTTTACACCAACCTTTTGGTGGGAGAAGCCATTTGGCTTCCTGTCTTTTCATCTTTCTTTCTTTTGCCTTCTGCTTATTTTTGCCATTTAATTTGATATCTCCACCTTTCCTTACTAAATAGTTTTCCTTAATGTTAGTGAATGTTTTCTTTCCTATCACTTTAGTCGGCTCCTCTTTATCTCTAAAGATTTTGTTATTTCTCTCCTTCCAGATGCTCCAATAGAAATGAAATAGAATCCAGTTACTTAATTCCTAAAGATGAGACATGTTGAATATACATTTCCATTAACAGAAGAGGTCCAAGAGGTTGGAAGGCACACACCAACTAAAGCCCAGGTCCTGGGTGAGGAAGATCCAAACCTCCCTAGAGAAAGAACAATGAATGAACAAATGATTGCCAGTCTCCATCCAATTTTTACATAACACACATCTACTAGGCATAATATGACCTCTTTTAATGAGGTTATCCTAGGTAAGGATTTTTTCCTGAAGAGCCAGCCAGTAGAACATATTAATTTTTGGAATAAGGCCAAGAATCCAAGCCCTTGACCAAGGAGGAATCTCTTTTAATCTCTGAAGGGCCAAGTACCCAAAGGCAGTAGTATATTTCCCTTTGGCATTATCTCCCTGAACCAACTCATCCCTGTTGTTATTTAGGGCCATAGAATTAATCATAATCATAATAGGGATAAGATCTACAAAGATGATGAAAATGTCTATCCATCCCTAGTCATTCCTGTAGTTACTAACTTTCTTCCCAAAAAGGTTGATGCAGTCATTCATCCAAACCTCATAGTTGGGGTTGTTCATAAGGGGGCCCTGAATGAGCCAGCTATCAAACCAAAACTGGATGTCCTCCCCATTTCCTAGTTTCCAAGATACTCTAGAATTAGCCAGATCTGTAGCTTTTAAAAAACCATTTCAAACAACGGACCCTCTTGGGATATCTTTGCTAAAGAGGGTAAACTATTTAGAGGGTCTCTTAATATACTTGTTTTCCATAATGTCTCTCCATTCTACTATGCTACTAAAGATATGCCATATTTTCTTTCTTAGTAGAGCCTTGTTGAGGTGAGTTAGCTTCCTAATGCCTAGACCCCCATATTTCTTAGGGAGGAAAACTTTCTCCCAAGGAATAAGAGGATACCTTTTATTATTTTCAGCCCCCATCCATAAGAAGTCTCTCTAAAATTTTTCCATTCTCTCAGAAAATTTCACAGGGATCACAAAGAGGCTCAAAGCATAGACAAGCAAGTTCTAAAGGGTGGATTTCACCAGTTGGCATTTTCCAGCTTGGCTAAGAGAGGCCCCTTTCCAACCAACTAGCTTCTTATTAAATCTATCCATAAAGTCATTCCAGAAAGAATTAGGAGGGTTCATGCCCAAAGGAAGCCCAAGATAGGTAGAGGGAAGCTTCCCCACACTGCATCCCAGAATTTTGGAGATTTTCTTCTATCTGTCCTCAGGGGTGTTGATAAAGAAAACAAAGCTCTTATCCTAGTTGATGAGTTTCCCTAACCCTCTAGAGTAGATATCCAAGATGTCCTTCATAGCCTTAGCCTCTTTAATAGAAGCCTCCCCTCCCATTATGGTATCATCAACAAATTTCTAATGCAAAAAAGGGGCACTTTTAGAAGAAGGTTTAAAACCTTTGATTCTCCCAACCTTCTTATTCTTCTCTATAAGTCTGCCTAAGCATTCCACCAAGATAATGAAGAGAAGTGGCAAAAGAGGATCCCCCTAATGAAGGCTATAGGATGGTTTGAAAAAATTAGAAGGGGATCCATTAAATAAAAATGTGAGAGAGGAAGTAGACACCAACTGAGAAATCAGCTTACAAGATTTGTCATCAAACCCAAAAGCCTTCAGCACCCTATCCAGGAAAGACCAGTTGACCCTATCATAGGCTTTAGAGAGGTCTAATTTAAGTAACATCCCTTCCCTTTTTCTAGATTCCATAGAGTGAATCACTTCATGCACCATCATTATGGAGTCTAAAATTTGTTTGCCCAGGAAAAAAACTAGTTTGCTGATGAGAAATAATCAGAGGGAGGAGTTTGAGCAATCTAGAAGTAAGAACCTTTGAAATGATCTTGTAGAAAGAATTGCAAAGACTAATAAGTCTAAACTTGTCTAAGGAATTAGCACCAGGAGTTTTAGGAATGAGAACTAAAAAAGTGGAGTTTATCTCCTTAAGTATGCTTCTTGACCCAAAGAATTCCTTAACATCTTGCACCACATCCTTCATCAAAATAGGCCAAAACAATTGGAAAAAGAAAGACAGGAAGCCATCAGGGCCAAGGGATTTATCAGCTAGCAGAGAGAAGACAGCTTCTTTAACTTTTGACTCGGAGGGAATGGCTCAAAGTAGATTATTATGGTGAGGAAGGATAACATTAGGGATACAAGAGACAATGTCATCCTAATCCACTTTGGAAAGGAAAGGATCTCAAGACAACAGGTAAGAGAAGAAAGAAATAGCCTCAATTGATATTTCCTCATCCTTGGTCAACAATCCTTGTCCTTTCTTTAAACTTGTGATTCTATTGTTTGCATGATGCTTAAGAGTAGTGAGATGAAAAAACTTTGTATTCTGATCTCCCTCTTTGAGCTAGTTTACCCTTGATCTTTGTCTCCAGAACTTCTCCTCTTTACTAATAATATTGTGTAAATCTAAAAGGATAGACAACTCAACCTCCCTATTTAACTCATCATATCCATCCTCCTAAATAGAGGTTTGAATAGCAGAAAGATTGTCAGTTAGGACTTCCTTCTCAAAGAAAATGTGGCCAAAATCAGACTTGTTCCAAGCTTTAAGCATTCTTTTAACATTGCTTAGTTTTCTTGCTATCGTGAACATAGCTGTGCCTTCCACATCAATACTCCACAAAAGCTTAATCTTATCTAAAAGGTCAGGGTGGGAGGTCCACATTTTTTTCAAAATGAAAAGGGGGAGGCCTTTTGGGACCTATAGGAATGACTGAAAGGGAGATAGGGGAGTGGTCAGAACCCACTCTGGGAAAAATAGTTAATTTACAAGAGGAGGTCTTCAGCCAATTAGGATTGATAAGAGCTTTTTCCAATCTTACTTGAATACATTCCTAACCAATGCATTTATTTGACCAAGTAAAGGCACCTCCCATGAGGTCCAGATCCAAAAAAGCCAGACCATTTATGAAGTTTGCAAGGTTAGTTTTTCTTTCCCAATCTGGAGGCAGACCTCCCTTCTTCTCCTCATCCATTAGTGGAGTATTAAAGTCACCCATAATAATTCCTTTCTTTAAATTGCTACTCTACACTAGACTACGAGCTTTGGTCCAGTAATTCTTTCTTTCTCTCTTATTGTTAGGAGCATATAAGTTCATCAGGAACCAACTAACATTGGAAGGGATATGAAAGACATTGCACAAAAGAATATTACCATCATTGAAGGCCACTTCCATTCTAAAATTTTTGGTATTAAAAAGGGTTAGTAGACCCACTAAGGCACCATTAGAATCTAAAGTCTCCCCACTCATCAAGTTTCTAAACTTAATCTTCCCCAAAAAATTCTTTTTCATCTTAGTTTCCTGGATCATCAAGATGTCTAGTCTCTGATCTCTGATCAGGTTCTTGATAATTTCTTGTTTATGGGCTCCATTAAGGCCCCTTATATTTGATTATATGATCTTCATGATTAATTCTTGGAACACTCTTGAAGAGTTCTTTGGCACCCATTTGCCAAGCTTCTTCTGGTCTTCTCCTCTCTAGCTACCTTCTTAGATTTTCTATCTCTTCTAGCTACTGAGCCCACATTTGGTTTGCAGTTGCTTCTAGTCTCTACTGGAGAGGCCTAAGAAGGTCCTCTAACATTTTTCTTCCTAGGCTTTGGGGAATTAAGGACTTCAGTCTTCATGCCAAAATTCAATGACCTAGAAGTCTTGAGAGCAGACAATGGGTTGGATAGTACAAACTCACACTAGTCTAGTTCCTTAACCAAAACATTTAACTTTCCTATGTTGGTCCCTCTAGCTAAAGAGGAAACAAGATTTTCCTTTGGGTCTTGATAGATGATAATATCCCTATTATCTCTATTATTCTCCATCTCTAAGGGAGCCTAGACCAGCCTACTCTCAGAAAGTGGATACCTTATCAACACTACCACCTAAGCATCCTACAGAGGGGCTTCCTTGCCTTCCTCAACTCCAAAAACCAACCTTCCCTTAGCCAGAGCACCCTCAGTTGGTTGGAGAGGAATAATAGTTTTCTTCTCCCTAATGACAAGAGAGGAGGTTGGGGCAATCTTTGACAACTCAGCCTGAGGGCCCACCATATCATTCGTGCCCTAAGGCAAAGTAGAATCAGAAGGATGCAATTGATTTACCTTCTTTGAGTCACCTGTCACCTTTAAATTTGCCAATAGTAGCCCCTGATGTCCCTGAATGGAGGTCTTTTTTCTCTGGACTTTCTTGAACCTAACATGAGAAGCCATAGAAGGATTTTTCTTCTTAATTGACTTTGTTTTCATGCATTGAAAAGCCTTATGACCTATCTTAAAACAATGATAACATCCAAATGGGACACTCTCATAATCCAAATGCTGAATATGAGTTCCAAGTTTGGACTAAAAGCACACCACTTCAGGCATATCATACCCTTCCCTAACACCTATATAGATCCTTGCATAGGTCGGCCTTCTCTTAGAAGTAGTAGTTGCATCTATGGAGAGAAGCTCTCCAAAAGAACTGGCCACACCCATAAACACATCCTCACTCTATAATTCCAAGGGCAGCTCTAGGAGTCTAACCCATACTTGAGCATGTTGAAAGAAAGATTCATTTAAATCCAGTTTAGAGGACCATTTTTGTGGCACCAAGGTAGCCCTTCCAATGGTCCAAGGTCCTTTACATAGGATGTCAGCCATATCCTCTTTACAAGTGAATTCAAAAGAAAGAAATCCCTTTGCCATTGTAGTAACAGTAACCTGCCCTTTTAGGCTCCATTTCTTCATTGTAAAGGACTGGACAACATTGATGTTTGGTCTCTGACCCATAAACTTCCCCACCAGAGTGGTAGCCATCGAAGCTATGCTGTGATCAACAATTTCATCTAGAATAGCAATTGTGCATGATCCCTTTTCTAGACTAGACACAACCTTAGTTAGAGGGAAAGAGGACCTACTTGAAGGCTTAACACCAAAGAGTGAAGCCCATTTCACTGGGAGATTCCCTAGTTTGTCCTCCTTGGATAGCAATTCTGGCACATGATGGGTACCACCAGCCTCATGTGGGGCCCTATCCCTAAAAACCTCCTCTCCACAGTTAGCCTGGGTACCATCCTGTGTGCTAGGATTTTGAGATCCACCTCCCTAAGATTTCTTGCCCAGCGCCAAGTTTGAAATTTGAACAACTTCCTAATCTCTTCCCTTCCCACTCCCTAGTTTGCATCCCTTACCTCCATCTTCACATGGGTCCCCATCCCCAGACTCTGCCTCTCCATAGTCATCTTGGATTCCATCTTGCATTCCTAGGATTTGAGATCCATCTCCTCAAAGTTTCTTGCCTAGTGCCAAGTTTGAAATTTGAACATGCACTCCCTGTTTGCTTCCCTGCCCTCTACCCTACCCACTCCCCTTCATTTTTCCCTTAAATTATTAACCCTTGGTTGTTACAATATAGACTATAAAAAATGATCTAGCTAGAGGATTTAATCACCCTATTAGGAGTGTCCTTGTAAGAGTACTTTGATCATTCCATTTAGAATGTCACCTAGTTCAAGGATTTACACAAAATATTAAATCTTTAAATGAGTATTAGGTCAATCTATATTAAAAGGATTTCAATACAAACTGTTTACAATGATAAAAAAAGAAAATAGTAGGTTTTGATCTATGCGATTACAACTCACTTTTATTAGTTTAGATCTCTATTTGGTTCTTATGTTGGTTCACTAATAAGCTTTACATTGTCATCTCTGATCTTGATCTTCTTGGACACCCTTTAAGAAATCAGTCCACTCTTCTCATCAACACTTAAGCCTCCTACTCAAATTCACTTATCAACAATAGCATCACATCTACAAGCTTTCTCATTTATCTTCCCATTCATACTCTTGTATGTTTATGACCAACCTTGTTCTATATATGAACTTTTTCATATACACTAGTTGGGCTTAGCTAGGCTTGACTGGACACATCACCAAAATTTTGGTTTAGTATCCCTTTAAATAGGAAATTTGTGCTTTACCATTTTCTACATCTACCATATATCTTAGAATTTACAATCAAATTCAACTTGATTCAATGTATTTGTACATCTTCTTGATCATCCTCTAGAAACTTCTCTAGAGTCCTTCTATTAGGGTTTTACTTAATCATCACCTTGAATTTAATGATCCAACTCATCAATCTAAACTTCAACACATTTTACATCTCCTAAGAAATCAACTAAGTTGGCTTGATATTATGATTTTTTTGAATTTGATCTTTTACTATCACTCTGAAATCACTAATTTCTAACACTTAGGAAATACTGAAATACTCAATCATTATTTAAGTTGTCTAGCTTAGCATCAACTAAATTTCTTAGTCAATGCTAATGCTCGGCCCACTAGATTTGATTGGCACTAACGATGGCTTAGTTAACACTAGTATTACTCTGCACTCCTTAGTATTTTACTCTTTTACTCAACTTGGCTTAGCTTTCTTGACATAAACAAATACTTTGCTTTATCAAAGCCTATGTAATAAAATGTCTATTATAACTTCCTTTTCATAAATTCAACCTTTCCTCTAGGTGCTATAGTTAGGAGTAACTTTTCAAATCCTCTTCATCAATCAAATAGATGTGACATTTAGATTATGTAGCAATATGTCTCATCCATATATTTGAGATCAATGGCAAACAAACAATTATTCCAATTGTAAGTTTCCAACATGTATGCTTTCGTTAAAGCTATTTCTCCCATTAAGGCATTTGAATATTTTTTAAACTTGGGAGCATACACTCCATTCATTATTTTTCCATGGAATACAAATATAGATTTTGTGTATAGTTTTGAGTACTTACAACCCTCGTGATTGGTATGCCTTCTAAGTTATACCCAAATATATGCATTATTATTTCATTCTTTTCCTCTCTCTTTTTTATTTTTCCCTTTAGTTTTTAGGAACTATGGATAGTTCTTGAGGGCTTGGCCTCTTTTTGGATCTCTATCTAAACTATTAATAGTTTGGGAGGCTCAATCCTTATTTTTGACCCTTCTTTTAACTACTAATAGTTTGGTAAGACCAATCTTGTTTTGATCCCATAAGGACACACAAATCCTTATGCCCATATCATTTTTTTATTCTTCTTTTTTGGGACATACAATTCCCTTAAGTTGAATCCCTTGATGGACTAACTAGCATGTTGCACACAGTTTCTAGATTATTCAATGTCATTCCCTTTTTTGTAGAGACCTTTCCCCTAGTTATTCTCTTTTCCTTGTGTGGTTCATAATAAGGCACACATACCTTATTGGGAAAGTAACTCCACCTTTTTTTGTAGCACTTATCTCTCTTATTATGATTATCGATGTGACAAAGACTAAAGTCTATTGGGGGCTTGATGATTCATTTTTCTCCTTAGTCATGATAAGATTTTATCTTTTTTTCTTGATCTACTTTACCATGAGTTTGAATAAAATTAAACTCTCACTAAAGTGGGAGCTAAATGTATTGTCTTAAAATGGAGGCACTTTCCTTTTAAGACCTTTTATCTCCCTCCTCTTCATGATTCCTTCTTTGGACCATGGATATGCTTGAGCTTGTTTATCTTTTCTTCTTTGTCTTCCATCTTTCCACCCTATCTTTCAAGCATGTACCCTAGCTTTCTGTGGCACTTAGGACTTCTCATCTTGGACAAGGATGACTTAGGTCAATCTAGTCTGGACTAGGTCAATCCAAGTCAGCCTAGTCCTCCCAAGTTGACATAGTCCTTGACTATGTCAACCTAGGTCAACCCTAGTCCTTTGTAGTTCAAGAGCTTAGGTCCCAAAAGTCCTTGGGGTTTAAAAAAATTTTGACCGTTACCCATTCAACTTGTATTTTTTTCCCACCTGAAAACACATATATAAGGAGACTTGGAAGCTTCATATCATAACAATAATGATCTAATTTAGGCTCTTTCTCTCTAGTGAATATTTGTGCCTTTTGAATTCAAGGATTTCAAGCATTCAAATCTTTTTCAATCATTTAAGTTAAGAAGGGACATTTTTATCTAGCATTGAAGAGTCCTTTGTGAGAATTACCTCTTCAAGATCCAGTGTATTATTCTCCATCAAGGGAGGAGATCTACATTGAAGAATTATTTTTCTTCTTCATTTATTCATATTCATATCCATGGCACCATGATGGAATCATGGTAGATCTATTGCAAAGAGTGGAGATACCCTACATTCCTAATTTAAAATCTACAATAAAACTACATTACATACACATAGGCAAGGTGAATCCTAATATGTATCTTTTTCTTTATAGTCATTTACATTTACATTTCTCATCTACAATTAATTCCTTAACCTAGGGCTTGACCAAGACAAGCCCTCATCAAACCCCAACCCCAAACCTTGTTGGATACAATTGTTCAATTGTGTATTGTCTTTGATGTTACACAAATGTCATATCAGTTATCAGATAGAGTCTACCAAGCTCAGTTGGTCAGCAAGGAAAAAGACAGAGTCTATCAAACTCAAAAGGTTAGCAAAGAAGGTTTACAATGTCTACTGAGTGTTCTTAGGCTTTACCTTGTGCAGACAATTGTTACCAAGCTTTCAACATTAAGCAAGGAAATTTAGCTATTACTGAGCTTACTCGGCCATCAAAGGGAAGTATGGCAGAGACAGTTCTTATCGAGCTCTCATAGATAGTAAAGGAAATTCAATTCTTATTGAGTTCACTCAAAAGCTAAAGGATTTTGCAAAATTTGCAGTGTTAACCAAGTTGAGATGGTTAACTCAGAAAATTGTTTCTGGAGCAATATTCACTAAGCAAGGTTAGCTAATGAAGGATTTCATTATTTTGTGAAATAAATTTTATTTGTTTAATGTAATATTTGTAGCTGATTGATGTATGGATTATTGGTAAATGTAACTTATGAATGAACCAACTTGATAATTTGAATGGTATATATAAGAGGTCAAGTTGTGAATTCTAAGTGTGTGATGGATTTGATGTGATATGAATATGAAGAAGGATTGATTATTGTGAGATTGAATTTTGAAGGATTATCAGAGATCATTGAGGAATAGCAAAATTATATTTGATAAAGGAGGATCTAATGGTGTAGAATAGAGATCTATAATCAGCAAATTTAGTTGCATCATATTTAGATCAATTCATTGTTACTTTCTAACCATTGTAGCAATGATTTCAAAATCTCTTAATAGAGTTGGTTTAATAGCCATTTTTTAAATCCTCCAACAAGGTGACAGTTCAGTTAAATTGTTCTAAAGACCTCTAGTAAGGCCACTCCTAATAGGGTGATTAAACCCTCTAATAGGGTCACACCTAACAGTGTGTATTGTAACCTTTAATAGGGTTGGCTCCTAACAGGGCTTACTTCAGAAGAGTGAAAATTGGTAGCTAGTTACTTGGTGGTTTTCCCCATATTCGGTTTCCATGTTAAATCTGGTGTCTCTTGTGTTCTTGTTATTTACTCATGCATGCATGCTAATAATTATGAATGCTTAAAGATTAGTAACAAGTTAATCTACTAAGTTACAACATTTTTGTGAAGTGTTTACTAAGTGACAGTAGTAACTAATTATTTAAGACATCTAAGGGATCATGATTTTTTTTTGATGTAACTGATTCACTCCCCCTCTTAGTTACTTCATCTATAATTCCAAAAATTGGTATTAGAGCTCTTGGTGCTTGCAAGAAAAGATTTCAAGGATCTAAGCTAAAGATCAGGATGTCTTACAAGAGGGACAACTTCTCAGCATGGCAGAGATTGATGAGACTTCATCTGGCTTCTATTGGTGATTCATGGATGAAGTACCTTGATGAAAAATATGCAAAACTTGCTAGTACATTATTTTTCAATGATATTATTGAAAAGAAGACTCACAACAACATGATGATAGATATTGCATCTGCTCTAAGTTATGAAGAATTTGATGATATCAAGGATTGTAAAATTTCTTTTGAAATGTGGAACAAGTTGAAAGAGATCTATGGAGGTGATGATAATGTGAGAAGATCCAAAAAAGAAAGTTTGTGAGGCAAATTTGATCAAATGAGTATGAGAGAAGATAAAAACATTGCAAAATATGTTGAAAGAGTTAAAGAATGTGTTAGTGCAATCAAAGCATCTGGAGGAGATATCAAGGAGGAAATCGTTATAAGTAAAGTTCTTAGAACTCTACTTCCCATTTATGTAATCAAAGTTTCTACAATTCAAGAAAGAAGATGTGAAGAAAATCATAAGATAAATTTAGAGGCCATAGTTGGAAGATTGACTGCATTTGAGCTAGACAACTATGATAATTATGTTCCAGCTACCAAGAACATTGAAGCAGCATTTGAAGCCAAGATTTCACTTAAGGAGAAAGGCAAGAAGATAAAGGATCCTCAATCAGATAGTGATGAAGAATAAGAACAGAGTTCAGACAGTGATCTTGAGGTGGTTGAAGCTCTGTTAGCAAGGAAATATTCAAGAGGCAAAGGGATTAGGATTTGTTTTTGACATAACTGATTCACCCCCACTCTCAATTACTTTATCTATAATTCCAAAAAACCTTTCTTTTCTGTGTTTATTTGTAGGTTGGTAGTGAAAAGGATTACAAGTCAAAAACCTACTTTTCATAACCTTTCTAGAGTTGTCATTTTCAGAGTCATGGACTACATCAACCTGGAGTAGAAGATTTGGTTTGACTTGATTTTGGGTGTACAATAAAAAAGTTTACTTCAGTAAAAATTGATTATAAATTTATCTATATTCATTACTACATTTTGCACCAATTTATGATGATAATTCATCACACCAATTTTTGATACTTCATTAGATGCATGACTAAACTTGTCATCACTAAATGAGCGTCAAACTTTTGTTAAGATCTTATTGAAAAGATCATTGTTGAAAGAGATTATTAAAAGAGGGAGATTGTTGAAGAAGCCTTACATGTTTCAATCATTTTTTTGTCACTAATATAAAACCTACTATTTGCTAGTAAGACAACTGCTTATAAGATTCAAGTAGTTTCACTTAGTTGATTAATGAAGAGGATTTGATCAATAAGATGTAACAAAAGCACCTAGAGGAAAGGTTGAGTTATGATTATGTAATGAAGTACAAGGATCAATTAAGACAGTGATGACATGATGTATTGATAATCTACTTAAGGTTACAAAGGTTGGCTAAACTTAGAAAGTTTAGAAGAACAAGTTACACAAAGCTTGTTTGCCAAGCTTGACCGAGTGGATAGTAGGTGTCGAGCAAAGACAGTGTAAGCTAAGCAAAAAGTTAGTTGGAGCTGAGTAAAAGAAAATTCTATTGAATGCCAAGCAACATAGTTGATGTCAAGTATTTTATAGTGGATGTCGAGAAACATAGTATTTATTGAGCATCAGAAGGTTGATAATGACAACTTGTTGCATTATGTTAAAGATTGAAGGTTCACTAAATCTGAGCCAACAAGTTTTTTTTCTTGAATTTTGTGAACCAAGTAGAAGATAAGGATGATGAGCTAGTGGCATAGATTTGAGGTAAACCATTTTTAAGAAAATTCAAATGGATTCTAGGAGAAGTTTCTACAAGAGATATGAGGTATGGGGTAGATACATTGTATCCTACCTAATCCATCCGAACCCTAAAATTTGGATGATGGAAAATGAGTGAAAAAATATCCTAATTTCTTATTTATAGGAATTTTTGGTCATGAAGAAAAGTTGTCATGTGCAGGAACCTAAGGAAGAGAAGGAGTTAAGGGTTTTGCTTCATCAAGTGACATAAGAGAAGAGTTTGCAATGGCATGTTAAGCAATAAGGCTTAAGGAGATGAATGCTTGAAGGGTGAACAAGTTATTAGAGTTGCAAAGAATGAAGACCAAGTAGAATGGAGGACTAAATAGAGATCTATAATCTACAAGAGAAGTTGTAAGTTGTATCAAATCAAAGCTCTACTATTACTCTCTAACAATTGTATCAGTCTAGGGTAAAAATTTTGGATTAAGGTTGACCTAACAGTGATTTCTAAATCATTTAATCAGGTGGCATTCTAAGTAAATGGCCTAAAGTCCTCTAACAAGGCTCACTTCTAAAAGGGTGGTTGAAATCCTTTAATGGGGTCACAATTAACAATGTGTATTGTAACCTTTAATAGGGTTGGCCTTTCATAGGGCATCACTTCAGAAGAGTGAAAAGAAATAGCATGTTACTAGTGGTTTTTCTCAAATTGAGTTTGTATGTAAATCATTGTGTCAAGTTTGTTGATGAATCTATTATGTTTCATGTTTTACACTTTTGCAAGTTGATTTGACAATAACATACAAGTTTTAGTGATTGCATAATCCAATAGGATGCATGCATGGGTATGAATATTTTATAGGTTCAGTAAACTATGAAAAGTTATATTTATACATATAAACCTTGGATAACTAATTCACACCCCCTCAGTTATTCTAAAGTATTCCAAAAATTGGTATTAAAGCTATCTACTTAAGAGGAATAGTTTGAAGGTACTAGAAGCACAAAGATCAAGATGTCTAAAAGAGAAGTGCCTAAGCTCAATAGAGATAACTTTCCTGCATGGAAAAATTTGATGAAGCTACACCTTGGAGGACTTGGAGATCATGCACAATCTATCATTTCAATGGAACATGTTGATCCAGTTGGAGCCCTAATTGTTGAAGATATGAAGAAGAAGAAAGAACACAATTAGATGATGTTGGGGATTGCCTCTGCTCTAAGCTATGTCAAATTTGATGATATCAAAGGTCTTGAGAGTGAAAAGAAAATGTGGAATTCCCTAGCCACCATCTATGGAGGAGACTAAAATGTTCAAAGAGCCAAATTTGAGAGTATCAAATGGAAGTTTGATAATATGAGAATGGAAGGTGAAAATATTGCTCAATATGTTGCTAGAATAAAAGAAGTTGTTAGTGCAATAAAAGGAGCTATTGGTCAGATAGATGATGATACTATGTTAAGAAAAGTTTTGAGAACACTACTACCTATTTATGCTATTAGAATTTCTAAAATTCAAGAACTGAGATGTATTCTAGGAAATGACCTAAGCCTTGAAGATCTGGTAGGTAGACTCACTGCTTTAGAGCTATCTAACTTTGATAATTACAAACCTAAGAGTCTTGAATCTGCTTTCAAAACTAAGCTATTATTGAAGGTGTTGGTGTAAATAAGTATTTACTTATTACACTTTACTTAATTTTACTTAGGTCAATGCATTATTTTATTATCTCTTATGTGAGACACTTAGGAGTTTGCATACTCTTATAAGTTGTCATGTTGACAATATTGGAGTAAGAAACTCTAATTCAGCACATGATGTCTACAACACTAGAGTTTACATAATTAATTGAGTTGTCATATAGACAACATAGTTATTAGCACTCTTAATTAAGCACATGGTGTCTACAACATAATTTTGTATGCTACAACTTTGTAGGCTTATCCTCTCATCATCATACTTACTCATGTTCTTAATGAAGGATAACCCACACCTGGTCAACATATGCCTAGTTGTATCACTTATCATGTTGCTAACTCCTAGGCATTCTAGAAGCATTCTAGTGGCTTTTATATACTGGCACTCCTAGTGTACTTTTACATGGAATTGAATATCATATTGATATTTTGATCATACTCTTTTGGTCTACTATTATGCTTGTGCTTGAATTCCTTGGTCTTGGGTGAATTTTTTCCTAAGGAAAATTCTTACATGGTATCAGAGTTGAGGGAGATTCTCTTGTCAATTCAATGAAAATTGACTATAAATTTGCTGATATTGGGCCAAAGTTGATTTTGAGGCAAAAAAAATTGCAAACCAAAACCTAAACGCCTAATTTGTAGAATTGGTATGTTCATTTTAGATCTCTGAATTTAAATTTCAAATTTGCATATTTTATCATTTGAATCTCTACTTTTTTTTTAGATCTGCATTATTTTCTAAAATTTTTTTGGCCATCAGATCAGTAGGAGAGATTTTTTGCAAGCAAAGACTAGAGCTTGTTGTGCTAATTAGATATTGGCATCATATTTAGAAGGTCAAAAAACTCCCAAATTGACTTTTCTTTCATCAAAATTGAACATCTAAGGTTAAATCTAGAGTCAATTGATTTTTGGAGGCATGGCGGCAGCAATTCAAGAAAAATAATAATAGAGGTGATTTTCAAATAGTGATATCTCCCTCATATAGACTCCTTTTTTTGAGAAATTATTTTTGTGTTGGGGTAGAATTTCATGACCTACACATTGGTGTAGGTGGTTTGAGATCTTTGTTCCTAAAAAATTTTGTAACTCACAAATCTTGATTTTTGACACTTCAAATGTTTAGAATGGGCTCATCTGGACACATAATCAGGTTCCATTTTTTTGAAAGTGCATTATTTTTTGTCTACTTTCTAGATCTGTAACCAGATTATAGGCTTATGTTGATAGAAATACTACTTTCAAAAATAGGTCCTAAATTTGCAACTGGCTATAAAGTTCCTGAATCATCCATTAAGGGGGGTTTCTTTGATTCTCTCTTGCATTTTTGGGCTTGCATACATTCATTGATCTCATGGAGGAGTTTTTTCACACATGCTGGTGAATTAGACACTTGTTGAAAAAAAGGAACTATCACAAATGGAGTGCTTTAATCATTGATCATCTAAGAAGTGAGCATAAGTATTTCCTTATTTATGTTCCAATGAATAGATCTTTGACACTAAATAATAGCCACCTATTAACAGACTTTTGGATATCATTATATTGAATATTAGTTCAGATTGTTGGCCTATCATTAAAAAGCTCATTCACCCTTATGATATGTGGATGGCTCTTTGGAAAGAATATGGAGATCCAATTGTCCCTCCTTTTCCAAAAGACATTCTATCATTAGTCACTTCAACTATGGTTCCTTCACCTCCAGATGAGATCACACCTCCTGATGCTCTTATTGCTACTACTGATCTAGTTCCAACCATAGATGCTTTTGATTTAGTGCAATAGCAAACACTATATCTTCCTACTTTAGCTTCATGGGATGAATTCCTTTCAGATATTGTAGGTCTGTTCATAGAGTCTCACATTGAAGATATGGGAGACATCATCAATTATGTTCATCTTCTCTTTGTTGAGGTGAATACTTCATCCATTTCCACAGTGATAGGTCCAGCATAGTAGAGTACACCTTATTTTCTAGTTCTAGCATTAGTGGATGACTTCTTGACTGATATTTCAAGTTTCTTCATGGAGTCACACATTAAAAATTTGGGAGACATCATTGATAATATGCATCTTCTCTTTGATGAAGAATATCCTTCTTTAGTTGTTGCAAGGGCTCACTCTAACCCTCTTGTCCATTCTCTACATGATCAGTCTTCATAGGTTGATATGATTATGGATCCTTATGAACAGTAGTTTTGGGAGGTCTCTTTATCATTTAAGGAGATAATTAGTTCTTTGGGATAGGTTCTACATCCATCCTTGCTAGATCCAACATTTTTCTTTTCAACAACATTGGAAGGGGTGATAGTCAATATCGACACAGGGATAGTTGAGCAAGTTTTAGAGACATCATTCATCTTCGAGCTTCTTTCTACACATAGGGGAAGCATCTCACCTATACCTCTTCCATTGTTTCTTCCAAAGGGGAGGAACATTATTCAATACTCATGGATCATCTTCTATATTGGAGTAGCTATCACTAATTGGCACACTACATTTAAGGGGGGACTACCTTGTCTACTTCTTCTCTTTTATGGGGGAGACTTTTTCCTCATATGGGGTTTTTTCCTTCTCCCATTTCTCTTTTGTATATACTTGATGTATGTCATAATGGGGGGGGTCTTTATTACTCCATTCATTAATGCATCTTATTTTTTCATCTCCCTTTTTGGGGGAGGGCTTTTCCCATGAGGTTTTCCCTCTCTCTTTACTTTATGATAGATTGCATTTTATTTTGTACATGGGTACCTAACATGGCCTAGTATTCGGGACCCATTATGCATTTCATCCTATCTTTTATAAGCTTAAGTGCATTCTCCTAAATTGCACTTAAGGGGGGGTGTTGGTATAAATAAGTATTTACTTATTACACTTTACTTGAGTTTACTTAGGTTAATACATTATTTTATTATTATGCATTATATTATTATTTCTTAGGTGAGACACTTAGGAGTTTGCGTACTATTATGAGTTGTCATGTTGACAACACTAGAGTAAGAAACTCTAATTTAGCACATGGTGTCTACAACACTAGAGTTTGCATAATTAGCTGAACTATCATGTAGACATCATAGTTATTAGCACTCTTAATTAAGTACATAGTGTCTACAACATAATTTTGTGTGCTACACCTTTTTAGGCTTATCCTCTCATCATTGCACTTACTTCTATGCTTAATGGAGGATAACCCACACCTAGTGGACATGTGCCTAGTTTTATGACTTATCATGTTGCTAACTCTTAGGCATTCTAGTAGCATTCTAGTGGAATTTATATACAGGCACTCCTAGTGTACTTTTACATAGAATTAAATATCATATCATTATTCTAATCATACTCTTTTGGTCTACTATTGTGCGTGTGCTTGAGTTCCTTGGTCTTGGGTGAATTTTTCCCTAAAGAAAATTCTTATAAAAGGATTATAATGAAAAGAAGTAGAAGAAAAAGAAGAGAAAAATAAAATATGTGTCTAGTGATAGTTATATAGATGAGGAAGATGTTGAATAACTAGAAGCACTATTGGCAAAATAATTCCATAGAGTAAAGGCAAGTTCAAAAGAAAGTTACATATCATTTTTTCAATTTCAATGAGGTCAGTTATATTGCTGCAAGATTTACATAGAAGAAAAACTATAGAGGTGGTGAAAAGTACAAGATTAGAAGAGAAGATGATAGAAAAGATTACAAAGATAAAGGTTAAGAAGTCATGCTACATTGTTGAAGAGGAAACAAGGGATGATTCTGATGAAAATGATGATAAAGTGATGTATGTTGCAATGAAGGAAAAATTTGATGAAGATGAGGCAACTACACTTGTGACTTGTGTGAACAAAGATGATAGATGGATCATTGACAGTGGATGCTCACATCACATGACTAGAGACAAAAATAATTTCATTACCTTAAATTGTTATGATGGAAATAGTGTAATATTTGGTAATGATGTACCATGTTTGATAAAAGGAAAAGGTTCTATCAAACTCAGAGATAAGATTTCATGTGGGGTAAAAGTAAAAAGTTGTGTCACCTTTTAGGCTGACTTATTAGAATGACTAAATTTGAGTATTCCTATCCAAAATTTGATTTTGTTCAAACATTTGATTTAGATAAAATTATTCTAGCTAAGTTATATATGCTCTCAATGTTTTCCAATTGAAAATATCTATTAAATGCATGTTTTATGCTAGTTTTTATCCAATTACTAAAGAAACTAAATTATTTCAAAAAATTGATGTTTTAATAACTCTTACTATTTTTAATGATTTTTTTTAGTAACATATAAACACCATTTTATAGAGCTCAAAGTCAAGAATATTTTCATATAGATTTTATAGTGTTTTAATTAGATATAGTGTATTGTAATTAAAAAATTCTACAAGAACATATGTTAACACTAGAAAAGATGCCAATTTTGAGAAAGTAAAAAGTATTAAATCATATCAAAAAAAATTAAAAATTATATGATGTTCTAGAGAAAAGAGTCTCCTTCTAGAATGTATAATTTTTCTTCTGGTAAGAATAGATTTGTTTTGAAAAATGTGGTGGGAGATGAAAACTATCGATTTCAGGTAAGTTAAAATTTGAATCATTATAAAAGATAAAATATATGTCTAAAGTCAATTTTTATTTTTTATTGTTCTAGATATATATGTTATCTAGAACACAGTCTAAATTCAAATAGAAATAAGTTTATTTCCATATAGTTTTGTGGTGGGAACTAAACTTCTAATTTTTAGCATTTCTTAGCAACTAAAAAATTATCTATAAAAATTAGAAAAATATATCAATTCTTATTCCAAATATTTATTAGAAATTATAATCACAAACTTGATCCATTTTTACAAATTTCATTAGTTTAGTTCATTTTCAAATTCTGAATAATAATATTAGTTTTATGTCATTGAAGGTGAAGAGTTATACTTTTGTTAGCCTTTTCCTTTGGAAAAAGGTGACACAAGTTTGTGCTTTTACCCTATGACAATGCAAGGGTGACACAAGTTTGTGCTTTTACTATGTTGAAAGACTAAATTATAACTTGTTGAGTGTGTCATAATTGAATAATTTGGGATGCAAGGTTGAATTTGAAATCAAGATGGCTAAGATATATGACACAAATGGGAAACTTATTGGAAAAGGTGATCAAACTAAAAGTAATCTCTTCTATCTTGATATAGAGGATGCTACTTATCTTGTTGTAAAATTTTATGATGTATGGCTTTGGCACAAAAGGTCATGTCATGTTAATTTTGATAACTTGGTTAGTATCAGTAACATGAAGAAAGTTAGAGGTTTGCCTAAGTTGAAGAAACCTAACAGTACAATGTGCAAATAATGTCAGTTAGGCAAAATGACAAACTCAAGGTTTAAGAGTAAAGCTTATACCTCTAAAGAAATACTAGAGATTGTCATACTAACTTGTGTGGACCAATTGAAGTAAAAAACTACAAGGTAGATAAGTACATAATGTTCTTTGTTGATGATTATTCTAGGATTATGACAGTTATATTTCTAAAATAGAAAACTGATGCTTTTCAAATGTTTGAGTGGTACTTGGCAAGAGTTAAAAAATAAACAGGTAAGAGTCTAAATGTTTGAGATCTAAGAGAGGAGGAGAATTCACATTAAATGAGTTTGAGATGTTCTGTAATGATAGAGGAATCAAAAGATGGACATCTACCCCTAGAAGCCCTCTACAAAATTGAATAGCTAAAAGGAGAAACAGATCTATAATGGACTATGCAAGAATACTCATGATGGAGAAAATATTGCTCTGAAATACTAGAGAGAAGTTGTAAGTACTGCTATCTATACCTTGAATCATGTACAAATCAAGAAAGATAATCATTCAACACCTTTTGAACTATGGTATGGATATCCACCCAATATAAAATATTTTAAGGTATTTGAAAGTAAATGTTACATTCTTAAAGATGTTAGGAATGGTAAACTTGATGGAAAAAGTGGAGAAGGTATATTCCTTGGCTACTCCATAAGAATTAAAGCTTATAAGTTTTTGAATACTAAGACTAACAAAATTGTGGAAAGTGCAAATGGAACTTTGATGAATATACAGAAGTACATGAGGTTGAACCTATGAAAAAAATAAAAGAATACAAATCATTTGTATACTTTTATGAAGGTATGCCTACTGAAGAAGATGATGTAAATCAAGCTATAAACCAATAGCAAGTCTTCGTGAATGTCGAGTCATATCCTGTGAATGTCAAGTTGCATTTAGGAATCAAGCTACTTTCAAATGCCAAGTTACATAATGAAGTAGATGCATATTCTTATTCTAAGATTAGTACACATGAAGCACATAGTGATTATGAAACTAGAAGACAAAATGAATAAACAAGAGCTATGCCAAAATTGTTCAAATATGTCAAAAGACATCATTCGGCTAATCAAATCATTGGAGATAAAGATGCTAGGCCAATAACAAGAAATAGATTGAGAAGTGAATCATGTTTTTTTAGCATAAAAGAACTCAAAATAAGTAAATATGCACATTATAAGATGCTGACTAGTATAAAGCCATTAAAGAAGAGATTGAACAAATAGAGAAAAACAAAATAGGGAATCTAGTTCCTAGACCAGAAGACAAGAATGTGATTGGTACCAAGTGGGTATTCAAAAACAAGCTAGATGAAAATGGTGAAGTCAAAGGGAAAAAAAAAAAAAAAAGATTAGTTTGCAAGGGATATGCATAAGAAGAAGGAGTTGACTATGGGTAGACATTTTCCCCTATTGCTAGAATGGAAGGAGTAAGAACTTTGCTTGCTTATGTTATATACAAAGGTTTCAAAGTTTATCAGATGGATGTGAATTTGCATTTCTAAATGGCATATTAGAGGAAGAAATTTACATAGAATAGATAAAAGGTTTTGTTCATGTTAAAAATAAGAACATTACATATGTAGACTCCAGAAAGCTCTATATGGTTTGAAACAAGCACCAAGAGCATGGTATGAGAGACTTCATACCTATCTTGTGAAGATTGGATTGGGAAGGACTGATGATAATAGCAATTTGTACATAAAGAGAGAAAAAGGAAAAGGTATTTTTTTGTCTAAAATATTTGTTGATGATATCATATTTGGAGGTCAAGATGCTTTATGTAAGGATTTTGCAAATCAGATGAAGCAAGAATTTGAAATGTCTATGTTTGGAGAGATCAAATTTTTTGTGAGTTTGCAAGTCTATCAAATGAAGTATGGTATACACATTACTCAGTCAAAGTATGTCAAAGAAATATTGAAGACTTTTCGATTAGAGTATTTTAAACCAATAAGCACACCTATGGTGACAAGACACAAGTTTTCAAAGAATGATAATTTAGCTAAGGTGAATCAAACATTATACAAGTCTATGATTGGAAAATTGCAATATGTAGTACATACCAGACCTAATATTGCATTTTTTGTAGGGATAGTTGCAAGATTATCTACTAATCTCAAGGAGAATTATTTAATTGTTGTGAAGAGAATAATTAGATATTTAAAAGGAATAGAAGATTTTGGTCTATACTACAAGAAAAATGAAATGTTTGAATTGAGAGCCTACATTGATGTTGATTAGGTTGGAAACATTGATGACAAGAAGAGCACTAGTGGAGGACCATTTTTCTCAGGAAAGAGACTAGTTACATGGACTAGCAAGAAACAAAGTTGTACTTCACAATCTACTATTGAAGTTGAATATGTTGTTATTGGTATAAATTGTATAAACATTGTATGGATCAAGTAGTTACTCAAAGGAATGAAGGAAGATATCATAGAACCAGTTATAATACAAGTACTATCAATATATCAAAGAATCTAATGATGTACATAAAGACAAAGCATATTGAAATCAAGTATCATTACTTAAGAGAATTAGTTCAAGAAAAAGAGGTAAAGATGGAATATGTCAACACAAAGGAGAAAATTGATAATATCTTCACAAAACCATTACCTAAAGATGCTCATGAATATCTAAGAGGTAAACTAGGGGTGATACCCCTATCAAACACTATCTAAGTAACAAGAGGAGTGTCATGCATCAAACAACCTAATATTCATATGTTACACATTGATGCAGAGGATCTTACCTTAGGAGCTTCCTAAAGTAATCACAAAGCTAAAACTTCAAAACAGTCACAAGCAAGGTGATAGGGGGAGAAACTGAAGAAACTACAAAAGCTTATATCTACATACTTTAAAGATGACAATTTTTGGTATATGTCTTTGGCATTGTTGTCAAAGAGGGAGAAAGTACATTAAACTAGTCATCATCAAAGGGAGAAAGTATATTAGAGAAAGATGTCAAGAGATTATTGTCAAAAAGTTGGAGAGTGTTACTTATCTTAGAGGGAGATTAGATAATTGTTGATCTATGATAAAAACAATAGAGAAGAATGTAAGAAAGAGGGAGAAATGCTAATCTACCTAGTAAGAGGGAGATAAAAGAAGGAACTTAGAGGGAGCTATAAGAAAGAGTTTTGTAACCTAATTAGAAGATGGAAGTTGCAGATAGAGGGAGAACATTTTGACACAAGTTTTCTTTTTGGTATTGTCTTACTATTTTAACCTAGTCAATTTGGTTGAACAAGATGTTCATCATTTGATTGACTTGGTTGGTCAGTTTGGTTTTCCATCAATGCCAAAGAGGGATATTGTTGAGATCTAATTGAAAAGATCACTATTGAAAGAGATTATTGAAAGAGGGAGATTGTTGAAGAAGATTATATGTTTCAATTATTATTTTTTCACTAATGTCAAACTTACTATTTGTTGGTAAGACAACTACTTATAAGATTCAAGTACTATCACTTAGTTGATTGATGAAGAGGATTTGATCAATAAGATGTAACAAAAGCACCTAGAGGAAAGGTTGAGTTATGATTATGTAATGAAGTAAAAGGATCAATTAAGACAGTGATGGCATGATCTATTGATAATCTACTTAAGGTTACAAAGGCTAGCTACACTTAAAAATTTTAAACTAACAAGTTACATAAAGTTTGTCTACCAAGCTTGACCAAGTGGATAGTAGGTGCTGAGCAAAGATAGTGCAAGCCAAGTAGAAAGTTAGTTGGAGCTAATTAAAAGAAAATTCTAGAGAATGTCGAGCAAGATAGTTGATGTCGAGTGATTTTACAATGGATGTCAAGCAATGTAGTATGTGATGAGCATTAGAAGCTTGATAATGTCAAGTTGTTGCATTATGTTAAAGATCAATGATTCACTAAATTTGAGCTAACAAGTTTCTTTTCTTGAATTTTGTGAACCAAGTGGAAGATAAGGATGATGAACTAGTGGCACAAAATTTGAGGTAAACCATTTTTAGGAAAATTCAAATGGATTCTAGGATACGTTTCTAGGAGAGATATGAGAAATGGGGTAAATACATTATATCCTACCTAATCCATCTGAACCCTAAAATTTGGATGATGGAAAATGAGCTAAAAAATATCCTAATTTCCTATTTATAGGAATGTCTGGTCATGAAGCAAAGTTTTCATGTGTGGGAGCCTAAGGAAGAGGAGTTAAGGGTTTTTCTTCATCAAGTGACCTAAGAGAAGAGTTTACAATGGCATGTTAAGCAAGAAGGCTTAAGGAGATGAATACTTGAAGGGTGAACAAGCTATCAGAGCTGCAAATTATGAAGGCCAAGTAGAATGGAGGATTGAGTAGAGATTTGTAATCTGTAAGAGAAGTTGTAAGTTGTATCAGATCAAAGCTCTATTGTTACTCTCTAACAATTGTATCAGTCTAGGGTAAATCTTTTGGATTAAGGTTTACCTAAAAGTCATTTGTAAATCCTTTAACCAGGTGGCATTCCAAGTGAATGGCCTAAAGTCCTCTAACAAGGCTGACTTCTAACAAGGTGATTGAAATCGTTTAATAGGGTCACATTTAATAGTGTGTATTTTAACCTTTAATAGGGTTGGCTTTTACAAGGCATCACTTTAGAAGAGTGAAAAGAAGTAGCACGTTACTAGTGGTTTTTCCTAAATTGGGTTTCCACATAAATCATGCCAAGTGTGTTGATGAATCTATTATGTTTCATGCTTTACATTTCTGCAATTTGATTTGACAGTAACATACAAGTTCTAGTGATTGCATAATCCAATAGGATGCATGCATGGGTGTGAATTTTTTAAGGGTTCACTATGCTATGAAAAGTTTTATTTATACATATGGACCTTGGATAATAGATTCATCCCCCTCTTAGTTATTCTAAAGTATTCCAACAACTTTGAGATGGTTGATTTTTCAATCACACATCTAACATCAACTAACATCACAATTCCCACTTGAAAGATGTAAAAATAGAATAATAATGATAAACATTTGATTGGACTTATGTCGATGTCTGGTCATCAGAAAACTAACACACTTTGTGATGTACTTGTGATCAATGTATAGCATCTATGTCATACATGGTATTAATTTTTTATCAATTGTCTTATGACGTAAGTCATATTTTCTATCAAAAATATCCATGTTACATTGGAA
Organism: Cupressus sempervirens; assembly: GCA_028749045.1. Classification (NCBI taxonomy): domain Eukaryota; kingdom Viridiplantae; phylum Streptophyta; class Pinopsida; order Cupressales; family Cupressaceae; genus Cupressus; species Cupressus sempervirens. Next base: position 450,211,784 of record CM053793.1, read on the forward strand.
TTGCAATGACCTATGAATGGTACTTTTGAGGAAGCAATTCAAGGGAAATTAAATGATAATCCATATCCATGGGTGGCAGGTATAGATGAGAAACCAAAATTTCCAACATATGCTTGCATTTCTATTAGAGGTGGATAGCTTTTTTAGGTTATAGACCATTGTAGATGTCAAAATTTTGACTTGTATAGGTAACAGAATGTGCCCAAAAAGCTAGAAAAAAAAAAACAACTAATAGAGTAGAAGACTGCTAATCAAAACAACTATAAACACCCTTATTAAAAAACCGCCAAGAAGTTCTAACCACTGATAATGTTTTGAATATCCTTAACATATGGCCTTTACCTTTGCATATAAAAGTTACTTGAAGAAGGTATATGCATAGGTGATGAAATCATAGAGCTTGACCCAACTCCAAATGTACTAGTGATAATTTTCTAAGATTTGGATATATCATTAGTACATTTTTGGTTGGGTCATCTCCTAGAAATGCTTTGGAAAATTATGTGTGCCTGTCGTCTATGCATATACCTTCTCTAATAAACTATTATATATAGGTGAAGGCTACATATGATGAAGATATTTAGAAAATTGTTGATGATCATAACTCCTTGGTGAGTTTTAAAATGGGGAGCTATTATCTATTTTGATTAGAAGTCTTTTAGACTTTTAGCTATTTTAATTTTATTTCTTGTTGAGGGCACTACCTTGCCTATAGGAGTCAAAATTATGACATGCACCATAGTCTATATCTTTAAAAACCTATAGGCATCTCTAACAAACATTCAAGCATGTGTTGGAAATTATTATTTTAAGCTACACATATCATCTATGCTTATGATTTGAGGTTACAACTACCCCTAACTTGCTTCCTCAAAAGTACCATGTGTGTATATGTGATAGTGGAAGAAAAATCACTTGAGAAAGACCACTATTGATCTTTGATATCAAACTAGGGTCACCTCTTGCATTGCCTGAATTTAAGAGATTAACATAGTAAACATTTGAAATTATTATTCATCTTTAATGGCCAATGTAGATGGAATAAAAATGTTATCTATAAAAAATAGGTGGTATAAAATTATCATCAAGGAAATATATACATGCAATGCCTTTAGAAAATGAATAAAAACTAAAAAAGAAGTGACTGATTCCTAAATGTTGTGTTACAAGAACCTATAGTCAATAAGAATCCTGCATAAACCATCTTTATTTTGTAAAATAAAAATAAGGAAATAAAAGGAAATAAATTTTATAAAAGAGGGAGATCCATTAAAACATCATTTATCATGGAATTGTCTAAATTTGTAGCATTTTTTACTCCATATGTTGCACCCTATAAAAATTTATGTGTTCATCTTTGATGGCCAATGTAGATTGTATAAAAATGTAATGTAGAAAAATTAGGTAGTATAAAATTATAACCTTGCATTCTAATAAATACTAAAGTGTGATTTGTCTTACGGATAGATTCACTTTCTCCAACTTTAAAGCTATAGTATCCATAATTCAATGCAAAGACATTAAAGTAGTGATTTGAAATGTAGTTATTAAACAACTCTAATAAAAAAATATTTATTTATTTAATGGTAAAAAAAAATGATAAACCACATTTTTGAAGTGTTTTAGAAGGTACAAAACGAGATTAATTACCTGAGGTTTAAGTCATACGATAGGTTTAATCATTTTATTTATTGACAATAAAAGGTAAATTGTGTTGTTTTATGAATTGAATTTTTTTAATGAATTTTTTAAGTAAGTAAATTATTTTAAAATTTTAGTTACAAGTGATAAAGTTGCATACCTTTGATTCTAGATGCACAAACCATGGATGCAAATAGTTGATTGACTATAATGTTTGTTTCCTTAATGAACATATCAACCATATCTTCTTCTATTGCAAGATCATTCTAAGTCATGTCACCTTTTATGGGAACCAAGTATTTTAACATGAATTTCTCATACCCATCACTATCCTTTTTCCACAACTTTAATATCTCCATATTCAAAACCTAATAGGACAAAAATATGAGGCATTTTAATAAGGAAAACATTTATCTCCATGCAAATTTTGATTTCCAAAAACTTAATATGATAAACAAATTGTTGTAGTACTTTAAAAAAGATGCAAGAAATTTTTATTTATGCTTACTTCATTATTCAACCTATTGAGGGAAGAGGGGGAATATTCTTGAGCTCTAACTAGAAGAAAGAGCTTTCTCACATTTGGTTGCATCCTCAAAATGCATTCTAGCAGCACTACAATAGGAAAAGGGTTGCTTTTAATGGGAGATAAACAAATTTAGTAGATTATATCATAAAATTCTAAAGATATAGATTCATATACCTTTGAAAACAAACCATGTTTCTCTTTTGATAAGGAAGTTATTATCTTATTCATTTATTATAGTTTTGGTTGGATACAAGAATAAGTTGTTTAATGCAACTCTACACATGTGTGAATGTATATATATCATTGATTCAATATGTGAACTGCTATACATACACTCACATACATGACATTATTATATTATATCATTATGATCTTTTACATTAAGTAGATCTAAAGACATATTAAGGACTTGCAAATTAACTAATCATACCTAATTAGAGTTTCATCTCTTAAAGAGAGATTATCATGTTAGAAATAGATAATATTGAGAGGGAGGTGAATCAATGTTCTACAAAAATTTTCCCACAATTAAATATTGTTAATTAATTTATAACTTTCATATGAAAGTAAACAAACAATATTGAATAGTAAATATAACCATGCACATTGAGAACTCATAACACCGTTATTTGTTAACTAGGGAAACCCTAGCCAAAGGAAAACCCCGATGGTGATGATATCCACTAGATGATTCACTAAAAAATAGGATCCCATTAAGGATATTGACCATGTTAGGAGTCTATGAAATACATATAATATCTCAAATTATTGTTAAAGGACTAGGCTATGTTAAAAGCCTCAACCCTATTAGGAGTTGGTGGATCAAATATAATGTATGCAAGAAGAGCCCACTGTCCTAACATGCAATTATACAATTCAATTCTTTAGAAGAATAAATATACATATAGTACTTTATGTATGTTGTATTTTTTACTTGCTCTAATCATATATTAGATATAGTGTACATATCATCAACTTCACATCAACCATAGATCATACATATGTCACATAGTTCATCATCTATCACACACTTATCTTCTCAAGATGATGCAGGAGCATCCAGAGGTATAAGGGCAATCCTGTGTCACCCAAAAAAAAATATACCTAGATATAGTTTTTGTTTCATGTTTTTTCATTTTTGGATACCCATTTGGGTCAAACAAAGGTTCAAACTCATTCTGGGTTAGAGTTTTTAAGCACCTTGGGATAAGTGTAAATGCCAAAAAAAATAGGACTATGTAATTGAGCCATAATTATGGTGAGTTAGAAGGAAAAATTTGGAGGGATGATGGTAATTGTAATTTAGAACATTCTAGAAAAAGAATCAGGTCAAAAGGCCCTATGGTTTGAAAGTTATCACAATTTTTTGATTTTTGGAGACCTCCTAAAAATGCTTCAAAGTCAAATTTGAGGCAAAAAATGACCTCGTACAGGCTTGAAAAATGGGGGATGAGAAAATATAGTCCATAGGGCTATAGAGAACTCTAAAAACTTTCTAGAAAGGTAAACAGTTCGTTAATTGGAGCTATGGTTGAAAAGTTATGCCTCCCGAAAGTTCGGCTACCATTTTTGGATTCTTCTAATTTTTTGCCAACTTCTAATGCAACTTCTAGAGCCTTCCATTTTGGTGATGGATGCCAACTAGCACTTTCTACAATGTATTACTAATCCTTAATCCTTTGGGGTCTATTTAAGAACCTTTCTAGCATTGTAAAAGGAAACTCAGAGTGGAGTTTGAGAGAAGGTACTGGGAGAAGAAATTATCTCCAAATTTATACTATTGAGAGCCCATAGGGTATTTTTTGGAGTCTATTTACTCTGAACTAAGTTTATTATCGTATTTTCATAGTTAATAAAGTTTTTTCTTTCCTATTGTGTCCATTCTATACTTGACTTGTGTCTCCATCACAGGATAATATCTTTACTTATACCTCACACATTTATAATTTACTACTTAGTAGGCCTTCATGCTTTCACACACTTGGTCAGAATATAAAATAACTTATGGAATAATATCCACATAGTTGGCTCATCATGACTTAGTAATTATTTTTTCACCAAAATAACTCTTCAAGTCATACAATCCAATTCTCTTCTATACTCTATTCTACTATGTTAAATGTTCATACTAGTATTTCAATCATAACTTGTGCCATTTTTTTGTACATACCTGCACACTAGTACACATCATCATGACACTTTCATAGATCTTTTCTCAATTATGCATAAGCTAACTCTTAATGATTCATTTGTACACATCACATCTTCTCTCTATGTTCTTGCAAACTATCTAACACTTAGACAATTTTCTATCTCTAAATGAATAAATAAAATGTTGAATACATGTTTCCATAAATGACAACACTCAATACATCTTTTGACTATATTTCCAAAAATCTCCCCCTTTGGCATTGATGGAAACATTTGGAAAAATTGGCTAAGTCCCAAAATGATGTCATACATAGCAAATACAAATAAAAGTAACTATACAAAATTGCCTTCAAAATATAACAATTTTGTTCATGTTTTGATGGATCATTACATTTCTTATATCTCCTTTACATTGATACATAAGTACATAAGTGTACTCCCCCTTACATATGAAATACTTAAAATTTTCCTTCTACATAATTCTCCCCCTTTGAAATTGTTGATGTAATTAAATATTCACCAATTACACTTACTTAGCTTACTTAGGATAATACATTGCATAGTAATTTGTGATTGAGACACTTAGGAGTTTTTACCTCAATTAAACACATGGTGTAGGAGAATTTCACTCTAGGTGGTCATAGTTGTTATCTCATTCCACCTTTAGTGTACTTATCACATTATCATCCTTATTATCACACATACTTCATTTCATAATGGAGGATGATCCACCTTTGGTGGACATGTAATTCCACCTTGTTGGGGTGATAGCTTATTTTCTCCTTATCATTGTCTCTTATTGCCTCTCCTATATAAGGAGGCCTATTATGTATAGTTTAAATCAATCCATTAGATTCCAATCAAGTCCATTATTAATAATATCATTCTTTCATCTTCATGCAATTGTCTTCCCAATCTCTTATGGAAGTTATCTTGGTCTTTCATTTGATCCTAGGGGTGTTGTAGAGTCACCTAAAACTCTAACATGGTATCAGAGCTCTCATGGTGTGAAGACCTCTTCTCAAGAAGTGTAATCTTGACTTGACTTATTGTTGGTGCAGCATTGGAAACTTGGACATCACAATTTGGAGGAGATTTCAAGAGTCATATTTTGTGACCTTCTATTGTAGGCAAAAATTGGAGCTTGCTAGTGTAAATCAAAGGTTGGCATCATATATAGGAGGTCCAAAAATTCATAAATAAAATTTTTTTTAATCAAAATTAGACATCTAAGGCCAAATCTATAGCAATTTTATTTTGGAAGGTGCAGCGGTGGTGATTCAGAAAAAATAATTTTAGAGGCAATTTACAAACAGTGATATCTCCCTCATACAAACTCCTTTTTCTGAGCAATTTTTTTTTTGTTTTGGGGTAGAATTTCAAATCTACATACTAGTGTAGGTGATTTTGGGTCTCTATCTTTGATTTTTTTTTTAAATTGCAAATCCCATTTTTTGCAACTTTCAAAGCTCTATTTTGGCACATCTAGTTACATTTTCAAGTGCAATTTTTTTTGAAAGTGCATGATTTTTCCTCTGCTTTCCAGATCTGTAATTAGATTTTAGTGATTTTGAGTGGACATATCACTTTCATAAATATATATTTTTTGGCTATATTTGTACTTAGTAAATACTTGGATTTCATTTTTCTTAATTGAATGGAAACAGGGAATTTCTAATCATTTGATGAGTATTAGATTGCTTGAATGATTCTTGGATAGGATCTAGAACTAGCTATAGGTGTTGCATAAAGAAGGAAATAGTTTGATTGAAGAGATAAACCACTTGGCTCTCTTAGATCTACCATATCTCATGATTTTCTATATCACAATGTATCCTACACACATCCTCACGATGCCTAGACAACATTGGAAGGAATCTTTGGTAAACTTGATAGAATAAGAAAATTCAAAGTGGAGAATCAGCTTATAGGTCTAAGTCTATGTGATTTTGACAATATTCAATAATTTTTTCTCTAAGTTTAATTCCATTAGATTGGAGCTTTCTAATTGTGGTATTACTAAAGATGATGAGCAATTTATATTATCTATTCTTTCCAAGTTAGGTCCGAAATATTCAACCTTTGTTTTCACATTCTATGCTACTATGGATGCTCTTGGTAGAACATAAAAAATGCCTTCTCTTGATGAATTTTCAGCTCAACTCACAAGGGAACAAGAAAATTTAGCACACATGAGTCAATTAAAGCCTTCCAAGTATCAACCAATGGTTGCAAATGACTCCTCACTGAAAGCTCCCAAAGGAAAGGAAAACAAACAACACAAGGATCCTAAGAAACATGACAAAGGTGATGACTCTCCTTCACAAAATAATATTGAATCCAAGTTCTCTTCAAGAGAGGGAACATCTAGAATAAAAAGAGATAAATGTGCTTATTGAAAAAAGCTAGGATGTGATGAGCATAAATGTTTCTATAAGAAGATTGATGAACTCACTCACATTCTTTAAAAGAACAATATCAAGTTTCCTTCATTAGTGTCTTCTCCTCCTTCTCAATGTAAAGCAACTGCTACATCTACATAATCATCCAAAGTCAAAGGACAAGCATTCATTACTTCCACACATCTTGAGCAAGGTAAATGGATTCTTGATTCGGGTGCATCACATCATATGGAATCTTCTATGGATATGTTCTCTTCTATTGAGCTTTTTACTTCTCCACCTATATTGATGGGTAACAATACATACATGAAGATTTTTTAGAAAGGTTCTATTCCTATGAGCGAGGGTACATTTAATAATGTTCTTTGTGTACCATCCTTGACCACTAATCTCCTTTCCATTTACCAAATTACTCAAGGTGCATAAGGCAAAATTGTTGAGTTCACTCCTAATTGTGTCCATATTAGGGACATGGAGACTAGAGATTTCATAGCTATGGACGTTGTCAATCATACATCATGCTTGTATTATTTTGCATATTTTTTTAATAATGATGATGATATTCATGATGTATCCAACCCTTATTAAGGGTGAATAGTTCATGTGAGAAGAACATTGGACACTTGAATCATTTTCTTCTTAAGACAAGTGTTGAACTTCCTACTCCACCTTCTACTTCTTTAGACATGAGCTCTACTATTCAGTAGGATGATCTTTGTGCTTTAGATATTGCAGTATGGGATGAATTCCTAGATGCTCTTTCAGATGAGTTTCATAATGTAGATTTGGTTAATACATCTGAGGAGGTTTCTCTTTGAGATACTTCTTCGCCTTCTTTGGAGATTGGATTTCCTAACTCTTCATGTTCTCTTATTTTTTCATATCTCATAGGATAGCTTGATGGTGTGATAGAATCTTTGAGCTTGGAGACACATATTTAGCCTTTAGAGATGCATACATGGAGAACTTCTTTCTTCTTCCATACTTTTTACATGGAGTGGCTTCTTCATCATTCGATATATTTATCTCTTCCTAAGGGGAGACATGTTTCTTGTAGGCATTGGATTATATTTTTCTTTTTAGAGCTTCTTCATTATGGGGGGGGGATATCATGTCTTCTTATTTCCTTCCTATGGAGGGATCATTTTTGTATATACATGATGTATGCAATTTTCTGGAGGTCTTGAGTACTCCATCCATCCATGCATCTTGTTTTCATCTCTATTTTTGGAGGAGGGTTTTTCCCATGAGTTTTTCTCTCTTTCTCCACTTTATGAGATATTACATTTTATGTATTGCATTGCATATTGTACATGGGTACCTAAAATGGCCTAGTAGCCAGGACCCATCTTGCATTGTGAGTTTAAGTGCATTCCCCTAAGTTGTACTTGAGGGGGGTGTTAGTGTAATTAAACATTCACTAATTACACTTACTTAAAATTACTTAGGATAATGCATTTCATAGTAATTTTTGGTTGAGACACTCAAGAATTTGCACCTCAATTAAACACATGGTGTAGGATAATTCCACTCTAGGTGGTCATATTTTTTATCTCATTCCACCTCTAGTGTACTTATCACATTATCATCCTCATTAGCACACATACTTCATTGCATAATGGAGGATAATCTTGTTGTAAATATATGAGGAGTAACTAAGAGGGGAGAGGTGAATCAGTTACTACAAAAAATAAATCCTAGATCCTTTAGATGTCAGTACAAAATGTAAACAGATAACTAAATGTTGTTGAAGCTTGGTAAACACATAGAATGTTGTAACTCAATAGTAAGTGGATTAGCTTGGTAAAAGATTAACTTAAGAACCATTAGATGTTATCTGAGATTACCATTACTTTAACTTAGTTGCAAAAACATAAAGAAAGTAGCATGAACACATTTGACACTGAGATTTGATGTGGAAACCCAATTTGGGAAAAACCACCAATAGCAACTAGTCACCAATTTTCACTCTTTTAAAGTGAGCCTTGTCATGAGCCAACCCTTTTAAAGGTTACAAAACACATTGTTAGGTGTGACCCTATTAAAGGATTTAATCACCCTATTAGGAGTGGCCTAATTAGAGGTCTTGAGAATAATTCAATGGAATTGCCACTTTGTTAGAGGAGTTGCAAATAGCTACTAAGCCAACTCTGTTAAGAAATTTAGATCACTACTACAATGGTTAGAGAGTAACAATGAGTTGACCTAATTTAAATGCAACTTGATTATGGATTTTAGATCTCTGGTTAGGCTTGTACTTGATCATTCCTGATCAAATATCACTTTGTTACACCACAAGGATATTTTTCTTATCCTTCAAATTCACTTCTTCTTCTTACCAATAGATCTTCAATCACATCACCATAATTCTCACGTTCTCTTGCACTTACTTGCACACTTTCTTCCATACTTTGAAATCACAACTTGACCTTATACTTATACCTTTCACTTTGTCAAGACAACTCAAATACAACTTAAAATAATCAATATTCATCACCTCAGTCAGTTGGAATCAATAGATAACAAAATAAGAAAATCCTTTGCTAGCCTACCTTGCTCGATAGAAACTAACTTTTGAAGTGATTTTCTTCATTAACCAATAGAAGCTCGATTAACACTACAATCTTACAAAAATCCTTTGGCAACTGAGTGAAATCAATTAACACTAGTTCCATCCAACTTTCCTTCATTACCTGAGTGAGCTCGGTTAACACTCTCTTTCTAAAACTTTTCCTTTGATGCCTGAGTGAACTCGGTAGACACTACTTTCTAAACTAGGCAAACATAAAAAATTTCAATAGATACTAAGAACTGTCTTCACTACCTGAGTGAGCATAGCATATACTAACTAATAATTATTATGACATTTGTGTAACATCAAAGACAACACATAATTAATCAATTACATCCAACAATTTCCCTCTTTCACATTGATGGCAACACAACATGTCATAGTACAATGAAATTTTGGATTTGAGAACTCCTTCTATCAATATGAGCTTTTCCTTTTTACTGAATTCTATCTACAATAGTTGTTACCAATTTCATTCAAAAAATTCTCCCTCTTTCATCATACTTCATCTCTTAGAGTACTTCTCCCTCTTTGGTTTCTGACTTTAGTCTAGTTCTAAAGATTTCTCAGAAATATGACAGTAAACTTCTCCCTTTTTGACAACACATGCCAAAGACAATAACTCTATAAATTCCAATGTACCTTAAGTATTGATTCATCTACAATATACCCTTGCTAATTCTACACCAACTGATTGATCTTCAATAGGTTCTAGTTGATGCACTCACTAAACTTCATGAATTTCAGATAGGGGAATGACCCCAAGCTTACCTTTTAGATATAGAAATGCATCCTTAGATAATGGCTTGGTAAATATGTTTGCAATCTATTCCTTTTTATTCACATATTCCAATCTAACTTCTTTTATCTTGCACCAATTCTCTTAAGAAGTGATATTTTATAGAAATATACTTTGTTTTGGAATGCATCATTGGATTCTTTGATATGTTGATTGTATTGGTGTTATCACAATATATGACAACTAGATCTTTGATTTCTACCTTCATTCCTTCCAATAAGTGTTTGAACCAAACAATGTTAGAATAATTGATTGCTGCTACTACATATTCTGCCTCTACTATGGATTGAAAAGTATAATTTTGCTTCGTGCCTATCCAAGATACTAGTCTTTTACCAAGAAAGAATACTCCACTACTACTATTCATTCTGTCATCAAGACTTCCTACCCGATCAACATCAGTAAATTATTTTAAGTCCAAATTTTCTCCAAATTTGTAACATAAACTAGAGTCTTCAGTACCTTTTAGATACCTTATGATTCTCTTGATTGCCATCATGGGATTTTCTTTGGGATTTGTTGAGAATCTTGCCACTATTCCAACTACTAGAGCAATATCAAGCCTTGTGTGAACTACATACTACAATTTTCCAATCATTGATCTCTAAGTAATCTTATCCACTTCTTTGGAATCATCATTTTTGGAGAGCTTATGTTCAGTAGACATAGGTGTTCCAACTAGTCTTGGATCTTCCATTCCAAAATTCTTTAGTATCTTCTTGATATACTTAGATTGAGTAATGTAGATACCATTCTTGTTCTGCTATATTTGCAATCCAACAAACAATTTTATTTCATCAAACATGGACATCTCAAATTATTTTCTCATTTTTTCTAAGAACGCTTTGCATAGATCATCATTTCTTGTAAATAAAGTATCATCAATAAATGTTTCTGCTAACACAATCTTCTTATTTGGTCCTTCTTTGATATACAGACTACTATTATCATTAGTCCTTTGAAAACTAATCTATACCAAGTAATTATGGAGTCTTTCATACCAAGCTCTAGTAGCTTGCTTGAGATCATATAAAGCTTTATGTAGTTTGCAAACCATGTCTCCTTTTCAAGGATCTATAAAACCTTATGGTTGCTCAATGTAAACTTCCTCATCAAGGATTCCATTCAAGAATGCAAATTTAACATCCATTTGATATACCTTAAATCCTCTATGTGCTGCATATTCTAGTAAAGTTCTAACACTTTCAAGTCTTACTACAAGATAAAGTTTCAACATAGTCAATACCTTCTTCTTGAGAGTAGCCTTTGCATACTAGTCTTGCTTTATTTCTTGATACATTTCCATCTTCATTCAGCCTATTTCTAAATACCCATTTTGCACCAATTAGATTTGTATCCTTGGGTCTAAGAACAAGAGTCCAAGCTTTGTTCTTCTCTATTTGAAATATCTCTTCATTCATTGCTTCACTATAGCCCTCTATTCCACTATAGCCCTATATTCCAATAAGTCCACATAAGTTTGTATGAACAATTTTCAAGACTTCTTCTGACTGGTAGTATTTTCTTTTGAAGCTTGTCTTTCCCATCTTACCAATTTGGCAATTCTTGCATAGACCCATCTTGGGCTTCTTCAAACTAGGAATACCTCTTACTCTTTTATGTTTTCTTATCTTGACCATATTATCAAATTTTTCATGACATGGACTTTTGTGCCATAACCAACTTTCTTCTACTTGAGCAATAAAACATGAACAATCATTGAGATCAAGATAAAATAGGTTACCTTTTGTTTGATTTCCAAAACCAACCAAATTTCCTTTCCCATCCAACAATTTGGCCTATCCATTCATGAATTCTACCTTGAAGCCAATGTTATTTAGTTGTGCCACACTTAGTAGATTATGCTTAAGTCCTTCAACCCAATAAGCATTATCACACGCAAGTTCTTTAGTTGACAAGATACATCTTTTTCCTTTTATATTACAAGGTTCATTGTTTTCAAATCTTACACTACCTTGATCATAATATTCCATATGCTCAAATTTTTTTTTGTAACCATTCATATGATGTGAGCAACCACTATCAATAATCCATATATCATTTTTGTTAACATGAGAGATAAGTGCCATCTTATCTCCTTCATCATCAAATTCATTTTTCATGGCAACATAAACCATTTCATCTTTACTTTTTTCAAAATATTTAGCTATGAAACAAGATTTCTTACCTTTCCACTTGAAGTTCTTGTAGTTCTTGAAATCCTTCTTTCCTTTATGCTTGTTTATTTTCTTTTCATCCTTCATTTCCTCGATTGGATACCTAGTAGCAATGTGACCAATTTTTTCAAAAGTAAAGTAGATCAGAGGAACTTTACCTTTGTACTTCCCTCTTGCTTTGGAATACTTTCTTGCAAGTAGGGCTTCAACAACTTCAAGATCAATGTCTGAACTTTCCTCTAATGATCCATCTTCTTCACTCCTAATTGACTAGATTTTAACTTTTTACCCTTTTCTTTGAGTGGGAGTTTAGCTTTAAATGCATATTCAATATTCTTTGAAGTAGGAATAGTTATCATAATTGTCTAACTCAGAAATTGTTAATCTTCCAACTAGAGCATCCAACTCTATCTTATTAGTTGGATCACATCTCATTTCTTCAATAGTAGATACTCTAATTGAATAAACAAGAAGAATATTTTTGAGTACTTTACTTACAACAGTTTCCTTCTTGATGTCTCCTCCAGATGCTTTGATTGCACTTACACTGGCCTTAATTCTTTCCACATATTTTTCAATGTTTTTATCTTCTCTCATTATCATTTGATCAAATTGTCCTCTAAGGCTTTCTACTTTGGCTCTTCTCACATTTTCATCTCCTCCATAGATATTTTTTAGTTTGTTCCACATTGCAAAAGTAGTTTTGCAATCTTTTACCTTATCAAATTCAGCATAACTGAGAGCAAATGCAATATCAATCATCATGACATTATGATTTTTCTTTTCAACAATATCTTCAAGTGATAATGTTCCAATGGGAGACTTATACTTAGAATCAAGATACTTTCAACTTGAATCACTAATGGTAGCAAAATGCAATCTCATCAATCCTTTCCATGCTGCAAAGTTGTCTTTATTCAACTTGGGAATCTCTCTTTTGTAAGACATCCTGGTCTTTAGGTTAGGTCCTTGAAACCTTCTCTACAAGCACCAAAAGATCTAATACCAATTGTTGGAAATATATGAGGAGTAACTAAGAGGGGAGAGGTGAATTAGTTACTACAAAAAATAAATCTTAGATCCCTTAGATGTCAGTATAAAATGCAAACAGACAACTGAATATTGTTGAAGCTTAGTAAACACACAAAATGTTGTAACTCGGTAGTAACTAGATTAGCTCAGTAAAAGATTATCTTAAGAACCATTAGATGTTATCTAAGATTACCATTACTTTAACTTATTTGAAAACACATAAAGAAAATAGCATGAATACATTTGACACCAGGATTTAATGTAGAAACCCAATTTGGGAAAAACCACCAATAGCAACTAGTTATTGATTTTCACTCTTCTGAAGTGAGCCCTATTAGGATCCAACCCTATTAAAGGTTACAAAACACACTGTTAGGTGTGACCCTATTAAAGGATTTAATCACCCTATTAGGAGTGGCCTAGTTAGAGGTCTTGAGAAAAATTTAATGGAATTTCCACCTTGTTAAAGGATTTGAAAATAGTTGTTA